>BSCJ01000003.1:1200000-1572923 GCA_027943355.1 Dothideomycetes sp. NU200
GTACGGCAACCAACCTGGCTATCCAAAGCTGAAGTCGCAGAGCTTAGCGCAGACATGCCCTCTGACGACGTTTTCTCTGCCATAGACTACATCCGGGAAACCGCGCCCGCCTACGTGAAGTCCACTCAAGCAGACACTACTACACCAATAGCAGACGTAGGCCCGATAAGCAGAGTCTGGTTTTACTTTCCCTCACTGTCGACCCGCGAGAAGCGCGACGATCTAGTGAACCACGCCCCGTCTTACTCACTCACCGGCTTTGTTCTGGCGGGCAAACCAGGCGTGTTGTGCTTGGAAGGTGCATCGCGGGATGTAGATGCGTACATGAAATTCATCAAGACGGAGTCGTGGGGGGATATTCCCAGTCACCAGAAGAAGGTGTCCGAGCGGTATAGAGAGGAAGGGCTGGAGGTGAGAAGGGTGTTTGGAGGTATGGAGGAGATCACTGATTCATTGGGAGATCGAAGGGGAGAACGGGCTAATCGTGGGGACATGAAGGCGCTTGAGGCGTGGCTTGTCGAGAGGGGTCTTGGTGGGGCTTTCGAGAGGGTTATCATGTAGTGAAGATTATCTGAAGAGAAGAGTACATTGAAGCGCCGCCTTGATTGGGTCATGGCGTTCAATTACTGTCCGGTCTGTCCATGCCACATGTCGTGTTCTTTTAGGAGAGGCTTGGTCAACTGCATGATCTGGCGTTCAACCACATGCGAAGGATTTCACGGATACTTGCAAAATTCAGAAGGGGTCAACTTCATCTCTGAGCGCTGTGTTGATTGTACCCAGCCGCTATGATAGGCATGGAAAAGGTTCAGGTGCAAATTGACGTCTTAGACAGCCAGTCCGCTAGCCACTCAGCGCCTCAATTCTCGTTCTCAGATCCTATTTGTGCCTCAACCTCAATTCCAAGTAGTCGCAGCTTTCTACTCCAAGCCAACCATGCTGCCCAAGTCCAGCTATTTTCAGGATTTCGACCACGCAGTCCACCCATCATAGCCGCAAGTTAGCAAGAGCTGTCATCGCTACTTCACACCCAAAGCCATCTTATCTTGGATCAGAGTTCGCCAAGTCGCGAGTCTTACGCCCGCAAGCCTTGAGGAAGCATCTCAGCTCTCTCTTGGAAGTCCTGTACTCCTCCTCGTTGCCTTCGTCAACTGCGCTCTCCATCATGTCGCAGAGGTCTATGAACCTCACACTAGCAATTGAAACATTGTAGATCTCCGGGGCGGCGTCGATATACAGCTGGGCTACTTCTTGGAGATGTTTCTTTCGCTTGACTGTCATGGTCTGTCTAGGGGCAGGCAAAGGAGGATTTAGAGAACCGAGGAGAGCTTGCGTGTAATTTATGCGTCCGGTTCCCATGACTCTGGGTCTCTTGCGAGGACGAGAGTCGCTATCTGGATCGGCCGAAGTTGAGGCAGCGCCAGCGGGACCTGGAGGTGGACGAGTTGGAAAGATCGGCGAATATGGGCGAGATGAGAAGTCGCTGCCCTGAGGAATTGAACTTGGGGGAGTGGGGCCAGCTTCAATAGCAGGCTCGTTGACGGCGCGTACGATGCTTCTGCGTGGGCCTTTCTGCACTCTAGTGTTCCTTGCCGGGATGGCTGCGAAAGGGTTCACCTTTCACGAAAATCAGCCGGACTCATCTTGGACTGTACGGAATGACTTACAGTCGCGTTGGGGGGGGCTTGGATTGTTGTCACCAAATGGACCAGGCGGAACAAAGTGAGGTGCTAGGCCCTCGACGTAGCTTGGTCGTGGAGAAGGCGAGTCGAATGGACCTGAAACGTGCCCAACTGGAGCTTCTGGCATGGCAGAATGAACCGCGGAATGGCCCAACTAATTTGCCAACGGATTAGGAAGATATCATGTGTATAAGAACGGTTGACTTACATTCAGGTCAATGGCATCATATCTAGGTAGAGGAGTGGGCGAAGATCTGCGGCTGATAGCGCCATCGCCAGCAGGTGGACTTTCATTGACTTTCATCTTGGGCAGTGTGGTAGGGAAACAGGTGGAAGTAACAACGCGAGCCTCTTGAGGTAGGCGAGGTTTGGAGCAAAGTTGAGAATGTGGCGAGTGACAATAGTCAGGCTTCTTATTCTAGTTCAAAGAGATGATGTCAGTGTCAAGCTTGACTGGCGTTTGATCACTGAACGAACTTACCTCACTTCTACCTCACTTCTACTTTACATCCACCTCCTTCTTGCCTCACTCTCATCTGAAACTCGTGGTGATGATAAGTGGTCTGACATGGCAGTGGCAGTGGTGATCATACTCGTAAGATCCTAGCATGTTCAGTCCCAGAGTGACCGATCCTGGCAATAGTGTTGATCGTGGTTGAAGTCATGGTGAGATGAAACTGTGTCCTGGGTGAGCTTGTTGGTGGAGAACAGCTAAATCTACGGCGAGACAGGCTATGGCAGCGGCGATGTTCATGGTTGGAGTCATGGTGAGTTGAGAGAGCTGGCTCTTAGCAGGGCAAGTCATTTTTGTGGTAGAACACCGAGCCTTCAGCGAGACAGGCTATAGCAACAAGGGTGGTGGTGGTCATGGTCGAGGTTGAAAGGCTGAGTCTTCTGCGAGACTGGCCGTTGATGGCGTGAGAAGAGGAAGGGAAGGATTAGGATGAGTCAGAAATGTTTTTACATCACTGAAACTCAACCTCGGAGGTTCGATGGAACTTTCCGTCGCACAATGAACGAGAAGTGAAAGATGCTGAATATGAAATTGTATTACCTGCATAGGCATTACAGTGGCGCTGTGAACGAGAAGTGCTTGACCTGGCCATAAGACGTCTCTAGCATTCGTTCCCTCACCTTCACGCGGCCATTCGAGCCTGACGATCGCTGCACTGTCGCTGATTTGCTAGGCCTTTCGCATAGTCGCAGGTGTGGATCTATGGCGGACGGCTCTTTCAGTTGAACATTCTAAGCGCGAATGGCCTTGACAATCGTCAATCGTGGCGACAAGATTCGTGCCATGTCCACGCTAGGCGTGATACACTGTCGACCCTATTATGTACGTTGAGAGACCGGGATTTGACCAACCGATGCTCTTTCGCTAAGTTTCCCAACACCAAGAGTTAACAGGCACTAAAGGGGGAGATGTACTCAAGGGCCACAACCGAGGAGGGTCCTGAAATTCTAGTTGTCCCCATAGATGAAGGTCAACTCGAAGCACTCTTCCACCTGTCAAGAGCGGATCGCCTCGACTGGAAGGAGTATGGAAATTCGCCCTCTATAACACCACCTTGTGTACACAATATGAGCAGTCGTCCTTCAGAACAAGGCGGTGAAAGCGTTTCGACAGCGCATAAAATCGTGCTGACATGTGCAGAACGCTTCAACGGTATGCCTAGAATGTCATATTCTTGGCTCTGCTGGACAGCCTGGTAAGGGTCGACCTTAAGAACCGACATACTGAAAAGAGAGGGAAAGACATGCGTCATGTTTCTTTCCATGTTATCTCTCTGCTTCGTCCTTGATCCAACACGAATCTGTGTCATGAGATAGCTTGCCAGTCTCGTTTTTAGGCCTTCTGTGATCATCTGCTCGCATAGCAATCGGAAGTATAGGTATCTTGCTATGCTGGGCGCCGTGTAGACGCAAAACACCTAGCAGTGCTATCGAGCTGACCTGTAAGGAGAGATGGAGGACATGCTCTGCTTGTCCATTCTCCACACACTGAGAAAACGGGTTGTCCATCTGGATTGGTCTTATTCCTCATCGAACAGAAATACAATATTGTCGTGCGGATAAGTTTTCCTGCGGTCTCGATCCACTTCGTGCATGCCAGCTTGTACTTCAAGTTACAAGCGCAACATTCATTTTTTCTTTCTCTTTCTGGACAAGCCTATGGCCATGTCTGCTGCATCCTCCCTCGCTCAAGCATGTCTAAAAACATCTACCAGGGAAGGGAGCTCCGTGTCCATCATGAGCGCGAATCTCTGTACAATCGGCCTATACACAGGCAACAAGGCATACTTACAAGACATATACCAACCGGGGGGCTATAGGTCCATATACCAGATGTCTGTCATAGCAAAATGACGTTGTGGGGTGCGGTCCAGGCGCAAAGTACGGCTGAAGCCCCACGCGAACTAAATTTCGAAAGCCAAAATTGCTATACCTCATGCCACCACAATCAGCTGTAGCACTAGTACGACGCAAGCATGGTCTTCTTCACATGCTACAGCTGCTCTAGAAGATCAGACATCGACATTGCTCAATCTGATCGCGGGCAAGAAGGGCACATTCAAGGAGAAAAGTAAAAAATATAAAATCGATGGAAATATATCCAAAACGAAGAGCCCGATGCCTGGATCGAACAAGCGACCAACGCATCACCGGCAATACGAGTGCGACACTCTACCACTGAGTTAAACGGGCTAATTACATGGAATGTTGAACAATTTCGAATATAATCCAATTTCAGATTTCCGAAGTCTCATGGTCACACAGCCTATGAACGCTTCACCTACAGCATAGGCCTTCATCATGCTGTACAGCCACTGGCTGACCATCTCCAATCTCCTCGGCATGTTGTCCAGAAAGGTCAGCACGCTGTCCCTGACCTCAAAGCATCCCCCAAGTGTATTCATCATGGTATGGGTCAAGCTATATGATACGAATAAGATGCTTATTTGACTTGCGCGTCGCGCTGATGTACACATATAATACGTGCCGCATGGAGGATAACATGCAGATTTGATGTTTCCGGTTCGCAGGTTCTCCAATTTTTTTTGACGCCTCATTTAATATTCATTACCTGCTCCTACGTGCTTGTCAATCGAGCGGGCATCACAGGCAGGCCTCCACTGCGCTAACGGTCAACGCCCGTTATTTGCTCAATCGTTCCAACAGGTACAGCTCGCATACCTTGCACAGTGTTCTGCCATTTGCAGCTTGCGCCATGTAACATACTACCATGCAGAATACTTTTAAAAGCGCTACTGCGACTGTTCCTCCAATTGTTGTCTCTCAGATTATCCTGGTCTTCTTCAAGGATTCTCTGCCTTTTGCTTCGATGCTCACAAGTAAGTAGATTCTACCTGAAAGCCACATCTGCCGCCACAACCGTCCGGTCCATCCCGCACTATGGCAGAAGTAGCAGGTGTGTTATATGGCATTGACACTCTGATCGAAGGTGCCGTCGTCCTGGCTAAAGGGCTCTATGACCCTACGTTGCCACTGAAGGCAACAATTCGGCAGATACAAGATTTGCAAGTTGAAGCATTAGAGAGGACTTGGGGCAGTCTATGTGTGATCAGTGGTAGAAATTATGTTCTTGGAGGAGTGATGAGCGATGGAGTAAGTCTCTTCTCTTCATTATCTCTTCTATATCTATGATGGATCATCGTCACCAGACATACCATCATCAAAGTTAATAGATGAGGCAGGCAAGGTCTGGGTCTCGATACGAGGACCGACACATGATCATCGCTCGCTCTCTCGATTGCGTCCAGTCTTTTCCTCAACGGCACTTTTCCTGCTGAGGTAGCAATAAATTCGCCCAGGTTCCCTGGATGAGTAAGTGGACATTCGTAATAGTGACCTTGAACTCAGTACTGCCATCTCGGATCTTCTGCCAAGACGTGAAGAGAGCCCAGCAGAACATGTCCCCGAGCCTGCAAAAGCTAGTACTTATGGTACTTTCATAATACATGGCGGCATCACAGACCAGAAAAGTACGAATGACCCTTGGGCCCTCGACTTGGCATCGCGAACTTGGTCTTGACTTCCAAGTCCATCACTTATATCATTCCCACCCTTGCATCCGGATCTGGTGCTGGTGGAGAACAGATTGTATATGTATACCGAAGCGCAGACAACTTGGATCTTAATAGGCGTGGAATGCCGCGCGAGCGCAGCAGTATCGCATTTATGTGTATTCTCCTCTGAGACCATGGTCATCTATTGCACCCGCCACGAACGACTCCTGAACTCTGGATGGCACAGCCGGAGCAGCTCTGCGAGCTGGAGCGAGCCGGAGGCTCAGATCAAGGTGACATTTGGGTCTTGCAACTGCGACCGGCAGGCTCAACGGCCAGTTGTGATGATACGGCCAGGAAGATCGTGAAAACGGCGACCGGAGAGTACGCGTGGGCTCAAGTCAAGTACTACGACACCATTTTTGAGCTGACTCGGGTGCGTCAAGGCGGTAGAGGCATCGGGAATAGCAGGGATGTGTTATCAGCAGTACATGGCGAGACTGGGCTCACCCAGCCACAATCAATGCTGCCTCCGTCATGACCATCTCACCCATGATTGGATCTCCATCCTCTTGAAGACTCTTCATCAACGAAAGCGAGTGAAGGTACTTAGCGCACAGACCGAGATCAACAATTACAGCAAACGCACCAGCACTGCAACGTCGCAAATTCCCCACCTAGCGTTTCTGATGTGCAAGTTGGACTTTTCAACCCCAGCGAAAACACAACGGTACTTCTCTCGGCCTCTTACATTATCCCCCTTGAGTCCAACACTCATCTTAGTGTCAACCGCGTAGAGAGTCCCGCACTTCTCATCATCTAAAAGTCCTTCGTTGTACGCCAACAGTGTAGTCCAAGATGGGTAAATGGGAAACGGTTCCCTGGCCAGATTGTCCTTCTGCTGCTCCTGGTCCAGCTTCACCTACCGGCACTGTTGCTGCCTCAACGGAAGCTGGTTCGACTCAAGCCAGATCGACTGAATCTGCGCATACTGCCTCTCATCCCAGTCCCGTTGTTCCTGTGCAGACCTCAAGTGGAGAGCCATGTGCTGCCCCAAAGCCCATCGGGTCTGCAGAAGTAGTCGCTACTACGCATGATGATTCATCAACGCTTGCCGACAACATCGTAAGTCTTTCCGCAGTACGCGCATTAAACCATGCTGACTGTGACCATACAGACAGTAGAGAGATTTAATGAGAGAAGGCCTGCGTATATCACTTGGAAGGACGAAGTCACTGGAACCCACCGCATGCTTGGTGATCCCACATTGGCAGGAATGGACGACTCCAGGGACTTATCCGCTCTGGAATTCCAAGTTTTTGCGCCTATAGAGCCAGCTGATGCTTTCATCTCCATTCAATCGAATATCTTGTTTCCCGCTTTTGCGCGTCACTCCCGACTAGGCGACCTTTGCAGCAGGAGCGAGAGCCGTGTTGAGGTTCGCTGGCGAGCCAGGGAGCTCAGACGCCGCTCAAGTCCAGGCGAGAAATCTAGCGACGAGCTTGACTTCTCATTCTACGCGCACAAAGACATTCCGGATGATGGTGCCATTTCTCGAAATCGAAGACACATGCAGAATCTCAAGCATCCGAGATTTGTCTGCGTTGAGTTTGGTGTCCAGTCGTCGGACCTGAGCTCTGACGGTATTCATACTCTCTCTGACGTCGAACCTCGCACCCGACCCACACTTAATGCCCTCAAGTCGCTCGCTGACCGAAGAACTCTCCGTGTCCGTGCTTACTTTATGATGGCCTACAGGAGGGAGTGGAGTCACTGTATACCGTTCATCACTGGCCGTCTTAGCGATACTAGCCTTTTCTTGGCCAAGTTCACGGCTGACAACCTGTATGACTCCCGCAGACTTGCGTTCTTAAAGCTTCCCAATAAAGAGTTCCTAGAGCTTGGCTATAATGTCCCCGCATCCTTCAGATTCGATGACATGACAGCCTACCTCATCCATCAATGCCAGGCTGTCAACCTGGAGTTCGCTGCCATTGAGGCGCAGTGCCAAAAAGCAACGATCCCCTCTGCAAAGCTTTGGCTTGTCCCAGAACCCCGCTCCATCAACAAAGCCGGCATCCCACTGGAATGTTGGGCGATCGTCGTTCACCCAGATCCTAGGCACATTGTTCAATTTCTCGCCGAAGGATCTAGTTGCATCCTCGCGGTGACAGCAATAGCTGCCTTGAACCCCGATGACAACGAGCATTGGATGGTCACGACAATCACAAAGCCAGAAGAGCTTCATTCTGCAACGGTAGTGGCACCGATCAGCTTTAGTGAACATAAGGGTATACCAAAGGAATGGTCTAAATGTATGGTAAAGTCGGTCGCTCAGTTGACAGATGTCAAGCCTGCAAAGGTCCACGTGCGACCACCAAATTCAAAAGTCCCCTCAAATCAGGTCTTTGACGGCCTCCATAGCATCGACGACGAAGTTCTGTCAGCAGCCGCCAGAGATTTCAGAAGAATCTTGGTTGGGCGAAAGCTCAACTTTGAAAGCTATTGTAATTGGTTCGATGGACACAACTGGACTAAAGATGAGCTTCAAAAAGTCAAGAAGGACCTAGAAGGCGATCAACTTCGATTCATGCAGAATCTCAAGCGCATTCCTGGATCACTTGCAGTATTGAAAGGTGCTACAGGCACCGGAAAGACAAATGTAATTCAGGGGGTCATCCGTTCTGCCTTGGTCATGAAAAAGAAGGTCGCCGTTGGCGCTTCATTGAACAAAGCAACCAACCGCCTTGCGACGACTTGCGAGAAGGAAGGTGCAGTAGTGTGCAGATGGACATCCATGGAGAGATCTATTAACAGGTTAAAGCAAATCGGTACTGGCAAAGCTCTTGAATACCAGCGCCAATTTCCAGGAATCAAGGTTTACAAAGTTTTCGACGATGCAGACAACGAGCAATTCAACAATGGCAACCAACTGGTGAGGGACCGCATTTTTCAAGCTCAAGACAACATGGCCCTTGTCTGTCAACTCGCCCGCGCTTATCTTGACGAGCTGGATGTTGAGTTTGGTTCGACGGCTCACGACCAAATTCTTGTCCGACCTCTACTTAAACTTGGGGTTCAGACAAAAGCCCAACGAGAAAGAGAGGAACGACAGGAAAAGGAGGAGCAAGAAGAAGAGGCGAGCCGCAGATCGGTCCGAGACCGTTTGAGAGCAATCTTTGATGAGTTTAATCCTCATGGAGCCGATTTCGTTGAAGATCCTCAACGCGTAAGCAAGGTTATATGTTCCGCTTTTAACATCCGCATCGTGTCTGCACGTCATCCAGCGACTACTGAAGAGGTCCTAGATCCTAAGCAGCTTGATCCTTCTCAAGCAGAGTATTGCCTCCTTGCCGACATGCGCACAAGGGCCCATGAAAGTATGGTCGACTCACGCGTAGAAGAGATGCTCCTCGAGCAGCAGCCAGAGCGCCTTGCTCTAAAAAGCTTAGGACTGTTCAGAAATTGGAACCTTCCGACGGATCTCCCTCGAACCACCAGCACTGCTGTGAAGGACTTTGTTCATCATTGGCGCAAGGTCACTACACAAGGCTTCGTGGATGCGGGCAAAGATGAGAGACGAAGATTCGAGAAGGCAGCCGAGAAGATCATCATTGCCGCAGTTCTGCAGGTAGATGTTGTTGTAGGCATCCTCGGCAACTTCGTTGACTGCCCGTGGCTTCAATCTGTCGTTGATCTCTCTATTGCCGACGAGGCCGGTCGTGCTCTTGAAGCTGAGGTCGTTGCATTCTTCGCAACCTTCATCCATAAGCCGAAAATATTGACAGGTGACGACCTGCTCATTCAACCCACAGTCATAACCCTCGCCAGGGCTGCCAACGCCGAGAACGTGGATGTCAAGAATGATTTCGACGAGCTTGTGTCAGGGAGTGACGTCTTGAATCCGCTGGCCGCTCAACTACAAGTTTCAATCTTGAGGCGTATCAGCGTGTATATCCCTTACACCTCTTTGAATGTCCAATATCGTGCAGTCCCTCAAATCTCTGCACTGTATCAAGATGTGATTTACAGAAGTCTTTTCACGAATCACCCATCCACGGCAGTTGCGACCCGACCCGAAGCTCAAAAGTTTCAAGACATCCTCAAAGAGCACTGGGGTCTTGCCAACAAATCTGTTTTGCTACTTGATGTCAGTGCTGCTGCAGCGGAGTACGAACCATGCACCTTGTCGAAGGTCAACCACGGTTTCGTGAACCAAGGCCTCAAAGTGCTCGAGATCCTAGAGGGGGCAGGATTCCATAAAGTTCTTGGGTTGACTCCATACCAGGGCCAAAAGCGACTCTATGATAAAGCTCTTGATGATGATGATGCCACTACTATCTGGTTGACCATTGACAACAGCCATGGCGTTGAGTCGGATATTGTGGTCCTCGACCTTACTGTCACAGCCTCCGATAAAAAGCTAACCTCGTTCGTCCGTCGCTGGACAAGACTCAACCAGGCACTATCTCGAGCTCGGAATGGCCTAATCATCATTGGATCTCGCTCAGTAGGGATGCTGAACCGTCTTCCGACAAGGAAGGTGGATGTAAAAAACTTTTACGACTATCTCTTTACTTACGCCAGAGAAAATGGCTTCCTGGTCCAAGTTCGCGCTGACCAAACTTCTGAGCGCCATTGATGGAGCATTGGAAGAACAACATGTGCAACGGGCAAAGACAGATACAGTTGCTGCAGGAAAGATGTTGAAGCTGTACATCGAGCGTTGTGGTTCCAAAACCGGGTGAAAACGATGGACGAAGCGGTAGTCGTAATAACGTAGCGTTAGTGTACACTAGCACGGTGTCGTGCATAATCCCAGTGCATATGTTCTTATCCAATCTAACCACTGAAGAGAAGCACTCGAAGTTGCAGCATGACGTCGGACGTGAAGTAGGTGGGTGCGAAATGCTGACTCTCAATATGATTTTGTTCGAGTTTCCACCTCATCTCATGCTCTCAATCTCCCATGATACAGGCGTATTAGTATGTACTCATTCATTGTGGACATGGAAATAGCTATAATACTTAAGATCTATACGTTTTTATCCTATTTGGTTCGATATGGGCTGACCGAATCCAGGATACGTGCAATCAGGTGTAACTAGTAATGCAGGCTGTGCACTCGTATCTGCTCTCCAGTATTCCAAGGTGTGTCCAACCACTACAAGCATTTTTATCCCCCTAGGATCTGAGTGTTCGTTTTTTATTCAAGTGGATCGTGTGGGATTTTCTCTGGAACTATTCTGAGTTAGACGACAATCCAAGAAAGTACGATATCATTGAATGTGTCAGATGTCAGCCGAGATGAGTGCCCCCAGTTTATGGGATGCTTGCAATCTCTTACTAATGCTCTAGTCGAGCCCAACAGCATAACGTGTAGATGAAAGGAACTTCTCCTAGCTGTTTAGTCCTCGCAAGTCATTATCTGTGCCGTGAGGAATGCACAAGCACATTTGATAGTTCATTCTATTGCGCTCCATCGAAGTAAATGTGAGCAAGAAAGCGTCGAGGCGAATCAGCCGAACACGTTCGATCCGTAACAGTCCGTGAATGGAAACATAGCTAGCGTAAACCGACCTTGAAATGGTCGAGCCATAGTCGATCCCTCATAAACTGGCCCATAGCTCAACCTAGAGCTCAACCCTCAGGGGCTCACGTTCTAGTCACTTCCTCAGTCGATTATCGCATATGTTGTATTTGGTCCAAGATGGGAAAGAGCAAAAGACCGGTCCAGAATGCTGCCTGGTTGAGTTGAGAATAAGGTGTGATTGAAGGATAAGTGAGCTAGCAATGAAGTGAAAGTGAGTAGCCGACGGAATCTTGTTTGCGTTTGACACGTGTCTCAAATTTCCTGCCTCCACAACATTCCCATCAAAAGCAACGTGCTGCAACTCTACGCACCTTGCTTCCTCGATCTAAATGCAAAATCTACTCGCACTGCTCAAGATGGACGGCTGGGACGAGCCTCCACCTAAGTCCACTTCCCGCCCTTGGGACAACACACCTGCCAACACTGACACGACCACTTACACGACTACTGACACGACCGCTGACACAATGAGCGGAGCAACTCAGCATCCAGTGGTCAACACTCAACTCAAACTCAGTATTCCATCAGACAGCACTCGACCTAGACGCTATTCAATCTTGGTCGATGTCAACGCAGACTTGTTCGACCGTCCTGTGAGTTCATCCATCCAGTTCGAGGTACGACGAACGATATTGATTAATTCATCACAGGAGACAGGATGCTACCGCTACATCGGGCCCGCTGAGCTCACTTGGCACGACGATGTTGGTGTGAAACATATGGCTGTATCCTTGAAATTGGCCGCGCAGCAGTCGGACGCAAAGGTCCCCGTTCGCTCCTGCGAGGTCACACATCAAGACCACCACTCCTGTCCAGGACCCTGTTCCCCCTGCACTTGCCCCAAGCAAATTCTGGCACAGAAAGCACCTGCAGGAGTTCGTCGGAATGTATTCTGACTGGCTCGCAAGCAAATACGGTATTGCGAAGAACGACGGAGGATACATTGATCGCGTCAACCAAGTGTGGGACGCAGCAGTCGAAGATGACGAGTGCGAGTTCATATATTCGAAGTCTAAGTTGATCGACTACGCCAAAAGCTACAGTGTTAAACAACCCAAAGTCTAAGGCGTTGATCCCTAGATTCTGAAGGAGGTCAAACGTTCACACAAATAGTGTTCTGGTGGCGAGAGTACCTAGCGTGGGGGGAGCGTCATCAATTGCAGTTCTGGCGTGGCGTATCAGTGGACGATGGATTCAGGTCAAACATCATCTCAAATTGTCTTTAGGACCCAAGGATGCTTCAATCAAAAGTCTGCTGACTAATCCTAGACATTATCTATTGAGTGATTGGATGCTACGTGACATTCGGTGATATCTCCAACCTGTCCTTTAAGTCGATGATCGAAGTTTATCGTCTTGAGGAGAAAGCGTCCAACTGCAACGGTGTAGCAGTATACACGCTGTTGTGCGCAAGAGTGATAGTAGGGCCGCCACGTGGCTTTCTCATGTCGTAAGTAACTCCGTGGTGCTAGGAGTCTCCTGGGCTCGGTGAGGACCTGTGGAGAGCGCGCTCACCATCTTTTTTGTTGCACTCCTGGCCAAGTTGCACCATGTCATGTCAGGCCTTGACCATCATATCCTCTTCCTTCCACACTACGAGCGACAATATGCGATGTCGTCTGCGTTGAGCTGATCTCCAGTGCGTCTCGCATTGAAGCGCCGGTACCCAAGATAGCATAGCGTTTGGACAAGGTCCGGGATGATCGATCCATAGCCAGGACTTCTAGGAAAGCACAGCGCCACAAAATACGGCCGATACTACATGAACCTTACGGTCTCCGTGGTCGGCTCCCACTCTGATCTCATTTTGTGTGGCGTCGACGCCATTGGCACGCCTTCTTGTGTCATGCGGGCTTCATGGACTTCTGGAACACCCAGCCAGTGTAGCCTCTCCTGTCCAGGCTCTTTGTGGGGCAAGATAGCCTTTGACTGTACGGCGGCACAACACTGGCGGATCTGCAATGCTGTGGATGGTAATCATTGTAATTCTTATCTAGAAGGGGAAACATGCGTCGAAGGCGGGGGATGTCGCGCTCAAGTTCTGGTGCCGATGGGTCTCTCCAGTCTCAACAGGTGGGCGCCCACCAGTTGGCGTGGCAGCAGCGACAGCACTTGGTTTGTATGTATTCTGTGGACTGCCGCCGCAAGCTGTATACAAGTGCTGGCTGATAGGTTGGGTGTCTTGATCGTGCTATTGGAAAACCGGACCATTTCCGTGTAGTTGATGGCGGACAATCCCGTAGCGTCCGCCGCAATGTTGAACTCTCGCTCTGCCCACCGCGCACCAGAGTGATGTTTCTGTAGTCGACACATCTCTACCCAGAGCATACTGTTCGAATCTTGCTCGTATAGAGATTTCGTGGCGTTCAAGTCGTAGGATGATCTGCGTTGTTCTTCCTCGTTGGTCAAGAATACAGGCCTATGCACAAGATTGGTCGTCGGAAAGCCCTGCCGGGATGTTGCTCGGCTGTCGCTCAGCGCGCAGAGCATCTGTGTTCCACTGAGAGCGGAGTCAGAATGAGAGTATTTGGATAGGGAGAAAAACCAGCATCGAGGCGATGCCAAATGAAAGAACAAGGCACGTCGAAACGTATGACTCTGCCTTGACGTGGTCCATCCTACACATAGTGACCTTAGGTTCGAACCTAGATCGTAAAGCTTTTCGTGACCGTTGAGTTTTCATCTTGCCTCAACAGGCAGGAAATGCAACAATTGTCTCTCTCCAATACCCTCGTCGTAGAGTAGCATGACTAAAGTCACTTCATATCCATGGGTGGAGCACCTTTCTTCCGTCGTCCTACGTGGAGTCAGACACTGGCTTTCTTGATTCACAAAGGTGTCTAATCACACACAGGGAAGTTTCGGTTTCTTTGAGGCAGATGATGGGCGCGTTATTACAAAATCACTAGATGGACTCCGCAACATTACCTCTTGTCGTGAAATTATGAATCAGGGTTAGCTTGGAGATACGGTGAACTTCCTAGGTCACCACGACTTGGAGAACACGTCCATCGAATATGGCTCTCAGCAACGCGAAGATTACGTGTCTTTATGCCGAAAGCAGGCACAAAATCTTCTCATACCAAGGTCTCTCATCAACGTGAACAATCCATGTCTTCATTTTTTGGAAAGCAGACACAAAATCTGCTCTTACCAAGGTCTGGACTTACATGCGAGACAGGCAGGGTATAGATTCGGCATGCAGAGCTTGCTTCGCCCTCTCCAGTCTCTGCCCTAGCTGTATTGAGACAGAAGAGTGCCTTGAAATGACGAAAGAAATGTCCAATTTCGAAGAGTGGCATGACATTCTACATTTCTCCAAGGCTCGTGAAGAGGGATCAGACGGTGACCACAATGTGCGTTTGCTCCCCGTCGGCAAGGGTCCTTTCCATCACATTTCCGCGCATCCTGGAGATTTCTACGACCACAGGCTTACAGATGTGCTCCCACTCCACTGGAATTCCACTGCTGGCAATGTAGGGAACTAGGAAGTCCCCAAACCCCTTGGATATATCTGAGGCGTTCTTTCCCTCCTACGTGATTGACCCAGAACGGCTTCTCAGGTTGGCCTGGCTTGTAGTAGCCGCTGTATAGCTGTTTGTACTTGGCGACGTATGACCAGCCGAAGCAGATGGACCATCCAACGACGATTGTATAGCAGTATTTGCGGTTGAGCCCGAGAGTGATGGAGAGGCGACCGCGAGGTATGCTCATCTCGTGGGGGACTCCGCAGTACAGGTAGTCCGCCGGATAGTACTTGACAGTAGAATCATGACGAAGAGCGCGCTCTTCCTCTGCCTTGTTCCACTCCTGTCCGAGCTGCACCATGTCATGGTCTTCGAGCAGCACATTCACCTGGAATAATGACAGGTCGATAGTGGGCCATGAATCGCGTGTTAGGCGGCGAGGTGGCTTCTGAGCCTAAGCCGAGTGTCTCTCAACTGGTATTCTGAGCAGAGCTTCGAGCCAGGGACTCATTGGATGATCTCGTCGTATTCCATGACCTCGCGTGGTTGAATCAAAGAGTTGTAGAGAATTTGTGCGTTGGGGTGGTTGGTCTCGTCAAGGCAACTCTCAAATTCACAACGCTTTGTTGGTCAAGCGTGAGGGCGAATGACAAGGCGTCTAAAAGAAGTGCAAGTTGGATCTCACATGTGCTGACAGTAGAGTTTCTTCCAAGTCGCGACCAGTTCTCTTGCGTAATGTTTTGACTGAGAACACATGCCGTTGTTCCAGGCTCAAGTCCTCTTCTTTCCCTACCATGAGTACCAACTCGCCTACTCGATTTACCCCCAACGCGCTATTGATGCGATCTACAAGCTCGGTGCTCACTCCAGATAGTATTTCTGACATCATCATGAGCCTGTCTCAGCTGCCGGCCCAGGCCACGCGGGCGACAGCTTATTCTGCATCACTCTGCCACCGATAAAGATCTGTTGCATTGATTTTCGCTCCGTGCTGTGTGGAAATGCCTGGTCATGCCCTTCACAGTTGCCAATACGTGCTCGGAAGAGACTTACGCAGTGATTGCCTTTACCCCTCAATCATCATCATTCGGCAACACCAACACCCATGCTTGATCTTCGTCCTTTGCTCTCTCCTATGCGGTCTTTCTGTCTTGGTTGAACACATGGATGATGACACAACCGCCGTTCTGGAGTGTTGACCTGAAGAGAAAGAGCAGATCATGGTTGCGCGGCATACAGGAGTTTTCGTAGCCTCCAGCTATGCAAATTCCGACAACACATGATCCCACTACCTCCCCATTACCAAAGTTGATATTGTCACTAAGTACGGGATTGTACATGCCTACGCGCAGTGCGAAAGGCACCATCTCACGGGCACGATTTACCAGCAATAATCGACACGCCATGCAGTTTTCCTTCCCTGAAGCCCCTTGTCCTAAGGCCATGCTTTCAGATGGAAACCTCTTAGATCCATAACAAGCCGCAACGTCTCTACTTATTTCATCGCCATTATGATCCTCCCTCCGGTTCCCTCTTTGCCCCGGCAGGGACAATCAGCTTGTCAGGTACCACCTTGACTTCTTCAGCAATAGTGGCCCTCCCCTGGTTCCATCTATCTTCTTATCTCCTTCTAGCTACGCACCACCAACAGTCATTCGCGGACCGCTTTCCTCGACTTGAACAACCATTGGCAAGGAGAGCGTCGCACTACGTGGTACAAAGAAGTATCTATCTAAGACAGACCCAGAAAATGAACCTGGCAAAACAAGGCTATATACAATTCTACATACTGAGACAAACGAATGTTCAGTAAAGACCACATCATGAAGAAGGAGCAGAGAGTCAAGATCATGGTGCAATTCCTGTGAAGGAAGCGCAAGGGGTCAATGTACATCAAGAGGACAAGTCTGCAAAATCATTATGGAGAGGCTAGGTAGTAAGTTCACGATGCTGATCAACCTTGGGCTCCGACGCACAGCATGACGATTAAACAAAGCATATCTATCGCCCATAGTAAGATTATCAAGACTGACCATGGTTTGTTTGACACTACAAGCATGTAGTAATACGAGATTAGGATCATATCTTAGATGAAGCAAGTGCTTTTCGTAGGACTATCTGTTCTAATCTAAAATTACATTTGCAGCAATGGTAAAGTCTTGTCCAGCGACTATCTACTGATCTTTACGACCCATGTTCCGCACGTATCGTCTCCAGATCTTCCTGGCATCAAGATAAGCATCCGCATCGCCAACATCGGAAGCATCTTTAAGGATATGAGTAAGGTCGTCGAACTTCGAATCTGCAGCCGTAATTTTGTAACACTTGAGGGCTTGTTTGATGCACGCCTTGCAGTCTTCCATCAACCACGAGTCACCAGTCTTTCTGTGAGCAAGAGGCTGTTCAGTCGTCTTGTCTTCACCACGCTGGACTCTGTCAGGGTAGTGCGTGGTTGTGTGACCGACTTTGTGGCACTCGAGACACTCAGCCATTGGACACTCTGCATATTTGTGAGCAGTCGTCATGCACTTGCCGCACCAGTTGCCACACCAGCCAAGCCGACATTCAGCTCTTAGATAGTCGGAGAACCCGCACCTATCGCACGGCTTGACAGGTGATTTGTTCGAGAGAACCCAAGGCTTAGCAGCGGAGAAATCCATATTCGCTGTTTGGAATTTTGTCATCAAAGAAGCATCAGTTCCGTGAGATTTGACCTGCTCGGGCACGACGAGACCAAGCTGCGTGAGCTCCATCGAGAGAAGTTTGCTGAACTGCAGATAGTCCTCCTTGCATTGTCTGTTGAGGATGTCAAGCAACAGGAAATCGGTAGTAGCATGAAAGCGGCGGATGAGATATGGCATGTGCACAGACAATTTTTCGCTAGCTCTGGTGTAGATGCGGATTCGAGAAGCAGTAGCAATGGAATAGAGAGAGTTCACTGTCTCCTGGGCCGGAGGTGATTGTGAAGGTTTACCGCGAGAGTGCACAATGTAAAAACTGGGCCGAGCAGTGATCTCCATGCAAATGACTTTGCCTTGTTTCACGTTTTCGATGTGTTGTGGAACTTTCGAGCCTGTCACATCTGTGGGAAGGTATTTTTGCGAGTAGTAGCAAATTCTGGGCTTGTCGTCATTTGATGCACCAGTGGCCAAGCGGCGCCCGAAGTCTTCAGTCCCCCAGCAAACTGCTGGTGACACGTAAGGTTCGGCAGGACTTTTTGATTCGAGGAAGTTCCCTTGTCCAGCGAAGGTGATTTTCGAGCTTTTGACGATTATAAGCGGGTCAAGAGGCTTAATGGGCGCCCTGATCTTGAGTTGCAGAGCCGCTTCGTTGAAAGACTGCCCAGTCGACTTCAGCAAAGGGTCTCCAAGGAGACCGTCTGTGCCAGCTTTCTCATCTTCCCATGTGACGTAGCATGGATTCTTATGAAAATAACTTTCCGGCTCCTAGAATTGTTGTTTAAGTATTTTGAATCGTTTTCCGAGCGGATTGGCTTACAAGATCTTCAGTCATGTTGGGGCACTCCTGGGGTTTAGCAAGAAGAGTTTCGGGACAGATGCTCGAAGGCGCGACTTCAGTTGCAAGGGCACAGGTCACCGTTTTGTCTGCCATATGTGGCGGCAGCGGGGCATGCAAGCACAAGGCACGCGCGTTCTTCAAACCCACCACAAGTGAAGTCGCAAAATGTCGACAAAGTGAAGAGGTGTGCTTGTTGCAGCGGAGAAGTTGTTCCTGAAGAAGAAGTCACATTAGCGTTCAAAGCGATCAGTGCATCAAACAAGTGTAATTTCATTCTCACCTCACGTCGAGGCGACCGTACCATAAGCAGTGATCGTGTCTTGTAATCGTGAATAGGATTCTGGGAGGGACCTATTGAAAGCCTTGGTCGTGACAGCAGGTTGGAGCAACGTAGTAGATTTTGGTGGTGGTTTTTGTAAGCACAAAGCCCGAAGGGAGGTGCTGAAAATGGTAATGTTGGTTGTGGTTTTTTTTGAAGCACAAACCCCAAAGGAATACACTGAAATGGTGGTGGTGGTCAATTTTGGGAAGCACAAACCCCGAAGGGATGCACTGAAGTGGTGGTGGTGGTGGTTTTTGAAAGCACAAAGCCCGAAGGCAGGTGCTGAAGTGGTGGTGGTGAGAGAAGGAGAAAACAAGAACACGACAGATCCTCACTCTTATCAACAAAACTAATGCCAAGACTTTCTGTTGATCACATCCACGCATGGAAGTCCCACATTCACTTCATGGCATGCGGGCAACAAATACAAGAACAGAAAGGCATCACCTACACCACCTTGACAGATGCACTGTGTGATGATGTGTGAAGTGATTGATTAGGATTACTATCTATCATCTAAACTACTAAAGGTCCAACCCTAGGTTGGACCTTCCCAGGTTGGCCAACCCAGGCTAGTCAACCCAGGCCAACCGTCCCAAGGTCCGTCCCTAGGTCCGTCCCATAACAGTCCCCCCCCAAGAGAAGAGGGCCGTCTTCCAGGGCCCGTCCGATGTCAATAAAAGAAAGAAAGAAAGCAAGAAAGAAAACAGGGGTGCCGGTGTAAAGGTGATAGGTTGGGCTCATCATCCATCCTGTTGACAGCAAGGTAATGGAAAAAACGCGACGATAATCGCGACCGTTGTGTTCAACCGTGCGGTTTGTCTGGGGGCAGGGAAAAACAAGGGGGCATTGATGGTTGACGTGGTAGTCGACGCGTGGCGGACGTTTGAACGAAGTGTGCTGTCGCTGTGGTTGATGGCAAGCAAGGTATTCGGATGTGAAGACGATGGTTGGACTCAGCAACCACAGCGACAGCACACTTCGTTCAAACGTCCGCCACGCGTCGACTCCCGATGTTTTCCCTGGCTACAAGTCCGATCAAGAGCCCTCAGAACGATTCCACTTTCAGGTCCGCTGGAAGTGTCCCTCGTGATTCCATCGCACACCGTGATCGTGTTGCAATCTCAAGCGCAGCCATCGCATGCCTTTCCCTCTGCCCTATCAGGAACTCTTGGAGAGTAGGTCGGTCAGTCGCAAGCATCTGCGTCTTTAATGTCTCTGAGCTCCATCCATCTCGGACCATCCATCACATAGATCCCTTCTGCTTGAGTATCTCGATCTTCGAAAAGTATCACTGCAGCAACACTGACAGCAGAATAGCCAAACCAAAGGTGTCGCACACTGCGTGATGAGCCGAAGGTTCAGCTGCTCGAACAATCGCTCTGGCGAATGATCCTGCCGCAGGGTCCAGAGAGAGCAGCACCTCCACCGACGTACATAATAGCAGAGTGTCCTTGATGTGATCAATCAGCTAGCTATAGCCAGACTCATGGGACGTCTTGCGCTATGAGAAGGCAATGCTCATGGTCAACCACAGCTCGGCCCAGGACACGCGATGTGTTGGAAGGACCAGATATCGTTCGTATTCTACCTACATGTCAGGTACTTCCGACGTCAACTTTTCCGACTTGATTCTCAGCTTTGTCATGTGTCCGTTATTCATACCCTTGTGCCAGTTGTATGCAGGTTCAAGACGTCTACCTACTCTCGAAACAGTGCGAGAATTCGTTAGCCAGGGACAGCTCTAATGATGAAGGCAACGAAGACCAGTCAACAATTTTAGCTAAAGATGTCACGCTGCCAA
Organism: Dothideomycetes sp. NU200; assembly: GCA_027943355.1. NCBI lineage: Eukaryota > Fungi > Ascomycota > Dothideomycetes > Dothideomycetes sp. NU200. The sequence goes on from BSCJ01000003.1 coordinate 1,220,416, forward strand.
TGTCTCATAGAAATTGGTTTACTTTTCTGTTGATCAAAAGGATCCCGGCGATCGAAGTCGTCGACAGACTGCCTCTCAGTATAACTTTTACAAATGCGCCAGGATCTTCGAGAGAGGTAAGATCCAGGTGCTGGCAGTGGGTTGCTAGTCTTTACATGCATGATACTTCCGACGGCCGCGCCCTGAAATGCAACATCAACATGAGTATAACGTAGCTAGCAGGCAGATATGTCTGGGAAAGGGAGATCGCATGAAGAGGTAGTCGAAGCAACTGTAGTCACCAGCTCGGACAAGAATGACAAGTATAAGCGACTCCTCGCCTGAACTTACCCCGCATAATTATCTTGGCATATCATGTCCGCATACCAATCGCCGCATCACCATCACCACCATCTCATCTCTACCGTCCTGCGCCACAACCAATCTCTACACCTCATACCACCAAAATGGGCAACGACGGAGGCTCGATCCCGACCCGCCGCGAGCTCGTCAAAGAAGCCGCCCGCAACCCGACGACCACGGAATTAAAAGCAACACAAACGGAATCACAAGCGCACGCCTGGACACACGACCCCATCTCACATGCCCCGCTCGCCCAACCAATCGTGAGCGACAGCAACGGCCGCCTCTACAACAAGGACTCGATTATCGAATTCATCCTCCCCTCGGAAGACACCAGCGAAGAAGCCGCCCGAGCAAAAGAGGAAACTGAAAAGACGCTCAAAGGCGCCGTCAAGTCCCTTAAGGACGTCGTAGAGATCAAATTCGAGCTAGACCAACCCGCCATAAACGGACAGGCAGAGACGTGGAAATGTCCCATCACCTCTAGTCGTCTAGGTCCAGGTTCAAAAGCCGTCTATCTCGTTCCCTGCGGCCACGCCTTTTCCGGCGCCGCCATCAAGGAAGTCGCAAAGACCGCGGCGGGCAACAAGTGTCTAGTGTGCGAGACGGAGTATGCCGAAAACGACATCATCCCCATCCTGCCCACTCGCGAGGAGGATATCGCGCGTTTGCTTTTGCGGGCAAAGACGTTAAAGGAGAAGGGACTGGCGCATAGTTTGAAGAAGGCGGCAAAGGATAAGACGGGCAAGAAGCGGAAACATGTCTCCAAGGTGGAGCAGGAAGAGGTTGTGCCTCAGCTGGTAGAGGCGAGGAATGGCGTACACACTCCAAAGAATGGCACCGCAACACCTACGCTACCTACTACAACAACGACAGCAGCGGGGACAGCAGATGCAAACATCCGCAATACATCTACCGCGTCTCTCACGGCCAAAGTCATGGCCGAGCAGGAAAAGAACAAGAAGAGAAGGATGGACAACGAGAACCTCAAGACTTTGTTTTCCAGTCGTGATCCGGCCAAGCCGCATGGGAGGAGTTCGGACTTTATGACTAGGGGGTTTGATATCCCGGCTGGTGCTAGGCGGTGAATTGCCTTCTTACTGTATCGGGATGTTGCAGAAAGAGGAGACGGTGGAGAACGTGGAGTGGGACAGAGGAGAAGGCGATTTGTAAGAGGCTAAAGGCGTAGAGAAAAAAGAAGGGACGAGAGCACAGTCGATTATGATACCCACCTACGAAATGCAAAAAGACTCAATCATCACACATCAACTGAAGCATCCACCACTTCCTTTCCCGCGCTGATCGTGATAATCTGGCGATAGATAATCTGAACAATTTACCAATCTTGACATGGACCTGGGAATTGGAGTACAAAAATTGTGATTTTTTTCATGATTTATCTATTCCTAATTCCTGTAACTTGCAACAACATATTCATAAGACCACCAAAAAACTCCGCCCAGCGCCCGGCTGTTTATATACAGTGATCTTGGTATGAAGCTCTTTGCATACGCCTGCCCTGACTCAACTGGACAAGCTATACGTTCGCTTTCGTATATGATGGTATATCGTTTTCTTTCCTAGCTCTTTCTCGTCTGCTCTTTCCAACTCTTTTTCCCCCTATGAGGTATAAAGAAGAAAAAATCTACAATTTCTGCCTCTCCATACCCTTCCATCCCCAAGTCTGCGCAATCATCTCTGCCGCCCTTTCGCCAATAGCAAGCACGGTCAACATGGGGTTGATAGTAGGCATATCGGGGAAGACACCCGCGTCGGCGATTCTCAAGTTGGAGAAACCCCTGACCTTGAGCTCGGGATCCACGACTGCGTATTCATCCTTGCTCACATCACCCATCTTGGTTGTGCCGGCAGGGTGGTAGACGGTGTGAGCCACGGAGCGACCGTACGCGGACAACTCCTCGTCGGTCTGGCAGGCAGGGCCGGGAGCGACTTCGCGCTTCAGCCAGTCCTTGAAGGGGGCTTGCTCGGCGACCTTGCGGGCGGCCTTGAGACCGGCGACGATGGTGGCGGCGTCATAACCCTCGGGGTCGGTAAAGTAGCGGAAGTCGAGGGCGGGCTTGACAGAGGCGTCGGCAGAGGTGAGGTAGAGCTTGCCGCGGGAGCGAGGACGGGGGATGTTGGGGGTCATGCAGAATGCGTCAATGGGCGTGTCGAAGCCGAGACGGGCAGTGTTGAGGCAGAAGGGGATCTGGTAGCAGTGCATCATGATGTCTGCTGCTTCGCCATCGGATCCAGCGGCGTTGGGGACTTCGCGACGGAGGAAGATGCCGGCGTCCGAGTCCATTGTCGTTTGGTTGGCGGGGACAGGCTTGTTGAGCTCCCACATGATGATCGACTCGGGGTGGTCGAGCAGGTTCTCGCCTACACCGGGGAGGTCCTTGACGACTGGGATTGAAAGAGACTCGAGTTGTTGCTTGGGGCCAAGACCGGACAGAAGCATCAGACGAGGAGTGTCGACTGCGCCGGCGCAGAGGATTGTCTCGGCCTTTGATGTAAGAGCATGCTTGCTGCCGTCTTGCAGGGTAATGTCAATGCTAGACACCTTGTCGCCGGAGGTGTTGATCTTGCTGACCCAGGCGTTGGTGAGGACGGTCAAGTTGGGACGCTTCTCTGATCCACGGAGAATAGGGTGAATGTATGCAACGGAAGCACTGCTCCTGCGGCCGTCATCTGGGTTGTATGAGACGGAAAAGAAACCGACACCCTCCTTGAATCCGCCCTTTTGCTTGATGGTCTTGTTGAAGTCGTGGATGACGGGAATGTCAAGAGCAGTACTGCAAGACTCGACCCAGTCGATGCAGAGCTGGTTCCTGTGGCGCTCATGAACAGGGTTGATGTTGTTGCGAAGGTTGTCAAGCACACGGGTGAAGGTCTTGAAATCCCAACCCTTGCAGCCCTTCTTCTCCCACACCTTACAGTCGTACTCGAATGGGCGGAAGGAGATGAGGGTGTTGTGTGACGAGCATCCACCCAGCACCTTTGCGCGCGAGTGTCTGATATGCGAGTTTCCATTGGGTTGTTCGGTGGTAGGGTAATCGTAATCAAGCTCACCACCGAGAAGGTTGAGCCATTCCTTGAGAAGTAGGACACGGTCATCCATGAAATCAGATGGACCAGCCTCGATGAGAAGAATCTTCTTGTTCGGTAGGTATTCAGACAGTCTGCTGGCAATTACACAACCAGCAGTACCGCCTCCTACAATGACAAAGTCATAGTACTTTTCGGGGTTCTGGGGTAGGTGTGTAGTAGTCATGATTGAAGCTGTAGCTGTGCGCACACGACACACAATTCGCAAAATAGGTATACACAGTCTACTAAAAGGAAGAAGAAATGGTAAGAAAACAAACAAAAAGACAAGGTCAAGATTGAAGGATGGGGAGGTCAAGCAAAGAAGTATTTCCGATCTGTAACCAGACTAAGACACGAACTTTGATCAGCATCAATGCGCCTTGTACCTTTTTAGCTTTGCGATCATGTATCTATCTCTTGGCGTCGTAAGAGGCTACCCGTTATCACGTTTTTTGTTGTCGTGCTCAGTTCTGAATCAGAGATTTCTCCAAAACGTCCGGGCCCCTCCGTAGCCTTGTCGTGTGGCGTATCCACCTAGTCTACCTGTACGATATGTTGCTCTTCATATTCATCTTCACCACCGCTCAAGGTCAAATCTCGGCTTTGTCTCCCGGGACGTGAATGATCCTTGCATTAGTGACCCGCCTGATTCAACCATCATGCAGTTGCAGTGCATGTGGAAGCATTATTCAAATGGGCTGGCCCTATGCAGCTTGGCACGCATAGAAGACGTACAGAATGGAAGATTTTTCCAGAAAAGGGTCTCTGTAGCTATCTGTATAGTGCTATTAGCTAACAAACAATCACAACAAAGTCGTACAAATATGACAAGAATTTATCGTCCAACAATGATGCGGTCAATGGTAATATTTTGCCGAAACTAGTCGATTCATGTGTTACATTTCTCGAATGGGAGCACCGATTGAGAATAATATATAATAAAGAAGAGGTGCAACAGTGCTCGGCACACGATACTATTTACAGGCAAGCTTCCCATAAGACCCGCCCAGGCACAGTCCTCAAACACGCCATCGTCCACCTGCGCCATCTGTCAACATCTGGTGAACCTGCATCAAGCACTGCCGAGTTTCGTTGATAGATATTGTATCATCGGTTGAATCACTTTTGCGAAAGCGGCATCGGCCAGTTATCATACTTTTCTGGTCACATCTTGTTGTGCTAAATCTTCTCCCTCGTCTACAACCACTCCCATCGATCCTCTTGCTATCTTTCGAATAAATAAATAAACCCAACAAGCTCACAAAGCATAAAAAAAGCAATTACATCACTTGCTCTTCAACCCTGCGAGGGCCGCATTGATCTGGAGTACCCCAGACTTATCAAACAAATTTTTACCTAAAGCCGATGAACGCCGAGCTTTGGTAGAGCTTGCTTGACCTTTCGAACGGACTATCGCCGAACCTCATCTGATACCGTAATACCGCTACTTCACGCCCTGCATTTGTCGCCACCAACTTTCTTCTTGTGTACTGCCAATTAAGATATTCATAAAGAATATTATCAGATCCTTCCCATCTTTCCATAGCATCCAAACACAACCATGACGAAAGCAATCGTGTCTTACCCTACCCGCCAATTGTATTACAATGGCAAACCACAACCAGCAACATCAAACAAGACTTTCCAAACAATAAATCCTGCAACTTCCAGACCCATAGGAGAAGTTCAACAAGCTACCCCAAATGATATCGACTCAGCCATTGCGTCTGCCCAAAAGGCTTTCCCAGTATGGTCCTCTATGTCCGCCCTCGAGCGATCACGAATCCTTCTCAAAGCCGTGGCTCTCTTACGTGAACGCAACGACGAATTGGCCGTAGTGGAAACTCACGACACGGGCAAGCCATTCTCTGAAACCTCCACCGTCGACATTGTCACTGGTGCCGACGTCCTCGAATACTATGCTCACCTCATCGCGTCCGGCGGCCTTGAAGGAACCACCACTTCCCTCCGCCCCTCAGCATGGGTCTACACCACCCCTTCCCCACTCGGAGTCTGCGCAGGCATCGGTGCCTGGAACTACCCCATCCAGATCGCCCTTTGGAAATCCGCACCCTGTCTCGCAGCCGGAAACTGCATGGTATACAAGCCATCAGAATACACCCCCCTCCACGCCACCCTCCTCGCACAAATCTACACCGAAGCCGGCGTTCCCCCAGGCGTCTTCAACGTCGTCCAAGGCGCCGGAGACGTAGGCGCCCACCTCACCTCCCACCCTTCCATCGCCAAAGTCTCCTTCACAGGCCAAGTCAGCACGGGCGCCAAAGTCGCCGCCAGCGCCGCTCAGGGCATGAAATACGTGACCATGGAACTAGGCGGCAAATCTCCCCTCCTCATCTTGCCTGACTGCGACATCGAATCCGCCGTCGACGGCGCCATGATGGCCAATTTCTTCTCCACGGGCCAGGTCTGCACGAACGGCACGCGCGTGTTCGTCCCCCGCGGTATGCTCCCCGCCTTCGAGAAGCGCTTGCTCGAGAAGATGTCGTTCATTCGCTCCGGCGACCTCATGGATCCCAATGTCAATTTCGGGCCGCTGGTCAGTCGGGTGCATTTCGAGAAAGTGCTGAGTTATATCCGCCATGGTGTCGAGACCGATAAGGCAAGACTCATCTATGGTGGGGCTGAGAGACCGATCTTGCCCAGGGGCGCGGATGCGAATGGTTTCTGGGTCCGGCCGACGGTTTTCACGGATTGTAATGACAACATGCGTATTGTGCAGGAGGAAATCTTCGGACCAGTCATGTGTTTGCTTCCATACGACAGCGTGGATGAGGCTGTGACGAGGGCGAATGCGACGAAGATGGGCTTGGCGGCGGGAGTGTTCACAAAGGATGTTAATGCTGCGCATAGTATTGTTGGTAGGCTTGAGGCTGGCATCACCTGGGTGAACACGTGGGGAGAGTCACCCGCCGAGATGCCTGTTGGTGGGTGGAAGTTGAGTGGTGTGGGTGTTGAGAACGGACGTAAGGGATTGGGAGCTTGGGTCAAGAATAAGAGTACGCTTGTTGAGATGGGTGGGGTGGTAGGGACGGTGTTTAGTAAGTTGTAGAGAGAATATGAACCCGGCCGTACTCTTGAGAAAGGCAAGACAGGAAAGAAGAGGAGAGGGACAAGTGGTTGTAGGTGGGACGGCAGTTTGATGTAGCAACTGCAGCATATGTGCTCCGAAGGCAGGATGCAGAGCGATTGTTTGGTATCTATGTTACGTTATATATACCTTGTGTCATTTCCATCCGGATATCTGTTTCCTTCCTACGGTTGAGTGCCACTCGTGAAGGTCAGTCATGACTGCAATAGAGGATATAATAAACATTATTACGCCTGTCATTCGATCACCAATGCTGGGAACAGAATGAGGGATGAAAGATGCATAGCTTGACCCAAATTGAAATGGAAGACGTGCTCAAGTTCACGCCAGAAACGAAAGTAAAGTAAGGTAGCATTATTCATGTCCTCTGCACCCATCCACCTTCCAGGATCTTCACATCCCCGGTGCCATCCAGATTATCCCTCACCATTACCTCATTCCCCATCACCTCCTACCACTCGTCCAGGCACGTTACGTACGCTCACCTGATCGTACACAACCCCATGATTCTCCAATTTAGTCCTCGCCTTCTTATCCAGCAAAATCTGGTCAAAGTTTGTAGGCATTTCTTGACCGGCCCTAATGACAAATTAGCCTATTGATTCTTGCTTCCCTTTTCTCCCTGTGCAACGCATCGAAAGGAGAACATATTACGAGCACTTACAGAAGAAAATCGACCTTCATATTCCTAGCCTTGTCTCTCAAATCCAATTGTTCTCTGTTTGCGAAAATGTCGCCATCTCTGTCAAGAGAGCTGATTTTTTTGAGCATTGCCCAGCTACAGCCGTGTTCGCCAATCAGATCTATAAGTGCTTCAATCTCCTCCACTGACCACGGCTGGCGTACGCGTGGTGGCTTTGGAGGCTGCATACGCGTCAAAGATTTGGAGGTCTGATTGGCCTGTTGGTATCGTTCATAAGCTGTCAACGGCGGTGGTGTTTCTCCTTCCGCCACTTCGGGCAAGGGCAGAGGTTCGATTAACTGGCCGGGATTTTTCCGTGGTGTTGTTGAAACTGAAGGTCGCCCTGTCGCGGTGGCAGGTGTCGCTCGCTGGGTTGCCTCTCTATACGTTGCCCCACTCGTTGACGGCATGACCCGCTCAGCACGAGGAGGACGTCCTACTCGAGGTCGCTTCGTTGCTGGCTGCCTTTCATCAACCTCAAAACCTTCATCCTCGCTCGGATCTTCAATGTCGTGGTCACGGCGTCTTTTACCTGGAGTAATTGTTTGTTGATCAGGTGGTAGCAGATTTCTTGGTTGTCTGAATTGTGGTCGACTTGATTGATGTGGTCGCTGAGTCGCGTCATCTTCGTCCCATTCCACTCTCTGCCCATCATCTTGTGGGTCGACGAAACTCTTCTTTTGTTGCTGTCTAGGTCTGGCAGTGTTTTCCTTGTTGCTAGCCAGTACAGCTCGTAATGTTGTTTTTGTAGGAGATTCAGGTGGAATAGGTGCAACATCATCCACATCTTCAAAGTCATCGTCCAGATCATCTTCAGGTGAGCCGACAGAATGTTCCTTGCGAGGTGGAGCTTCTGGCGCTGAGCTGGTCTGTTTCTGCCCAGTTGACAAGCCTTTTTTCAAAAAGTTCATGGCACCTTTTGTATAACTATGAGAACGTCAGCACGCAATGTAGAGGTTGTGAGAGCATCATACAATAAAAACACACCTTTTCTTTGCCGGCCGTGGTTCGCGTGGCAAATCAGTATCCTGTACAGGGTCGATACCCTCTACCGGCTCCACCTCCTGAGCATTATTCACGCCCTGTGGTCTATCTGGAAACTTCCGTCGCTCAATCTCTTCAGCAAGAGCGGTAACAACAGCCTCCGTCCCACCATGAGCATTCAAATCCTCGTTGAGCTCAAGAATACGCATTTGTGCCCACTCCAGAACATTCATCTGAAAACTAGACCAACTAAACTCGGTTTCAATCTCTCTTAGTGCGTCCACAAAGGATTTCCCACCAGGTGCAACGTCAACGAAAGGTCTTCGGAGACTCTCGACACGTCGACCCACGTCAGCAGCGATTTCTTGTTGTGCCAAGGGGATGTTATCCCATTCTCTGGCATTGAGTTCAAAAGCCAGCAAATCCATGGGTACATCATCATCTGTAGAATCCATAAATATCTTACAAATCAAGCGATTGGCCTCATCGAGTGATGTCGGCTTTTGTGTCAGAAGACTCATGACGGTAAGCTGAGTTCGAAGCTCAAGCGCCAACCTATATGTTTCTCCAAGAAGGACGGTAGCTCCAATTCTGGATTCCTGCTCTACAAAGCCAGACACAAAGGGCGTGGGGAAAGTGCTGTCTAGCGAGATCAATATGTCCACGATATCGAAATCAGTGGGCGATCTGTGGCACATGTTCTCAACAAAGCTTGCAAGATTGGCTTCGTATAAGATGGCATCAGGACGCCAAGGAGCCTCGGGAAATGGTTCTACCTGATTTGCGTCAAGTAAACACCGAAGGATAAGACCACAATCGATGTAACTTTGTGAGCCGAATATATCATCTTTCGTTGCAGCGAGAGCTCTTGTGTGCTTTTTAAGCATTTTGGAGATTCTCGAATTGCTGTCATAGAGTTGATCGACATGATTCTCGATGATTTCATAATCGGCATCTTCGGGTATTAGATCACGTATCAGCCTGTAAGCATCTCTGTCCAGGTCTGTAAGGGATGCCATGATCAAATCCGGATCTAGTCTTTGAAGTTCGCCTTGAGAGAATGTTGTCATGGCTGTCATGGCTGATGGGGCCGCAGAGTGAGAAACATTTCTCAGCACCAAGGCTTGATCTTCAGGTTGTCCTTCTGGAGAAGCATCGTCGTCGTCGGACACACTTTCATAAGTGTCATTCAATGGTTCGATTTGGACATCCTGAATAGAAGCATCCTCATCCGCTGCTTCTGCGGCGCTCTCTATTATACTATCCAAAGGTTCGATTTCGACATCTTCAGGAACTGGATCAAGAGCTGGACAATGACTCAGCTAGTGAACTTACGTAGAACGACCAACAGAGATTGAAGAAAATGTAGCAGTAATATTGCAAATTATGAGCAAGTTACGCGGTGTAATATCACAACTTACATATGGCAGCTTCTTTCTGTGCACCTCGCCTAGTATTCTTCTTCGGCTGATTGATCTCAACATCATCGTCCTGAGAATTTGAATTTGCACGAGTCGCTCTCGTGATTCTGCCTGGTAGTTGGGAAGGTGGATCAACACTGACCGAACGGGTCTGACTACGCGTCGCACGCGCCGGACGCGTCTCGTTTGTTGATGGTGGGCCGGCGTCGGACGGAGTCTGCACACGAGCAGATGACCGAGGTCGAGCCATTATTGGTTCTTTACCAAAGCGTGAGTATTGAATGATGAAGAAGACTTTGATGGGTATGAAAGAGAGGTATTACAGTCGCGTGTATCTGTCGCGCGAGGATGACAACGTGATCAAAGACTGACCCGAATAGTTAGGGTTAGGGTTGAGCTCAACCGACATTGAACCGAAGAACGCGTGTAGTGGTGAAGTTGTTCAAGTCATGTTGCTAACACGAGGTGAAGAGAGTTTAACAATGAGATAGATACCGCGTGATTACGAATAGTGATATTTTCTCCTTCTAGAGAAAGAGAACGATGATCATCCACTCCTGCTTCACCATATAATGTTTGCTCCTCCGCATTGCATGCACTTTAGGGTTTGATTATGCGGCCCAATATAATCAAGAAAAGTTTGGATTACATGGATACCATGTATATTACATCAGAATCCTTCCTACAATCATGAATCACAAGACGAGCACATCTCCGTAAATGTAATCGAAACCGGTGTAGAGTAGATCTTTGAACATTTCGGCAGGTTGGTACGGCTGACTCGCGATTTCCACCTTGCCTAGCAAGCGCCCAATATTCGTACACTGATGAGGCGCGAAGACGATGGGGAAGTATCACATGCCTTCCCTTTAGGCTCACCGTAGAAGCAGTGTTCCAACTTTTGAGATGGTACTGTGTCGAAAGAATTCACCTGGCGTGACGAAGTTGCATTGATACAAATAGCGAAACAAGACCTCAATGCTGAAGCAGGCGAGCAGTATTAAATATACTCCATAGACCATGCGACAAGAAGATTGCGACAATTAGGTACTCAACATGCGTACCTGATTGGCAGCAACATCAGTCTCAGTCGTGTATTGGAAAGATGGTTGTTTCAAATCACGAACATGTGGAGCTTGCGACATTCGGCAAGTCAAGTTTGATGCTCTGGCGATCAGAGTGAGAGAAAGTTTGGAAACAAGCGACACTTGATGGACTGTGCATATGTCGGTACTATATTAATAGGTTATGCAGGTTATTGGACAGTTTGACAAGGATTGTATTGGTCTTGTAGCACGCCATGAAGGGATTGGGTGGCTCGGCATAGGGGGAACACGAGGATAATGTATGTATTGTTGTGGGGAGGTTTGTGCGTGGGCATAGTAGATAATCATGATAAAAGCGAAGCAAGATAGAGTGCTTTACTCAATCTACCTTATTCTTTGAGATGAGTACACTGCATATATCATCGAACACATTTCGACAACACATACAACCAAAAGCGATGAACATGGAAAGACGGCAAGTTCACGTCCGCGGCGTGTTACAATTCCCTACAATTCCGGTTAGAAGCTTGGCAATAGTCTCAATCCTTGGCAACGGATGAAACAGCGTCAGACAGGAGAGCTGGAGTTACGAGGCAAAAGGTGTGGTGCGGTGCAGTGCAGAAGCTGGCAAGGCGGAAACTACTGCAGGAGAGACTGGAGCAGCATTTCGCATTTCAATAGTTTCGACTCCTGAATACAACAACAAAGCGTCGTCATCTACTTTCTCTTTTTCGTTTTTCATCTATACTCTGCTTCATCCAACACAACTACTAGCCAACTTATAATCGAACCAGCATCTTGACAAGTTGCATTTAATTGGACCTCTCTGCAAGGGACGTGTGTACTTGTACCTGTAATCCTAATCCAGCCCGCAGTCGTCAGCGCCTTCAGCACGAGCACACGACACGACAATACCTAACCTCAATACCCCAACAACGCACGCCCCTTTTATTAGGCTGACTTGATCTGTCTCTTTTGGTGGACCTTGCTCCTATTTCCTTTGTTTTCCAATCACGACAGCACATATACAATCACGATGCGGTTACGGACAAATCCTTCGCCATTCCTCTTACTGCTGCTGCCTGTTTTGACAGGAGCTTTAGCAGTCGAAACACCTGAGAAGCGACAAATACTCGAGGCTCAAGCTCCGGCGCCAGTCAAGGATTATGCAGCTTTCCCAGGCACATCCACCCTGGTGCTGGGACCGACAGTAAAGCCAGCAGTAGGAACCAAGGATGCGCCAGTAGACGGATTGGATGGAAAGCCGCACGCAGGCCCTTTTGTCGACACCACACCTTCAGACAAGAATAAAAAGCCAGCGGCAGGTGCAGCGGATGCTGAGAAGCCACTACCGACATCACTGGACAAGCTAAAGAAGGAGGGTTACAGCTCCGAGGACGGATGGGCTTTGATTCCAGAAAAGAATGATGGCGTTATGAATGATCCCAACCGATCAGCGCCAAAGCAGGGCACTACAGGTACTGAAGGTGGTGTCACCGAGCGCACTCGAAAGGACAAGTCTCTGGAAGGTCAATTGGCGGATGCGGAGAAGACGGTGGATCCACCAAAGGAGGCACCACCAATGATCGATTCCGATCTTGACCAAACCAAAGCAAAGGCAGCAAAGGCAGCTCAAGACGTGGAAACACTAGGCGACAAAGTCACCACCTTGACTGGCAAGCCCAAAGGTGCTCAAGGATTGGAGGTGAGTGACACTTCTTGACATCTGATGTAAGGTGAACAAGTGCTAACAATATATTTCCAGAAACCAAAGGACCTCCCAGAAAAGCCGCATGATATTCCTGCACCTAACCCCAAGGGCATTCCCGACTCCAAAGCTGTCAGTGGTGGCGCCCCCCCAGTAGCCCACAATGATGACAACCTCAAGGCCACTCTCCCCTACACCGAAGGACAGAAGAAGTCATCATCTTCATCATCCACATACCCCGCCTCATCCAACGAAGAGACTTTGATTCAACCATTCCACTCTTTTGTCCTCTCATTCACCATGATCATCTTTTCCGAGATTGGAGACAAGACTTTCCTGGTCGCTGTCGTCATGTCTATGCGCCATTCGCGCATCCTCGTCTTCAGCGCCGCTCTTTCCGCTCTTGGTGCCATGACAGTCCTTTCTGCACTGTTGGGTCATGCAGCTCCTACCCTCCTTCCCAAGGAGCTCACCGCCTTTGCCGCCGCCATTCTCTTTCTAGTCTTCGGTGCCAAGATGCTCCGCGAAGGTCTAACCATGGACCCCAACCTTGGTGTCAATGAAGAGATGAGAGAAGTCGAGGGCGAGGTCAATGAGAAAGAGCACGAAGACAAGAAGATGGGTAGACGGAAGAGCAGTCTCTCTGCTTTTGCTCTTGAAGCAGGACGAGGCCGTCGCAGCGGTGCTGGAGACCGCCCTAAGCCTCCCATTTCTCCAACGTCTAGCGACGATGAAGACGTCAGCCCTTCTTCCCGCTCTCGCAGGACCTCGGCCAAGGCTGGTCTCAGCAATGCAGTTGGTGGTCTCACCAACTTGCTTAGCTTGTTACTATCTCCTGCATGGGTCAACACTTTTGTTATGACTTTTACTGGTGAATGGGGAGATCGAAGTCAGATTGCAACCATCGCCATGGCTGCTGGTCAAGATTATTGGTGGGTTATTGCTGGTGCTATTGCTGGACATGCAATTTGTACTGGGCTGGCTGTTGTTGCTGGAAGTCTGCTTGCTGGTCGCATAAGGCTGAGAGTTGGTGAGTCTTCTTCAACCCCTTCCGCTATTTCATTCTGTGCTATTACTAACGACACATCAGTCACCATTGGTGGAGCCATTGCTTTCCTCGTCTTTGGCGTCATCTATCTTCTGGAAGCCGTGTACGACTAGAAAGTCACCATGCCAGCAGAAACGAGCCAGCAATTATCTTATTCTTCTACCCATTGTACAAGTAATCCAAATCAAAACACTACCACCGTTGGCACTCGTTGCCTTTTCTCAACCTATGGGATAGCACGGCGTATACGTGCACAAGAAAGAAAAATGACTCTCGGACATGATCGAGCACATTCGGGGGCCTGTAGAATTAGTCTGAAGGACAACCGGGCCCAGTCAACTCCTTCGAAATTTGACAACTCTCAAAACGGACATTACACTGTAAAAGTCAAGGCAGACATTCTTATTGGCTTGTGGGTTTCGGGGACTGTTTGCATAGCGATAACGCAAGGGGCGCCGGATGACAAATGGGCCATTGCGATTCAAAGACCTGGGCATCTGGACGTGGGCGGACGGGACAGGATCAAGGACGTGGGATCTTCTGCTCCCGTCTTCCTAGACCTAAAATGTTTGTGGAGGCATTCATTGGATTACTCATCTCGAATACTCAGGGCGGAATGGCGACTGGTGACAGGGCTACGTCAATGAGAGTGCACAGGCAACAGGCAAAAATGGGTCAGGCTTAGAAAGGATTTACAATCTCATAATGTTCGAATACATCGCATCCAATCGCCGCCATTTGATTTCATCTGGAGAATCGACTACTCTTTCTGGCACAGCGCAAACTCTCTCAATTTTTTGAACCCCATCGATATCGACTAGGTGGCCATGACGCATTTGTAGACATGTCCACTACATGACTCTGTCGTACACTCGCTCCATTAACAGACGCAAAGATACAGCTATATTCTGGGAACGCAACATAATGGTTTTGGCGGCCATAGCAATTGCAATTCTACTGACCAAGCATGATCCGCTGTTCAATCGACCGTGGAGGACATAGTTAATGGCGGCTCTTGTCTTGGGGAGTATGATGGTCAATTCTGTTGAAGACCGAGCAGTGAGTTCCTGCTCGAGGTAGATGGTTTATAGTTTGGATGGGTGTGGGTTGTGTGTGTGACGGCACTACTGTGCGCAAGTTCAGAGTACGCCAACTGACCCAAAAGGCACTATGTTCCGAACGAAGTCGGAACATCCTCGCGCAGCTATAGCTGTGTCACAACCGTGACAGTATGAACTTGGGGGGGACCCTGGCTTATCATGCTGTTGTGCTGGTTTGTTAAGATGCGAAGTCTTGTGTTGGACCACGGGTTAGACATTATCCCGAGCACCAGGTGTGCAATTTGCTTAGTCGTCTACAATGATATACTGTCACAGATCACCACAAGAGCTCATTTGAATGGTTGAGGTAGACGGTACATCAGAGTGGTATATACTCACGTTGTTTACTACCAGAATGCACACTCAAAAAGCATTCTTAGGAGCTCTACATTTGACCGTTCATGGTCTTTGATCACATCTCTGACTAGTCTTATGTTATGTATATGATGTCTCTGCAGTTACTACTTACTAAGTCGTACATTATCCTGAACTAAGAAGCAAATATTGAAGTAGCCGCCATACTGGAGATGAGATTGAGAGTCAATGCCAAGACCCCACAAGCACAGCCACGCGGGCCGAACGGAGGGACGGAGGTTCATCAAACGAAGGGGGCATAACAGCGTCATTTCCGGCTTCTCGGGACGCCATCGAAAGCTAACGGGGTACAAACACGACCAAAGATACATTTGGATGTACGAGAACGGATACTGTAGATTCGTAAACAGCGTATCCAACACGAAGGACTTTGAACGCCCTTCAGTGCGAAAGAAACACCGAATCGCTGATAAAGATGCTGTCGCTACACTTTTGATGTCCTGCCGTCATGGCACGCGACCTGCATTGAGACTATAGACGGGATATTGAAAGTCAAGAGACACCCGAGGGTCAGCTGAACAGAAGACGGTCAGATAAAGAGGTACACCAGCGCTGCAGTCGGCTCTTTGAAGTCAGACCGGACGAAGAAAGAGCACAACATTCTTCCAATAGCTTGAGCAATATGTTGCTCGTACATCAGGCTGGAAGTGTCAAAGTGGGAGAGGTAGTCAGGTATGTTCTATACTGCCCCATAGAAGAAGAGATGGTCAAGGTTGCAACGAGTTCTAACGACAGTCGCATAGATATACACTGACGTATACGCCATCCCAAGACCGTATACTCCCCAGTCCCAAGCACCTACATCTAAAAATCAAAAACACGTCTGCCATACCTTTACGCGCTGCCTACCTCCATGGACCATATACGCTGCACGTGTCAGCATACCCTTCAACTTTCAATCCAAACAAGAAAGTTGAAGATCCCAAGAAGTACGGTGTACCTGAATTTGAACCTCTACTCAAGGCAGGAGGGCACTGGACCAGCGAGCTAGTCGTCCCTGAGGATATCCGCGAGACGGGTACAAGCTTTGCACACGGCAGGAGAAGAAGCCAGGACGTGCGAAACAGTGGAGATAGTAGGAGCAAGGGAAAAGAAAAAGAAGATGACCGAAGTGTCACTTGGATCATTGAGATTGCTTCACAGATCCTATTCTCCAACTCTGCAGCTGTGCATTTTGAGGTCTTGGTAGGAAGAGATGAGAGAAGTCTTGAACTTGGGTTTGCCGCTGTAGCAGGACATGGACATGGCGCACCTGGACAACTTCTTGATCACAAAGATAAAGGTCGCACCCATCAGGCGAATCCTCAAAAGGGTGTCTATTCCAAGGCCGTCAAACTTGTCTGTGAAGATACCGAGGCTCTTTGGGATAAGCCTACCTTGCCGAAAAAAGAGGATATTCACAACGGGAAGAGGAGGGAAGATAGGAAGAGCAAAGAGAGCACGAGGAAGAGTGAAGATGTTGGTGGAAGGAAGGATGAGAAACCAATGAAGAAGAAGAAGATCCATCTCGTTGTTCTCACTCACGGCTTGCACAGCAACATCGGCGCAGACATGCTCTACCTGAAAGAAAGCATCGATGCGACAGTCAAGCAGGCCAGGTTAGACGCCAGAAAGCGCAAAGCTGCATACAAAGCTGAGCAACGAAAAAAGGCCGGTATTCAAGCCGATCCTCAGGCAAGTCAAACAAGTGACGAGAAGACGTCCGACAATCCCGATGCCACTACTGCTCCATTGACGGGAGGTCAAGAAGAACTTCAAGACAATGACGATGATGGCTCAGATGACGAAGAGCAGACCATTGTTCGTGGCTTCACAGGCAATGCAGTTCGAACCGAAAGAGGTATCCAATACCTGGGTAAGCGGCTTGCCAAGTTTGTCTTGCACTTTACCTACCCTGATCAACCATTTCTCCCTGTCAAAAAGTCAATGAGTCGTGCTTTCACCGACAGCTTCAAGTCGACTTCTACCAAGGAGTCTAGAGATGGTCTGCCCGCTCATAATGGCAGCAGCATACACAAGGATTCTGATCAGCACGACCGCAAAGAAGACCTACCATATACTTTTACCAGTATCAGCTTTGTTGGACACAGTCTGGGTGGTCTGATACAGACATATGCTGTGGCGTACATCCAGAAACACGCTCCTCACTTCTTCACCCAAATCCAGCCCATCAATTTCATTTGCATGGCTTCGCCTTTACTTGGATTGTCCAACGAGAATCCAATGTATGTCAAGTTTGCACTCGACTTTGGTCTCGTAGGGCGGACTGGTCAGGATCTAGGCCTTACCTGGAGAGCACCGACTCTTGCGAAAAGTGGCTGGTCTAATCTAGTCAACGGTTTTGGTGGTGGTGGCGACAAGAATGAAAAGGAGAAGGAAGCCGATCCTGGCGCGAAGCCTCTGCTACGAATCCTGCCCACAGGACCCGCACATACTGTGCTCAGGATGTTCAGGAACAGAACCGTCTATGCTAATGTCGTAAACGATGGCATCGTTCCTCTCCGAACGAGTTGTCTCCTTTTTCTGGACTGGCGTGGGTTAGGCAAAGTTGACAAAGCAAGACGAGACAATGGTCTCATCGGCACCATGGCAGAATGGGGCTGGGCTGAGCTCACCGGTGCTAATTCTCTGCCCAAGACTGCCAGATATGGAGATCTTGCTCCTGATGACAATGCTGAAGATGAGGACTCTGGTACAAACACGCCGACTCAGCATGGACAAGGAGAGACTGTGCCTCAGCCTGCCGAAGACACAACCACAGATGACAACAGAAACTCAACAAGAAGTGCAACTTCTTCTGCCGAGCCAGAGACTGCGCAATCCGCTGGAATTGAAGAACAGGAAAGAAAAGTCTCTGGAGCATCATCAAGATCTGGTGATGAGGATGGCGGAGGTGGCTTCTTTGACAACTTCATGAGTTTCTTACGCCCAGGCAAATCCACACAGAGCAAAAAGGTGACCAAGGCACTACGAAGAGGTCAGACAATGTCACCATCACCAACAGGCTCTGTTCGTAGCAAGACTCGCGGGCGAGCGAATAGTGGCGCAGATCACCATTCGGACCGTCGAAGCATAATCTCACGTGGCAGCACTGACAACCCGACTATGCTACATCCGCACAGTGAAGTCAACAAAGGAAGTCAGAAGAAGCGGCCAGGAGCATCTCGCGGGTTTTCTTCAGCGACAGACGCAGTCGCTCCTCCTCGAACAAGCATCTTTGAATCCGCAAGCGACATCCTACACCCACCGATCCCTAGTACAACTTGGCTCACTGATCCTTCTTCGCGTTCACGCACAATATTCCACGACAGGGTGTACCACCCCGAGGACATCCCTCCTCCACCAACGGCTCGCAGACCCACACTTGGCCGCAGTTTGTCTGGTCTTGCAGTGAGAAGTTTCTCCAGCGACAGCATATCCCTACGCTCTTCCTTCTCTAAAGACAAGTCTCTTGAGCCCAACACCAATCCCGACACCTCCAACTCCGCACTATCTCCCTCTTCGCCTCAAGAAGCAAGAAAAGAGTCCATATCAGAAGGATCTATGAAGGTCGAGGAAAAGATTGCTCGCGCATACCATCGCGACCTCTCATGGCGTAAAGTTCTTGTTCGCCTTGAGCCTGACGCACACAACAACATGATTGTACGCCGCATGTTTGCTAATGCATATGGCTGGCCTGTAGTCAAACATCTCTGCGACACGCACTTTGCAGACACATGGACCGCACGAATGCGTGACGAGGACGAAGCCGCTTTCGACCGCGCGCAAGGCCTGAAGAGTGGTGAGCATGTCGGTGAAGAAGGAGAGGAAGTCAAGGGACAGAAAGATGTCCAAGCGCCAGCTAGGAGCAGGAGTGAGATGAGAGAGGAAAGGGACGAGCTTGGTGCGCTACACGAAGTGGGCGAGGGTATTGACAGACATCGTACTCTGGCACCAGTCAAGGAGGATTCAGTCGCAGGCAGCGTGGCTGGCAGTGCAGTCTGGGATGATGTGTACTTTGAAGGCGATTCCGACGACAATGAAGATGTTGAAAACGACGACGAAACGTATGGCTCTCGTTTCCAGAAGATGGTTGGACATTGGGGGCTCGGTGGTGGTGCTACATCTCCCACGCCCTCGTCACCTGCAGCAAAGCAGACGCCGTCAAAGAAAACGCCCGCGCAGAACCGGCTGACTCACATAAGATCTACGTCTTCCAGCTCGGGTAGTCATGCTCACCCTATCTTGTCGTCGGACGTGGCTAGCGGGTCATTTATCCCTTCGCCGTCAGCATCTCAGCACACGCTTACTCCGCAGACGACAAAGAAAGATGCATCTGCATCTGCACCTCCGCTTGTAGCTGAGCCCGCGAGTATGTCGAAATCTGAGACTGTTGATCCAGGAAATCTTACGCCTGCTACCTCGGGACCTGGTATGGTTAAAGGAGGGTCTGGGACCTTCAGTGGAGGCAGCTTGGAAAGGATGGTCACACCTCCTGAGCCTGAATGGAAGGACGGCAAAGAGCATGGACGCGGAAGCATAGACAGCCAGATCGGGCTACGGAAGAGTGTGGAAGAGTCGCTTGGATCACCTGGAGCTGAGAATAGTGGGGTACGGGGCAGGGGAGAGTTTGTCGCTAGATTGAGTGTTGGTGGTGGTACAGAGCAGAGCGGATGATGTTAAGGGAGCTCGTCTACCTTTTCGCTGTAATTAATGTCTGTGGCTGGGTTGGAAAGTTGACGATGATGGGCAAGGAGCATGAATGGTATTGCTTGTAGAACCAAAGAAACTCGCATTACTCGCGACGTCCACTCTGCTCGTCAAAGTTTGCTGGACATCCCATGTGATTGAGTAACTTGGTCTGCCTATCGAAAGTCCCATGGAGGGCAGGTTGCGGCGACTTGTCCGTCTCGGCAAGACATTCCCCCGGGTTATCCGAATCCGCGACTGCGATTCCGCTTACCTCGACTTTGTGCGCTGACGTCCTTCCCAATCAAGAAAATATATATCCAGAGATGCAATATCATGCCAACGTTGTCTGCAGAAAGGTATGGATAATGATCACTATATTTGCATTCTCCAGTCTGTCGTCGTGATATGGCGGGGGGAACATACTGATTCCCCACACGCCATACAGATCTAGGAACGTGAGTCATTGGTCCAGTCACAACGGATGATGAACATGGATATATGTATCTGCTTTCGCATGTGCAAGAAACGAACGCGATAGCGATAGACTTGCATTACTCAAGTCTTGTCACCCACGTTCATCTGAACTTCTCATCGATTTGATTCTTCCCTTCCACAACTTCCCACTCCATTATCTCCTCGATCACATCTTTGAATACTCCGTTTCCTTGCGACCCAAGAAGCCATAACGATGGCGACCGCATTACACAAGCCGTCGGAAACATATACAGTTCAAGAATGGCGCAAAGATGGTTATCTTATTTCTACAAACCACAGCCTTCTCAATCTTGAGGTCATCAATGATGCATTTGACTCGGAAGATGTATATTGGACTACAAGAATGGATCCAGATAGACTCAGGAGGATGCTAGATCTTAGTCTCTGTTTCGGTATCCACGTCGAACCTCAGCCAGTAGAGACAGGCAGCCACTGTGTCGATGGGACTGGCAACGTCAATGGTAGTGACAGTGGTACGCCAAACCCCATCCGAGCACCTCCATCCTTATCTCTCCACTACTCTCATCCCCAAATCTATTTCAAAACTAATTCAGACCCTTCAGTATCAAATCCTACACCCTCCACGCCTAATCAAATCGGTTTCGCCCGCCTAGTAACAGATACCTTCTCCTTCGCCTACCTGACCGACGTCTTCGTCCTCCCCGCTCATCGCGGTCAGCAACTCGCGACTTGGTTAATGCACTGTATACACCAAACAGTGACGTCGTGGCCGGATCTGAGACGAGTTGCGCTATTCGCTAGTGGCGAGCATGCTAGACGTTTCTATGTGCAGACAATGGGGATGGTGCCTTACAAGGCTGGGAATGGTGGGCATGGTCATGGACATTGGGGAATTGGAAGGGAAGGTGAGGCGACAGGGGATGAGATTGGAGTAGGTGAATGGGGGCAAGATGGGGACGATGGGATTGAGTTCTTGATGCTCCCGCTTACGCAGGATGTGAGTGGATTGGAGTTGTTGGTAAGTGATGCTTAGGCGTACGCGCGTGGGCACACACACGCAATGTGCTTGAAAAGAAAAGTGAGGTTCATCGCACTGGCAGCATGAGATGTGGACTATCTCTGACCCCTCTAGAAGCTTGAGATCGTCATAAAATTTCAAGGTCTGGACGAGCGTGGAACATGACTGAGAATATGCACAGGGCATTGAATAAGATGTAAGGATTAGAGAGACGATACAACATTCTTTTCCCACACAATCATGCCAAATGCGTTGCAAGAAAATTATCAGACTATATCGGAATCTGTCCACAGGCGCTGGTCACAAATTTAATCTTGGGTATGACTTTCTCCGCAGTCCAAACTCGTACCTCAACCCCTTTTCAATCTGCTAGCCCCATGCCCCGAGAAATCCAGCTAAGACTCAATACTATCAAGGTGTAGGCATAACAACACAAGCCGCGCAAGCAGCTTGACAAGCTCCGTATGCTGAATTGCATGCTAGAACGCTAGCAGGCGCTGTCGCACCCATGGTCGCGCCCCAAGTAGCACCAGCCGCACCATAGCAGGCCATGACGACGGCTGAGCAACCAGCCTGGCAGACGCCATAGGCGAGAGGGCCGGCAAGAGAGTGCAATGGGAGAGCCAGCAAGAGACCGAGAAGCGAGATATGGGAGGGCATTGTGTGATGCAATTCTTTGCTGTGATGGGTGTTAGCACTGAATGGTCTCAAGATGGAGGGGTCAGACTTACTGCTCAAGCGTCTGAAATTGCTCGCAGTGTTGAGCTCTTGCTGCGCGCAGCAGAATGGGTATGGTGCCGGGAGAGGTAACGAAGGTCGAAAACAAGGAGTCGCCCACCGCCCTTTTATCTTTGTCTGGCGAGTTGTGTGACCTGCTTGTATCACGTCATTGAGCTTCGTACGAAAGCTGGCAAGATAACTCTAGTAAACCAGATTGGGTAGATTGTGAAGCTCGCAGCATGGTCATAGGGAACGAATTAGGTAGCTTGTAAGCTTGGCCAAGGTTCTCGAGCTAGTAAGGTAGGGAAGAGTGTTGTTCTGGTATGCAACGTAACCCAACTACTGTAGATGGTTGGCTTAACCTGATATCTTGGCGCGTGAGCCAGCGTCTTATTGGCCTTTCGAGGAATGCTCAATAATGGACAAGCATGTCGAAGCTTGCTGATGGGCAGGGGTAGCTGTTGCCCTGAGGTTGTGTAACAATGGACCTCGTTGCGTCCGTACGCTTCTCATACGTCCGTGATGATTTATACCTTGTGCAGGGTCCTTGGATGCGTTAGGAAGCCTGTCCATGAGTTGCACTGTTGTTGATGAGTAATCCCGCAAAAGACGAGGTTGCTATACTGCACGACAGATTACTGATCAATTTCAAAGTAGCTCGGCTTGTTTTGGCAACGATGCCATTGTGCAAAGTGACAGGATTAGATATGAACTTCACGACAAGGCCGAGTGATCGATGATGAGCATACGTAAGATGGTGCAGGGTAAGCAGTGTTATATTAAGAGAGAGTACCCACCGTGTAGTTCTGAATTATCGCACTTCTTCTCTCTTGCTTCTATTATCAGCAGGACCAAATCCAAACTTAAATATATCTTAAAAACATCAGTCATGCCCCTCTGGCTCGTTTACCATCCTCCAGGAGTCTTCGAGGACACTTCCACAAAGGAGAGCTTGGCAAAAGATATTACCATGAACTACACCAAACAAGGACTCCCAGCCTTCTTCGTGGTTGTCAATTTCGTCAAGCTCGAAGTCAGCGATACCTGGGTGGGAGGCGAGCAGCATGCCGAAAAACCCTTCATCCGTCTCGTGATCAATCACATAGCGATCCATCAACCAGACGATGACAATGCCTACAAGTTGTCGTGCGCACGCATTGATAAGATCTTGAAGCCACATCTCGAGGATAAAGGTTACACATGGGAGTACCATGTTATTGAGACGGATAGGAGATATTGGAGAACCGATGGCATGGTCCCGCCGCAGCATAATACAGAGGAAGAAAAAGTCTGGGCAAGAGAAAATAAGGCCGTTCCTTATCATGGTGCTTATCCCGAAGTGTGAAGACAGGATTTCAAGAGCAGTAAATCTGGAAACATGAAACTCTAAAGATTGTTATTTAGACATTTGTCGTGTTTCAACTGGTAGGTATGCGAAGAAATGACGGACCGCTGGAGGGCGTCGCACGGTAATCTGAATTACAAGACTTCCAACTTCTCGAATATTAGCCCTACCAGCATTATTGACATGTATGATTCACTGAAGCACGCCGACCATGATGTCGTCTTCGTTGCTGAATGAAATGTCGTTAGAATGCTTGGCCTGAGCTGCGCCTCTGCCCAGAGTCTTGTCGCACTTGGCGGCTCAGGTAGATCATTTCGGTCGATGCTAAATTATGTATCAGATCATCAGATAGATACTGGCGCCTAGCATTGGCAATGTTCGAAACAAGGCATACGTGGAACTATGTATACGTCGCTAATCGTTATTGGGCAGAATGAGACGCAACAGGATGTCTTATCGCCTGATCAAGCTGCCTAGAACTATATTGTGAATCTACCCATCTTGGCTCTGCATGCCAATATGTCAAGAGAGACGAACTCGTCATACCTGTGGCTATGTGATTTGGGCTCGTTCATGCCTACATCATAGATGAGATGTCCTCATGATAGGATTTTCATATTTCCTCCGCTCTTGTTCGCTTCCTTACCCAAGTTGTTCATACGCAATATACTCATAAGGCTTCTATCCCAGCTGATCGCACAGCATGGTCACAACAGACAGCGGATCTCTGCGTAACTCGCCCGTCCATAGGCATACTTCGCGTGTTGATGGAAAACCACCAGGCTCTATCAATGTGGCTCTAGAGACTCGCCCTTCCCGACTGGCCCAGCCTGACTCAGAGGCAAGCTTTACGATCCACCAATCTACATCCGACTCATTCCATTTATCCAAATACATCAAGTCTGGTTCCGATATTGCTCGTCTCAAAGCAAATACTTCGAGCAAGCGTCAACCAGGCTGCAGCTCGCTCGGCAAGTCTCAAGCGACCAAAGTCGCAGACTTCTATGAGACGCAAAACGAGCAAATCACTCGTTTGCTCAAGCCAGCTCACGAGCATGTGAGAGAGGCCAAAGAGACCCACGAATCCAAAAGACTTGAATACCGTATCGCTGTATATGGCAGCTTTGTCGCCAATGTGATCCTTTCGGGACTGCAACTATACGGCGCCATCTCATCTGGGTCTCTTTCGTTGTTCACTACAATGGTCGACTCAGTGTTTGATCCCTTTTCGAATGTTACATTGATGATCTGCAATCGAATTGCAGCGAAAGGTAGCACTAGAGACTACCCAGCAGGCAGAGCGCGCGTCGAGACCGCAGGAAACATTTTCTTTTCTTTTATCATGATCTCAGTCTCGATGATACTCGTCGCCTTTTCTTGTCAGGAGCTAGCAGAGGGAAATGATCCCTCCTTTCATCTCCCCTCTGTCATTGCTGTCGGTATTGCATTTGGAACCAAACTTCTACTATTTCTGTATTGCTGGGCTCTAAGGAATCAATACTCCCAGGTTCGGATTCTTTGGGAAGATCATCGCAACGATCTCTTCATAAATGGCTTTGGAATCCTGACATCGGTTGGTGGGTCAAAGCTCAAGTGGTGGATTGATCCTATGGGTGCCATCATACTCTCTTTGCTCATCATCACCCTCTGGACTCGGACAGGTTACGAACAGTTTCAGCTACTGGTGGGCAAGACAGCAGAGCCTGCTACTTTGCAGCTGATCACGTACGTGACGATGATGCATAGTGATCGCTTCAAAGCTGTCGATACCGTGCGGGCATGGCATTCAGGCCCGCGACTGATTGTTGAAGTTGATGTTGTTATGGAAGCGGAGGAACGCATGAGTGTTTGCCATGATGTCGCAGAGGAGCTGCAGGTGAAGTTGGAGAGTTTGCCTGAGGTGGAGAGGGCTTATGTGCATGTCGACTTCGAGACGTCACACCGTCCGGAACATGAGTCGAAAAAGGACTTGTGATTGATAAAGCGTGAGGTTGGCAGACGATGGTTTCCGAATGAGCAAGCGCCTTCCGAGCATTTAATTCCAGCACGGCCTATTGACTTCCCTGAACCTTTTCATTTGCTACTTGCTGTATATTAGTTGATTAAATCTTGTTGGCTTTGTCTTGGTACGCTTTTCTTCAGATGTTGTGTCTTGAATGTAGTCCGGTCAGGGTTAGCAAGGTGGAACGCGTCAGGGAGTAAATGAAATGTTAGGGCTTTCTGGCCTTCGATTGGGCTTTCCAAAGAGAACTGTCTTGCTAGCGCTCTTCGGACAGGTGACCACTGTCAAGCTTAGTATTAATCCTGAATATCACAGCAATCGTCATTGGGTCGCTTATAACTTCGAGTACTAGTTCACGGCATCAATGCGGAGTGACCTACGAGTTCTCATAAAGCGATCCATTTGCGATATCAAGACACTTGACTTCTGCTGCACATGTAACATAATCGTGCTACCAAGAAATCTTGACAGTCTCAATACCTTGAAACATTGCATCGGTCACCGATTTGCCTGGAATGCGTCCCTTAAGTATGTCTTTCCTGCTCATATGCTGGATAACCATCACTGACAACAGGTATAGGAGTGTCGCACATCCAAATATGCAATTTTGTATTTGTCGCGATAGCACGCGCATACGTCTTCATAGACGTTGGGATCACAAGCGCAGACACATCAGACATCGACTTTGTCGTCAATACTACTGCATTGCAACCATACTTCCAGGCATTGCGAGAGAGAAGATACGGCGATGCCATCGTGCATCGATATAGTTTCGATGGCACCGTTGGAGAGAATGGTACTGTCGCACCATTCGGTATCAACATCTCATCGCTTGTTATGCAAGATCTGGATGATTTCGTCGAGTTGGGAGCTGAAGAACTGGCTGAAACCATGGATATGTTTCGCACGAGCAATAGAACGGTGACTGACTCCTATTCTTGGTTGATCGAAGATATGCTGTCGCGATATGACAGCCTCAGCGCCCATTTCCCTGGGCAAGCAAGCTAGAGTGTTTGGCCGTGATCATACCAAATTGCTTATGATCGCGAGGGGTGGATAGCTGGTCCGCAATAAGATCTTTATGGTCATCACTCTTCAGGAAGGAATCTCTTATGTTCTGAATTGGTTCTCATTGCTTCACACCAAAACTTCTGCTTTTGTCATGCTATCATAATAATGGATGCCACATCGTGAACTCTCGGACTTGGTGAGTCTGGAAAGAATAGACATTCACACTTCCAGAGATTTTGCGTTCATGTCAAGAGATAATATTCCTGCGCAATCTCGCTTGTTATTCCAGCTTTCGTGCATCTCTCTCTCAAGATCACGACTTCTCCTGCCCGGCACAGCTTGAACGCAAGGCACCGAGGCTTCATAGATCTGGGATGCGGGCGGTCCATGCCGTCTCTTTTGTGCCAGAAGAGACGGTATATCATATGCCTGGAAACAAAGCTAGTTCTTCAGTCGAACGCCAGATACATAAGGCTCCTGTCCCGCTATTTCTTCGCAGAGCAAAGTCAGGTCATCGTGGGGCTTCTCCTCCAGATGTTGCTCATCTGCAAGAGTTCTCTCTCGAAGGAATAATCGGGATAAGCATGGAATGAACAGGTGTTACTCGACAAGCTTGCTATGGCTGCGAGCATGAACGTTTGCGACCAGTAGATGTGAGTCAATGAGCGCTAAATGCATGGGACCACACATGCGATTACTGCGAGATCGATCATCGAGTATGGTTGGCGAAGTCCGCGATATATTCTTGAAGTCTGTTGGCTTGTCGAGTCTGTGATTGTACCTGCTTTCCCTGACAATGTGGGCTGCAACCTTGTTGGATGATCCAACCACTGCGGAACTTGTAGGCCGGGCTCTTGTTAGCCAATTGATCGGAGTGCTTATCCTCGGCGAGCATTGTTGAGCTCTCGAGTCGTAAGTGCGGTTCCCTTCCACTGACGTAATCCCCTCCAGCCCAGTCAGATTGAGGTTCATTCATCTACTTCCGCTCTTTCCAAGGGGTTCATTCGTTGACTTCCGCTTTTTCCAAGTCGACGCCTTGGTCATGTGAGCCATGTCTAAGAACAGAAACACTCGTGCAATTGGTACCATGTCCTGGAAGTCCTCCTAGACTGCACACTATTTGTGGCTGTTCATCTGGATTCTTGTCGTAGATATGGGCCAGCTCTGGCTTGAATATACAAGCAGGCTTGTGATCAAGATCTGACTCGTCGAGGCTAATAGTGGAATCGGATGTTGTTGCTATGGTGCGCAATTCGGTGAAAGTTGGAGATGCGAATCCTTTTCTTAGTGGTTCTCTTGGAACGGTGTGGCTTGCAGTGCCACTGCGAGATCTTAGACTCCCAAACCCATATCTGAAAACCCCACGAAGAGTAATCAGGCACGCGCAAGAGATTCCAGCATGAGCTTCGGCCTGAAGTCTGTTATTCTTTGCTACAACTTGCGAACACTGATTTCCAGCACGCATGCTTACTAGTGTGAGACTTGAGCGAGCGGTAAACGATCCAGTTATGTCAGCTCTATTGTCCGTGGAGTTCGATATTGCTACAACTCGAGCTACGCTTATTGCACAAACGCTATACGTGGTCAGCAGATGAACGGCATGATCTCTGATTCTGTGACTTACACTGTACCGAGAGAGAACATGGCGAGCAATCCAAGCTTTTGTTTGATCCGTGTCTGTAGCCGGAGAACGTCTCTCACTGGTAAGAGCAAGATCATGATGTCTGTAGTGATGTTTATCACGGCATACTGATACCATATAGCAGTGTCATTGAGACAGCTGGCATTGGAAACCCTATCGTCCCATGAGGCTTTGATTGGTACACATTGCAGTATCGTCATCAGAATAGAGGCGACACTCCATAGGACCACCACTGAAATGAGCAACTTAGAGCCTCGTAGGACAGGGTTGCTTAGTGAGAATATGCGCAGATAGAGGGCTAATATCGAGACCTTGTTGAACATGTTGACGAGTTTGTAGAAGATCTGAGCAAAGTAAAAGTACTGTGCGGCTGTTAGAACAATTGTCGGTCGGACAAGTTGTCCGGAATAGATTTATTACCTTCATCGCGTGCCTCCTCTCGGACCGTTTCAAGTCCCATTGATGTATACCATAGCCATGGGCAATAGCTATAATAGATCAGTCTCGGTTTCCTTGGACAACCAGATCCCACTCACACAAATCCATCAATGCTGTCAATACTATCGAGCATAGCTGCGAAAGAATATCTGGTAAGCGAAGAGCTTACGCGTTACGCGGACTGAGAACATACGAATGAAATCGTTATCAATATATCGTCTCTTCCTAGACTATCCTTGCGAGTCCTCCAGCTTATTCGAAATGTCAATAGTACCAGATTCACCACAGGAAATATGGTGGCCACGAGAAAGATTATCCATCCAGTATCAGGAACATCACCTCGTGGCAGCCCAATACTGGCCGACATGGTGTGAGAATTCGAGAATGCGGTTCCAAAAACAATCTTGAAACCGGTAGTTGGGCATATCAACGGCTAAGTACCATGTACATTTTGAAGGAGAACTACACGTGCACACTTACTGTCTTACCTTTGAGTGCAACATTTATTGAATTCAATACCTAAGGTGGTAGGTAGCAGACTAGGCGGCCACATGTGCGCAACGGGCCCATGTGTGAGCTGAAGTGAATGCTGACAAGAAAGGTCTCTAACGCAATATCGTAGCTGCATTTCATATCCTACTGCGACGTCATTCCAATATTGTAGATCATTGCATGCATTGCAGAATCGCGGAGAAACCGTTTGGGCAAGAGTCGCAACGGTCGAGAGTGGCGATCCTACCATCTTGAACATGAATGCCCAGATAACTAGGAACCTGTCTCGGAAATTGAAGGATGTTTCACTCCCGATAGCTGATGAATCTTGCTTCATGACAAAGAACTAAATATGGAAAGCAGTGCGAGGTCTGGTGCAACTACCGTGCTTGCTGTATGGCTGACTCTGTGTGCGCCGTTGCAAGTTTCGAAGCTTCTGAACGAGCTCGGCAAAACCCCCCAGCATGACGGAAGTGCTGCCAGGGTCAAGTGTAAGCAAGTCATCGAAACTTGTAATTGTCAATTTGTCAAAGGATTCACAATCAGCGTCATGCTCCATACCGCTGGCAACACCATGTGTCGTGGGAATCGAATGTTCAGTTTGAAAATATACCGAGGCCAAAGGTCTACCAATATCTGTACATGCACCCCGTATCTCCGCGGCCCAGAAGCTCGTTGAGTGATCTGCACTTAGAGTAAATCAGGCAGGTAGGCAGGAAGGATGCTTTATCTAGACGTGGGTATCAAACGGAGACGCGCCGTTAAGGAAGAAAACCACTCCTCCAGCCCTTAGTACCCTCCTCCAGTGAAGAGAAGTCATGAACAGCATATATTGGAGAAACCGCCTTCGCTCGGACCTCCAGAATGGTCATATCTTGCACAAATGTCGACCTATGTCTATTGCCTGCTTGTGTGTGACGCCAATTCGGTCTAGCACCTATAACAGAATGCTTAGCCTCCACTCAAAGCGGGGCATGCTGCACGTCGGCGACGCGACAGTGGAGAAAACACGTCAAAGGCTGGCCGTCATCTTTCGATATTGTATACCCCCTGCATACAATGCTAATGCGCGTTCCCGCATACGCATGGAGCCAATGGTCCATGCAAGATCTAGCATCATGAGTTGCACTGCCTATAAATACCATATGACACCTTCTTTGAGTGCACCACATTTCCCAAGTACATGTTTCCATGACGAAGATGTGGTTCTCCAGTGTTATATCGTTGATATCGCTGCTTAACAGGCTAGCTCATGCCTCTCCGACATCTCAGTATAGCTGCGCTCAGACAATCAAGACCAGTAATGGCGCCATCACAGGTCATGCCTCCAAAAACGCGTCTTCTGTCTGTGAATATCTTGGAATACCATATGCACAGCCTCCTGTTGGTGATCTGCGCTTCGCGCCACCTTTGAAGTACAATGGTTCAGGCGCATATATAGCAGCAAATTATGGAGCAGATTGTCCACAGTCAACATCAGCGCCCTACACCTTTCCAAATCAGACAGCTCAAGAACCTCGAATTATCACCAACTTTGCAAATACGGACAGTGGCAATCCACAAAGCGAGGATTGCCTGACACTGAATGTATGGTCTAAGCAGACTTCGAGATCGCAATTAAAACCCGTGATAGTGTTTTTCTACGGTGGAAGTGAGTATAGTCACCTGCAACATATCTTTGCTCTCTTTAACCATCTCCTAGGATATGCTATAGGAACCTCGCACACACCATTCTATGACGGTGAATTCCTTGCCCAAGCTCAGGACGTCGTAGTGGTGACGCTAAACTACCGCATCACAATCTTCGGCTTTTCTGGAAGTCCAGATCTTACCCAAAATGTCGCACTCCTCGACCAACGACGAGCAGTCGAATGGGTACACGACAACATCGCAGCTTTCGGTGGAGACCCTTCCCGCATTACCATTGATGGTCAATCCTCTGGAGCTGTCGCTGTAGACAACTGGGCATACGCTTTCAAAGACGACCCAATAGTGGCAGGCCTGATTTCTCAATCCGGCAACGTCTTTTCCTTCCCTCTCAACAGCGCCGAACTCGCCGCGAGCAACTGGTACAATGTATCCGGTCAACTTGGTTGCGGCACTTCGGGCAACACGGTCGCATGTATGCGCTCAAAGAGTGTATCAGCTCTGCTCGCTGCAGTAGCCAAAGTGCCCGCTCCTCCAGGCAACAGTGTTGCTCGCTCCCAGCCTGCGTTTCAAAGTACAGTCGACAACATCACCATTTTCGCCGACTACACTGATCGTTCAAACAATGGCAATTTCGCACGCATTCCATACTTGCAGGGCATGAATGATCACGAATCAGGGTACTACCGCATCCCGCCTTATTTCAGAACAGGCGTGCTTTACCCGGAGTCAGTATGGACTGAGTTTGAAGTGGAAGACTTCACCTGTCCCACTGCATTCGAAGGCTACAACCGTGCTCGTCATAACGTGCCTACCTGGCGCTTTCGATACTTTGGCGACTGGGATAATCTGAAGCTGTATCCTACAAGCGGCGCCTATCACGGGAGTGACGTCGAGATGATCATCGGTAATACTTATGGTGTCAGTGGAATACCGCCCAGCAAGGCCGAGGTAGCGACTACCGCGTACATGCAAGGAGCTTGGTCTGCTTTCGCTCATGATCCACAGGCTGGCTTGACAAAGTATGGGTGGCCAGAGTATGACCAGAATGCCCCTACTTTGGCTCGACTGGCTTACAACAACTCCCCGGCTCCGAGCTTTGTCTATCCTAGCATCTACGATGATGCGTGTGCTAGTTTGAATTTGACTTATTACAACGCAAATGTGTTGTAGGAGCTTCAAATGTCTTATCTAATTAAATGTTAATAATTTAGCTGAACTTTGAACATAGAATTATATCTCAAAAACTGATCTGATCTCTTCTAGTGTGTAATTGTTGTGCAAAGCGAATTGTAGTAAGATTCTGCTCTTCTGTGGGTTTAGCAGTCCACTAGTGATGCCAACGTCTTTTGACCGCGAGACTGCACCATCTTGAGTCTTATGAGAACGCACAACAGCAATGCCTTGCGACAAGATCTGTTTTAGGATCTCATCGCCAGCCACAGTCCAGCCACCATTGCCCATGGTGGCCAGAACAATGCCCTTTGCGCCATCATTGACCAGGTGAAGAGGTATCCTCGGATTTAGCCCATGATGGCCATACACAATATCCACTTGGGGCAGATCTGTAGCCTCTGCAACATCAAAATGTGTCAATCCCATTGGCATTGCAGGTGTGTAGAAGAACTTTGCTCTGAAGTTGTCAAAATAACCCAAGTAGCCCTGTTCTACCGACTTGAAGGTGTCCAAAGCGTTGGCACTTGTCTTGGTAGTGTAGTAGGCGCTGGAAATTCTGTCATTCAGGACGACCAATGGTCCGCGACCTATGGCCTCCTTTGATGCAGCAAGGATGACTGCTTGCAGGAGATTGCCTGGTCCGTCTGCTGATATTGCAGTAGCGGGTCGCATGGCTCCCACCAAGACTACTGGCTTTTCCGAACGTACGGTGAGTGATAGGAAGTAGGCAGTTTCTTCAAGCGTGTCTGTTCCGTGCGTGATGACCACTCCTTGACACGTATCGGACTTCAGAGCAGTAGTGATTTGTTGAGACAATTTAAGGAGGATTTTGGAAGTGAGTTCCGTTGAACGGACATTGGAGATTTGAATCGACTCAATGTTCGCCACTTCGAGCAGTTCGGGCACAGCATCAATCAGAGTCTGAACGCCAATGGCTCCTGGGGTGTATCCCGTCGTTTCAGTATTCGAAGCCGCGGAGCCAGCAATAGTACCTCCAGTACCAAAGATTGTTACATTTGGTAACAACGCGTTGCGAGGCATGCCATTGAAGACCATTGTGAAGAATAAGACCGCACTCTGCGTCCGAGATATGACTAACTAGAAAGAGAACCGTTTGGGGAATCGCTGAAAGAAAGAGTCAAGTTGGTGGATGTCAAGTGCTGACTGACGAAGTGAGAAAATTCTTGAGCATGTACTGGTTGCATTACAGTCAGTCTGTTGCCAAATCGCACCTTGAAAAGACTAATACATTTGACACCGTATCGTGAATTACCAAGATAGATCTGATACACCAAACTGTCGGAGCTTGTCCGATGAATTCGGAAAGCGGGCCGACGCCCTAAACAAGGGCCGCTTGGCCTAGCGTCGGCGACACAAAGATGACCGTTCTTCATGCCGAAGTCAACTCTCTCAATGAACATGCTACGAGCAGGATCGAGTCGCACCTGTGGCAGTAGTCAAGCTCCAACTCACTACCTTAGATCAAGAGAAGATGATGCTCAAACGCCACGCAGATCTCGCACTGGCTCCACGAAGTGGCTTGTCGCTGATCCAAAATGCCTTCGCAGTTTCAGAGTTACAATCAGGCGGATGCCCATGTCAGGACCCATGGAATCGACAAGAGAGTGACATGAGTTGAGGAGCTAGCACAGTGCGAAAATTGACGGCCAGCGATTGTGTATCTACGAACACCTCCGTATATGTTCTGTATATTGCCAAGGCTCTACTTGCCTACGGCGCTAGGACATTCAATGCGCCGTCGGAAGGGCGTCGGCTTCAGCAGCTTCGCAATTATATTTTATGCTACGACCGGCCTACCATATCTACATCAACGTTGCCGAGAGGTCGAATCTAGTAACATTCTATACTGTAGGTGATGATACTGGTCCACTGCCAAGCCAAATCGCCTATCTGACTCGCCGCATCCATTACTAGCGTCACCTCCACCATTTGATATGTTGGGATCATCCTATCTATAGCTTTCGAAGATGGTGTTGATAAGCAGCCCAATTGAGATGCATAAAAGTCAAATGCTCGATGGTCGCTAATATAACAATGCGTATCCATCCACGTTCTCTAGCCAGGTCATCACTTCGAGGCAGGAATATACTTAGGACAGAGTCATTACATCATGTCAGACCTTGAAGCTAAGATCGCCTCCTCGGTCAACTCTTCAAACGACAAATACATAGTCT
This sequence comes from Dothideomycetes sp. NU200, assembly GCA_027943355.1. NCBI lineage: Eukaryota > Fungi > Ascomycota > Dothideomycetes > Dothideomycetes sp. NU200. The sequence continues at coordinate 1,254,134 of BSCJ01000003.1, forward strand.
CTTCTGGAGAGGTCCATGACTTCAGCAACGAAGTTGACCCAGTGCTTGAGCGGAAGACCCTAAGGAAATTTGATAAATGCTTGCTCCCGCCCTTGGCAATCATTCTCCTCTTGGCTTACCTCGATAGATCCAATCTAGGTATGGTTTCCATTTTAACTAATTTTCTAATCAACTAATGGACCGTAGGAAATGCCAAGGTCTTTGGTTTCGAGAAGGGTATTGGGCTTACAGGAAACCAATTCAACATCATCTCGACATGTTTCTACCCTACATATGTCGTCCTCGAAACTCCATGGACCATGGCGGTCAAGCGCTTCGGTGCAAAGCACGTCTTGGGCATCGCAATGATAGCCTGGAGCATCACCACCTTGTGCACCGGCTTCATCCAGAACTTCTCTCAAGCCATCGCTGTCCGTGTGCTTCTGGGCACGTTTGAGGCAGGCCTCGTCCCCTGCATCGTCTTCATAATCTCTACAATCTGGTCACGAGAAGACCAGGCCAAGCGAAACGCCATCATCTACGGCTGTAATTGTCTGAGTGGTGCTTTTGGCGGTCTTATCGCCTACGGCATCGAGAGTATGGGCACCCGACACGGACTAGCTGCATGGAGATGGCTATTCATCGTCGAAGGTGCTGCCTCGATCGTCTTGTGCGGTATCTGCTGGTGTCTTTTACCCAACACTGCAGAAGACGCATGGTTTCTTAATGCCGAGGAGAAGGAGCTCATGCGAGCAAGGAAACAGCGCGACCTTGTCAACAGAGGTACTGAGGAGTTTCCCATGAAGTATGCCAAGATGGCTCTCACAGATATCTGCGTCTATGCTGGTGCAGTCTGTCTTTTCTGCTCGTCGATTGCAATTTTCGGGTTCGGCACGTTCTTGCCTACTATCATCAAAGGACTTGGATACACCTCGCTGCAGGCGAACTACCTCACTATCCCGGTATACATCCTTGCAACATGCACACTGGCAACTGCAACCTTCGCATCAGACCGTCTGAAGAAGCGGACTGCGGTTTTGTCAGTCCTGCCTATTCCAGTCATCGTCGGATACATCATCGTCTGCGGCACTGCCAACCATGCTGTCGGCTACTTTGCCATGTTCCTATGTGGAGCCGGCATCTACTCCTTCAACTGCATCTTACTTACCTGGGTGTCGAACAACCTGGCGCCAGACTACAAACGAAGTGTTGGGGTTCCTCTATTCATTTGCCTGGGCAATATCTCTGGCATTGTCTCCTCGAATATCTACCCATCCACAGATGCTCCGCGGTACGTCATGGGCAACGCAGTGAGCGCTGGTATGGAGTTCCTCGCTCTACTTTGCATCGTTGGGATGTGGTGGATCCTCAAGAGACGGAACGCAGAGAAGGAAAGACTAAGAGCGACAGGGGCTGAGACTAACGGCAAGGAAGGCGACATGGCTCTAGACTTTGTATACAATCTTTGAGGTGCAAGTCGGCATATAATAGAAATTCAGGCCTAAGCTTCCATTCGAAGATTCCCTAGTAACAACATCCCATACCAAGTGATAAGAAAAGTGGCTTTGATTGCAACAGCTTGGAGGCGCCAAAGCCCATCTGGGGCTATCACCCGCCTTATCTCTACCAATTACGATTCGGCGATAGGATCTCAGTGAAGGACATATAACACTGAATACTTACCTCGGCCAAGTTCCGATGTCTGCATCCCTGTCTCGAAGAAAGAGACGCGTCGATAATGCTAAGCACCGAAGTCCTTGCTGCCTGGGACGCATGCGACGATACCGACTCTCTTTTCGTACTGGTATGCACCATCTTCTGCTGGCCAATCATCCCAGCCGTAGGACTAGACTATAGCGGATACTCAACCAGACGCAACGGACTCGCATCATTCTATCCTGCACTATTGTCAATTTCTGTTTGCACCATTCAGTGGTGGCTGTGGGGCTATTCGCTCGCTTATGGAGAGGGCAATGGCTTTATCGGTGATCTGAAGCATTTAGCTCATCACGATGTTTTTGCTGATCCAATCGGCACAATACCTGAGATCTTGTTTAGCGAGTTTCAATTGGTTTTTGAGGCGACAGTGTGCGCCATTGCGGTTGGAGGAGCATGTGAGCGTGGAAGACTATTACCGCTGGTACCATTCATTTTTGTAGGTGCATATGACCATCATATCAATAATTTGCTAACAAGTCATGATAGTCATGGTCGACGTTTGTGTACTGCCCTTTGGCACACATGGTCTGGTCTGATAATGGCTTTCTAGCAGAACTGGGGGTTCTTGACTTTGCTGGTGGTACTCCTGTTCATATCAACAGTGGTGCCACAGCCAGTGCACTTAGTCTCTACCTATCATATCCCTTGTTTCGGTCCAAGAAGTCATCAGCTCGAACGCCATCGCACTTGGCATTACATCGTCCACACAACTCGATATGTCAACTCATCGCCCTTGTAATCATCTGGGGCTCCTGGCTAGCATTCGATGCCGGAACCACACTGAGCTTCAACTTCAAGTCCATCATGGCACTTAGCGTGACCAACCTCTGTGCTTCAGCAGGCGCAATCACATGGGCAGCAATGACATTTTACGAAACTGGCTTGTGGTCATTGGACTCGACATTCCTTGGTGCCATCGCAGGACTCGTGATGATCACGCCCGCAGCTGGGTTCATCGACATGAGCACCAGTTTTCTCTTTGGCGTCGTAGGAGCGCTGGTATCACGACAAGCGCTGCGCATCAAATTCACCAAGGCAGCGCAGAGATGGAGGTGGGTCGATAATGGCGACACTTTCGCTACCCACTGTGTAGGTGGCTTTGTTGGAACCATCATGACTGGACTTTTTGCCCAGAAGCAAGTTGCTGCTTTTGACGGTGCAACGGAAATATCTGGAGGTGTATTTCTTGATGGGCATGTAAGACAGCTTGGTGTGCAGATCGTGGAAGCTCTGATTGGCTTCACCTGGTCTTTCTGCATCTCATACATCCTCATCGCTTTGATTGACTGTGTTCCTGGTTTCGAAGTCCTAGCCGAGGACAAGGATGTCATGATTGGCATGGACGCAGCCCAGATGGATGAATCGCTGTACGAGGCACAATGGAAGGGAGAGGAGGACTATCTTCCTTTTGATAGACGCATAAACCTTGACTAAATCACTTCTCGGGTGGGGAAACGGAGTTATGAGAAGTAGCTGTGTTATCACGATGGCTGTGGGCGAAAACCCGCCCGTCGCACTTGCCATATTGGACCACGATAGCACTCCGAATACCTTAGTCGATAGCCAACCAAACCAAGCCCGACTTCCTCCTATCGGTCTAACTGACCAGCCGTACAAATGCCATTCTTGTATTGGCTAGGATTCGGTTTCATGGTTGTCATCTTTACGGCAATATTGATAGCCTTTTTCGCCTGCCTCTGTGTGACTCTCTTCACCCAACGACATCTTCTACGCCGTCTACTCTTCAGGAGGATTCGCCATTCTTAGCGAAGGACGACCTCGACCTACCGAAGCTGCCCTGCGTCCCCAAGGGTATTTCCACAGTCCTCTGCTGCTTGGAAGATCAGAACCACAGAGCATGGTCTTCTCACTCGCGATTTTAGCGCTATCGTTGTACTTTCACATCGTTAACTTTATTACCATCGCCAACCCTGTCATCATATGCATCTCTACATCTATCACTGAATGCGCTACGAGGTCCGCGCATGTGCTCAAAGGAGGACCAGAGGTTAAGTTCAGAAATGTCGCAAGCCCATACGTTCCAACGGCAGCAGCAAGTCCACTTGACTCCCACTCGCGCTCACAGAAACTATGAGAAGACTGAGTTGGAGACATGGCAAAGTGGAGTCGGAGAAGCATTATCTGTTGTTCATGCCAGTAGTAACGATTCACCAACCAGAACAAATCAGGGAGCATGTGAACGGGAGGAATTTTCACATTCAACATATGCAACATGCCAGACAACAAAAGACGGCGCAGCCAATTCAGGACTGTCTGAGACATCAAGGTGAGTCGGCAGCCCAATGAGCGAAGTTGTGGCGCAAGTTGGGCGATACCACAAAGCTGACACCATCGATGCCCAAACAGACCAAACGAGATCTTCGAACCTCAGTCTCATGCGCGTTTGTGCTTAGGCTCATACTCACACATGAATCTGTCAGCTTCCAGTCTAGACACTATACTAAGCTCAACGAAGACCCACAACTGCTCAAATAAAGCCAATCCAGCATATCTGAGCACCATGACAGACTCACGAAAGATACCTACGAAACTTTATCCTACCATGACGGCACATTCTGGCACTCCAGAAGCGATGACGCCACCAGTAACACCCACGAGTATCCTCAATGGTCGAAGTCAAACTTGGCTGTGCCCTTCTCCACCGGCTTCTCCTCCAGAAGCTCTACCCGTTCAGGCTGATCACCACTGCTTTTCAAATGTGGGTGCGGATCAACGCGGAGCAAAAAAGGCCCGACAAGACTGTGAGACTGGTGGCCATACCCTTCGCCTCATATACTGCATCCATACCCCTCTGTGTGCAGCAGAGGTTGGTGGTCTAGAGACAACTGCAAGACTTCCGAGGATAACTTGGATGGCATTCGCGGGAGACGGAGATGTTGGAGTTCAGGCTGTATGCGACGAGTGCAGGTGTAAGATTGAAAGTAGGTCAATGATTGGTGTTGGTAGTGGACAGGGAGGGAGGGGAAGTGGTGGTCAAATGCAGGTTATCCGTTACGTTCCCTCGACCTCGAGTGAAGCTCGCAGACTTCGCTGAACAGCCGTCGAGGAGAAGAATCTTCCAGGGGTCACCACGATGATGCCAGGGGGGGAGATTGAAATTATCCCATGGTTCTGCCAATTAATCATGAAGGGATTCCAACAATCTTCAGATCAGGAGAGAATAATTCAACATGGAGGATGCAAGCATCCCGAAATCACAGCCCTAAGTAAGAACAAAAGACAAATGCAGAAGACTGTTAGTCGATGACCTACAACCCAATACCACAAGATTAATCCAAACAAAGCTCAAGTCTTCCTCTTGACCAATCCTTTGAAGAAATCGAAGCTATTAGCATCACTTTGCAGCTCAAACTTCTTCCCAGTAGGTCGATCCTCCCAGCCCAACTCCTCCGCAACAAGCAATCCCCAATCTTTCGTGATGCCTACAATCCTCGCCCGCTGCCCGGCCTCCGCCTCGAGCGTAACAATCTGCTCCGCATGCAGCCAATGCGCGTAATAATCATCCAGCATGGCACTGCTGAACCCACTTCTCAAGAATCTAATATGCAACTTCTCAAACTGCACCATTATGCTCGCGAGCAATTTCTCCAGAATGAATGGGGGTAAGCCGGCCGCGGCGGCAAGAGCATTAAGGGAGGTAGTAGGTGCAGCATTGGAGACATTGAGACCACATCCGCAGACAATGGTGTAGTCGCCTCCGGAATAGCTGCTATTGACCAGGATACCGCCGATCTTGACATATCTGTCACGACCGGTGCGGCCCTCGCGATCGGCTGTGGGGTCGAGGGCGTAAATGTCGTTTGGCCATTTGAGCTTGATGGGGAGGTCTTCGTAGCCGTCGCGCTCGTATTTCTGCACGCCGGCCACGATGGCGAGGGCGGCGAGGTATTGGATGAATACTACGGGTGCGGTTTGGGATAGAGCGATGGGGTGGCGGATGACGGTGGAGTACATGAGGGAGCCTGGAGGAGAGACCCAGACATTGTTGCCGCGGCCGCGGCCGGCGAGTTGGGTGGTGGCTGTTGCGGTGAAGCCATCGGGCAGGAGCGAGAGGAGTTTGGGGTTTTTCTCGAGCAGCGTGTTGGTGCTTGTTACGACTTCGCCGTAGAGTAGTGGGACACCGAAGCGAGGGTTGGGCAGGTTGAAAAGGTCGGTGTAGAAGAGGTGGGAGCTGTAGTATGCGGCGTGGTTGAAGTAGGGTGTTTCCTTTGGTTCGGGGATTGACGATTCGTGTGGGACGAGACGCTTGATGACAGCTTGGTAGTCGACGATTCCTTCGTCTGTGGTGGCTTTTTCTTCGGCTTCCATGGGTTTGGCGGCCGTTTCTTGGGCAGTTTCTTCGTGGTGAGCGGGTTTCATGGTGTCAGGGAGAACATTTTGAATGGAGGTCGGGAGCGCGCTTGCAACGGCCGCGAGAGACCATGTTGAAGGAGTCTGTCTCTCAATGCGGAACGTGTCGTTCTCGGCTTTGATCAGGTCTTCCTCGTTTTCCTTTTCGATAATATCAGACCATGACGATACGAGTTCGGCAATGTCTTGTGGCTTCGCAGCGGACAAATGCAGGCGTGACAAAGAGGGCACGTTCTCGTTGTTCGGGTTGACTTGAAGTCCTAGCTTTGCGAGGCAAGCTTTCATGAAGTCAACTCGCTGCTTGTCATCTGCAGCCAAAGCCTCGACAATACGAGGATAGTCCGGACGGTCGTTGCCTTTGTTGTTTAGGTTGACAGCCGCGAATCTGTAGAAATATTAGTATATTCTTAACGGATAGACCAACACAAGACATACTCTGGATGCGGGCCAGTCAGAACGGCAGCACCTTCACCAACTGTACAGTAAACCACGGCTGCCTTGTCTTCACCAGACTCGACATGCAGACGCTCAGTATAACTTGCCAAGATCTCAACGCCTCTATCCTTGAACTTGTCGGCATCCACAAAGACTCCGCCACCATTGTAGTAAGTTCGAAAGACTTCAGGTACGGCACCTCCACCATTGACCAAGGCCTGTCTGTTGACACTGATTTCAGCTGCTCGGGTACCTTTTTCACTGTGGTAGACAAAGCCAGGAAAGGCCAAGCCTCTACAGATGCCAGGGAAGAAGGCCAGTTCGCGGTCGCCAACAACTTCATAACCGTCATTCGTCCTTCCCACTTCAAATTCGCACTTTGCACATCCATAGTAGCCCCCAGCACATAGGCCTAGGTACTTGCCGCCTCTTTTGACATAAGCAGAGATGAGACGATTGCCGGCACCGTTCAGCGTGCGACAGTAACCCATGTCTGCTCCTCCGGGTATGACGAGAAGGGCACAAGTTGCTTGCCAGGGTTCTTTGAGGAGGGTCTCACCGGTCATTGGGATGACTGCATAGTGCGGACCAAGAAGACGGCGGAGAGACCAAAGGCAGTGTTTGACCGACTCGATCGTGGAGCCATTGCCTGAAACGTGTATGAGAAAGAGAAATTGGAAGATCGTCAGAACTCATCTCACCAGAGTACACAAGTACGTTGACTCGTTTGTCGGGCATGTTTGTTGTTATAGTGATAGGATGACCTTACTGGTGGCGAAGTATGACTTTCACAGCCGCCAAGCTTCGTTTTCCGACTAGTCTTCTTGACTATCCAACAAGAATACTCAAAGTGGAAACAATGGCCGATACGAACGATCCAAAGCAGACGAGCTCTGCAGTCGAAGATGACGATGAGCCAGATGAGTGGTAGGCAGTAGTCTGCAGCTAGATGGAGATATACCGAATGGCTGACACGAGCAATACAGGGACAAGAGAATCTTCAGCACAGGCTGTGCAGGTAATTGATCGTCCGGCGGGAGCTATTAAATTTGACTGACAGCTCGGAGACGAAAACACCAAGCTGAATGACTGCTTCTTCGACAAGAAAGATTGGCGGCAATGCAAGGATGAGGTGAGTCTAGTTTGGCGGGGTGTATCTGAGCTCGGCCTCGAGATGCTCGAAACTGTTGTACGCAAGAGGGACCAGGCTCAATACAAAGCTGATTCGGACAATATAGATGGAAGCATTCAAGCAATGCTGGAAGCGACGCGGAAACGAGCAGAGAACAGATCAAAAGGATGCTTGAAGTGTTGAGATCCGGTAGTGGGCGTGGATTCAAGGAAGAGGCGGTTGTGGTAAGGCTGTGTTGAGGACTAAAACCTTAACTAAATAGCTCAAAGATTTCGATCGGTCCTCAAACAAACCAATGTATAGTATAGCTCTCTCCTCAATGGTCTTGTAATACTTCTATGATCAATATGTCCCAGGTGGCAGAATCTCACAGTCTTGGCATGTCCCAAAGTAGCAGGACACCCGGCGGAACTTGTCCGCAGAGCCGCAAGTCGGACATGAAGCTTCATGTGACGCAGCGAGAACTGATAATCAATTCGACAAGATATCATAATCAAAACACATCATATACACGGCATCATGCGTCCTTCATTAGCATTGGAGCTCGCAGGCGAGCTGAGTACGGTGATGCGTACCTCGAGACAAGGACTTACCCGGGCGCGATTGTCGCAGATTCCACGCGCCACTGCACCATCAGCTCGACTCATCTCAGGTAGCGCATGGAGAAAGTACCCAGACAATGCAGCAGCAGCAGCAGCAGCAGCTACACAGGCTGCTCCTAGACAATCCACCTTTCCTGCTCGTCCAGCTGCACCTGCACCTGCACCGTCATCACCGGCACCGGCGCAATCAGCCGAACCATCTCAGCCTCTGCAGTCTCTGACTGATGGCCTCAAGGACCCGCCGCCAACTCTCGGAGAAGACGAGAAGCAAGTCGATTGGAGTCGCTCTTTCCATGGCATGAGCTCTTCGCCCTTCTCTCCTGAACAGGCTGCCATTTTGAATGCTGAGGTGCCCTTTGACGATATTGAAATCAAGCCGGATGGAATAGTCTATCTGCCTGAAATCAAATATAGACGCATATTGAACAAGGCTTTTGGTCCTGGTGGATGGGGTCTTGCTCCTAGAGGTGAGACTATTGTCACGAGTAAGCTGGTAACGAGGGAGTATGGTTTGGTAGCTGGTGGAAGGTATGTTTCTCTTTTTCGTATATCGTCTATCTCTCCTCATCAAAACACTATGAGTTTCATTACTAACATACCCACAAGACTCATATCCATTGCACGTGGCGAACAACAATACTTTGACCCCGACGGCATCCCCACCGCTACAGAGGGCTGCAAGTCCAACGCTCTGATGCGCTGCTGCAAAGACTTGGGCATCGCCAGTGAATTGTGGGACCCGCGCTTCATCCGCCGCTTCCTTAAGGAAATGGCCAAGGAGATGATGGTCGAACACATGGTCAGCAAGAAGAGGAGAAAGCACTGGATGAGAAAGGATGACGAACTCAAGTGGCCTCTCAAGGAGGTTACCACTCCTGTCACTTCTGCTGTAAGAAGATAGAAGCACTATCATGCCGAAATTGTGCTTGCTGTTTCAATCAAGAGCGGGAAAGACTCTACTTCTGGAACTGTATCATATGGGATGGATGTTTCGAATGCATAGCGGGGAGGCTTCAACTGGATACACGGTGGAGTTTATGGCGCATCCGGTGTCTGTACAGTGAGCAATTCTCCCTACTTCTCATGTTAGAGGTTGTATACCACGGTAACAACTCCTTTTCTCTGATCGCCATCGTTCTGCGCACATGCCTTCGATTCTTACCTGGACTAAAATTGCAGGCTGTTTACGAACAAACAACGGTGAGGGTCAGGCCTGTACTAATATTCATGTCGTGCTATACTCATGATGTGCTTGTCCGGCATCAGAGGTTGTGTTGTGCTATGACAACACCTATATTGCAACACTCTGAACCCTTACCATATACCTCTCTTTCAAACGCAGACTACAAAACGAGCGTCTCTCTATAGTCATGGTATCATCTGACCACCAACAAGTCCAGTCCACATCCACACTTCAGGTTATCGCCAAAGATGCCCTTTCTCAGCCCCAACCCCAACAGCCTCTTCCCTAGAGACCGTAACCACTACCACGATCAGTACGAGCAGCCAAACACGATGCCCTCCCCCACAACAATCCATCAACAAGGCCACATCCCACCCAGTATCGAGCCCCATCCCAGTGCCCCTGCCTCCAACACCACCATCTCTCTCGACAATCTCGCCGTCCCAAAGGTATCGTACTTGGCCACACGAGCAGCCCAGCAAGGTGATATATTGACTTTACTCTCCATGATCAAGGCTGTTATCCAGGCAAGCAAGACGTATACTGCTTGTGGAAGTGGGATCGCGTTTGCGGAATATGTACGTGTTTGTCTCGCCGGTGAGGAAAGAGAGGGGTTGTGTGGTGGGGAGGGACGTCAGACAGGAGTCGACAGGGCTCAGCACGAGCAGCAGCAGCAGCAGCAACAACAAGCACAAGCAAGAAGAAGAGAAGACGAGAAGAGAAAACGAGCAGACAAGGAAAAGCAGGAGAAACAGAGACAGGTCGAAGCCGAGCAGAAAATGTTGGACAGCCGCGCAAGACTGATGGAGGAAATCCGTCAAGGCCGTAAACGCAAGGCCCCTGAACACCTTGATCGTGGTGCCGATGGGAAAAGATCGAAGACTACGCCTCTTTTCCCGCCCCCATTGTCTGGAAGACGAGACTCACATGTCCCAGTCCAATCTCAAGTCCAAGCTCAAGGGCAGGTTCGAGCACAAGATCTGATACCCTCTCATACTATAATTCTGGAACTTCGCCCTGAATTGTTGGATCTGAACACCCAGATCAAGTCCATCCGCGCTGCTTGTGATGCCGGTCTGGACCATGCTTATAGCATTCTGCATATCATACCCCGTGGCGCAGTCTTTCTCATCAGCTTCACAAGCCCGAAAGCAGCACGCCTCACAACCGGTAGAAGACTTGAAATCAATGGCTGTCCTTGCTGGACAAAATCCTATCGTGTCTCCGAGGAGAGTCGTCCATCTGCAAGATCCACGCCCGCACTGCCACGCAAACCCGCAGATGAAATATTGTCCGCGAGCAGGGCCGCTCGTGTAAGCCCTCCCTGTCAACTACCTCGTCTTAACTTCTCGCGTGGCCCGCGGCCTTCGAAGGCGCAGTCAGAACGCCATTTTGAGAGTGTCAAGCGTGGGGCTAGGAAGAAGATATTGCAAGAGCAGCAGTCGAGGTTGAAGAACATTCCGCAGACTGTCAAGAGAGCAGAAGCTCCATTCCCGAGGGCCAGCACCACCGGCGCCGCCACGAAACCAGCCGTTCTCAAGCATAACGGCAAGGCAGAGAGCAATGGTAGTAGCGAGGGCACTAACACTGATGGCAAGCCTACCAGCCGTGTCTACCTCGCAAACGTAGGCACCGACCACGCCATCCACATGCAGGCACACGCTCTCCGCTCAATCGCCGCTTTCTTCCATGTACGCCCTTCTTTCTCTTCACTGCCATCTTCATCGTCTTTCTTTTCCCTTACCTCCTCTGTCTTTGCCATCTCTGACGCCTCAAAGAGCAACAAACACTCCAGCTCCGACCAAACCAACAAGGAAGCCACCAACCAAACCAACCACTCCAAATCCGTCAACAAACCCGACATCAAAAGCCACTATGCAGGCATAAAACTCTATATCGAACGGACTTCCCACAGCGAGCAGCAAAACCAGAAATGGATCCTTGATTTGCGCTCTCTCGACTTTCCCATTTCGCAGTACATCGAGGAGACCACGGAGGACTTCACAGCCGCATTCACGGTGGAGGTGCCCTGTGAGAATGATAGAGTTGAAGGTATACCTCGACGCCCCTCGCGAGACGGCCATGGGGATGGGGGTGGTGGTGACGGTGGAAGTGAGTGGTTCAAATTACCAGTGGTTTTCACACCACTTGTTTCACCTGACAAGGTCGACGGCAGAACCGATGGCGACGGGGGAAAGGAGAGGGGACAGAAAACGAGAGATGGCAAGAGGGAGAGGGGAAAGGCGAGGAAGAACAGATGTCCGGTATGTGACTCTGGTGATCATGGCTGGGAAAGGTGTCGATTTCTTTTGTTCAAAGAATGAGAGGAGGTTAGGCTCGGTTCGGCTGACGAGGAGTGCTGATTTTCAATTCAGAAGTCCGGATGTGCACATGCTGGGGTGAACGCAAGAAAGTGGTCTTGGGTCAGTATGTCGGTGGAAGGGCGGAAAAGGCAAAGACGTACAGATCCATAGAAAAGCTAGCGATGATCCCTGTGCAGAAATGGCTCACTTTTTCTTTCCCATATGGCAGATTTTCACTCCAAGTTTCGTTCGTGCCAAGTCTCTTGTTCTCCAAATTGTTGTCATTGCACGAGAGCTCTTCCCAGACAAAGGTTTGGTTTCCTGAGGTGGTGTAGAGAAAGTGTGCTAGAGCTTGTTTGCGCTGCCTTCTTGTCTCGGTGCTCGATACTAAAGGCTAGCTTAATCTTCCATCATGTCGTTCTACTGGAACCAGAGTGTCCCGAGATGCTGTGCCATGCATGAATGATATGTCATGTCCCACTTGGATCGCATAAATGTCATTGCCTGTACCGTCATTGTCGGCCCTCCCCCCCCCTCCCCGCGGTTTCTTCAAGGCGTTTGATCGTTTTCGTGGATGTCGTACTTGTCAGCTCGGTTACAGTCAGATCCACGGTAATTAGCCTTGATCAACAAGTCCACTAGTTGGCACCTAATGTTATCAGTATCTGTACTCATGCCAAGCATGTATAACAGTAACAAGAAGCAAGAACAGCATGACGTATGTTGAAAGGTGTGTAGTCATATTCGACAATCTCAAGGCTGCCTGAGCTGAGCTGTTTGTCTATTGCTGCGCCCATCGTATCGAAATCCCCAACTCCGTAGCCACCCAAATTCAAAACATCCGAAACGCCAGTCCTACCTTCCTGAATTTCATTCCAAGCATACCATAACATCGTTTATTCGTCCTTCTTGGCGAGGACCGCGGAGTCTTTTTCGCCATAGTTGCCCCAAACCCACTTGCTCCAGCTTGCCTGCCTGACTGGTGGGCTTCTTCTGTCTGAAGCAGGAGGCACATCCTCGTATGCGAGGTCCTCAAAGTCTGCATCGCTCCTACTCTTCCTCATGTCGGAGGGCTGGCGCATGAATTGAGAGCTGGGAAGTGGAGGAGTGTGCTCGGGAGTACGGTTTGCGCTTGCAATGTCCTCGCTCTCGAAGGCTTGCAGAAGAGTGCGCAATCTGTCACGCTGAGTGGAGATGAATTCGGTCTTTTCCTCGCCTGTCAAATGAGGAGGAATCAAGCTACCACTTGCAGCAAGATCTTCAGCTTGGACGGCACGGGAGGAACCAGGATACGAGGCCTGCTGCATTGCGTTGCCGAGAAGTGAGAAGAGATCGCTCGCACCGGCAGTGGCAAGACCCTCGCGTGCTGCAGGCATGTTGAAGCGGCTGAGCAAGCTGCTGGTGTAGCTGACCTGGCGGGATGATGGAGGTGTGGGACGTCTAGGCTGCAGTCCTAGCACATTAACTCTGGCCCACTCAACGGCCTGTTTGAGGTATTGAAGACCAGCTTGCTTTGCTCTTTCGTGGCTCTGGGCAATACCAGAGTCGATTTCCCTCTCGTGGTGGGACAGGAAGGGGTGGATGTAGGTCTGATAGAGATAGACACTGCCTTGCTGACCTGGCATGACCAGGTAGAGATGGGTGCCGAACCGGATCCAGCTGTAGAAGGGGAACCAGGAAATGATTGGATAGAAAAAGGACTCAGTGGCCATGAAGAGGGAGAGTGTGGTCCAGTACATGAGCCATGGCGTAAGCTGAGCCGGATCTGAAGTGCGCAAGGCCTTGTAAGAGGCGTAGACTGGAAAGCAGACTGACGTGACAGTACTGCATGAGGTTGATCAGACCAAGATGGTATAAGTTTGATGAAAATGTCGCAGGCGATTACAGGGTACGATATGAGAAAATATACAATACTTACGTAAGGAGGTCTGCTATGATGCCGAACATGATGACGGCGGTGTATGGTTTGTTAGTTGTTGCAGGATGTGGAAGATGAGAATATCTCTGTCCCAGTACAATTAAAGGGGCCTGAGAAGATGGTCGTCTCTTCCGTCGTCCGCCGAGAAGACAAGAGACAAAGGACAAGAGGATCTAAGCAGAACGAAAGTCGATGGTCGTACTACTCTACTACTGGCAGCTGAGGCAGTCACGTTCGGAATTAGCGGGCGGCGGGGTATCGGAGAGCTCTTACACTTTCGAGCTAGGCTGTTTCAGGTATGACGCCGGTCTTTGTCTCAAAACTCCGGACCCTTTGTATTGCGTCTTTCTTCCGAATGTCCGTACGGAATAGGTAGACTCACGTCCAGAATAGGTTCTTGCGACTGATTATTCACGGGTTGCGTTCCTTGCTGACCCTCTTAATATCTTGTCGGCACTAAACCATACTCCAATACTTGATCAATATTGCCTCGTATCCAAATCATGACATCCGTCGCGGGTGACGTCTGTCTCAAAGCCGTTGAAATTGACAAAAGATACCGATAGCGTAGCGAGAGACATCTACTATTCTCGTGCCGCCATAGGATAAAATCAGTATGGCTTGAATGGACCGCAAGAGTATGCAGAGTTTAGGTACTCATTTCGTGTATCTACAACCTTGCAATGTTGGTCAACTTAATGTAGAAGGCATTTATTCTGCTTTACACGCGTCAAGTTTCACAATGGAAACACGTGAAAATGTCGAAGTCTGAACAGATTTCAAGTGTTAAGAACAGCATACAAATTCACAGATCATGGTATCAAGTCCGCCTCACTCCTCACCATCTCTCCTATCCAAGCTTTCTAAACGGCAACTCTAGCACCCATAGCACTCAGCGGCAACTCCGCCGGCACCAACCCTTCCAATCCCTTCTCCTGCATTGGCGTAACCGGCAACCGATCGGCCATCCGATCAGGTACAAGTTCCGGCGTCACACTTCGCAGTATCTCCCTGCCTTGTACCTGCAGACCATCACCGAACCCATCCTTAGAAGCAGTGGTCTTCTCGGGCGTAGCGAGAGGCGTGGGAGGAAACAGCAGAGACGTGTTCTTGGGTGACTTGGGCGAGTCGAGCTGCGAGACTATGCTGTCTCGCTTTTGCAGCGTGTGTGCTTCCGAGGGGAGGATTTGCGTGAATCCTTGGGTGCTGGCAACGGATTCGATGGATTTGAAATACTGTTGGTAAGAATTGGTGTTAGTGTGTGGTTCAGAAGAAGAATTCGTACAGTGACAGGAAGCAGAGAGCGTTGTGCGTGTGGTAAGGAAGTAAGCCGGTGAATTTGAGTGGTTAGAAGGCTTGGCCATGGCTGGCTGATCGTGCCCATGCTGTCTCATGTTCACTGCATGATTTGATGCAGCATTGAGAGAACTGCCAACGGTAGTGCAGATGCAGGGGCTGAATGTGTCATGGAGAATGCTTGATGGTAGCTGGAGCACTGGCAGGTATCCAGCGTTCACTCTCGCTCGAGACAAAGCCCCAGGCAAAGATCGTGCGAAAACAGCTAGCTGGATTCACGAAATCCTTGTAATGGAAAAGGAAGAGGACTTGAGCGCACATGGATGTAGGACAATGAAGCGAGCGCAGGGGATGTAAGAAGCCTTGTAGCACATACCTTGACAGTCTTGACCTGCAGCTCAAGCGTAGCGTCCTCATCAACAACAATCATGGCGTGAGCGTGAAGCTGCAAGCTCGATAACGTCCACATGTGATTGACCCCGCCCTCGATGCACTTCTGCAATGCAAGGGCCTTGTGCGCACCTGTAATGATAATGACGACTTCACGTGCATCTAGCACAGTCTGCACGCCAACTGTGAGCGCCATCTTGGGTACTTTGCTGATGTCATTGTCAAAGAACCTCGAATTGGCTACTATGGTATCATAGGCCAGCGTCTTGACTCGTGTACGGGAAGCCAGGCTGGACCCGGGCTCGTTAAAGGCAATGTGGCCATCTGGACCAATGCCGCCGAGGAAGAGCTCGATGCCACCGGCGCGCTTGATCTTCTCCTCATACGCGATACACTCTGCTTCGAGATCTGGAGCGTTTCCGTTGAGGATGTTGATGTTGGACGGATCAATATCAACATGTGAGAAAAAGTGCTTGTACATGAAGCTGTGGTAGGACTCTGGATGTTCGCGCGGGATGCCGACATATTCATCCTGCATAGTGTGTTGTTCAGTAAATGTATTCTCTGAAACATCTCAATTGTTTCATGAGCTCAGTCCTTGCCTGTCTGGGTCTCTCCAAGAGGGAACACTGGGACCATGGCGCAATGGGAATCGGCTCCTGCTATTGGTACGACGCTGTCGCATGCCGTGTTTATCGTTTCTGGTCTGTGGGCGTTCGATTGGGCTAGGATAGGAAAGTTGCACCCACCATGTTGAAGGTCACTACATCTCGAAAAGATATCTCGCCATTCTTGTGTCGCCGTACAAGATGCTTGTAGATTCCTTCTGGACTACTTCCAGTTGGTAGACCGAGCACAAAAGGCCTGGCAGGGGAAGGATCAAAGGCCTGGATGCGGCCTGATATGTTCAGAGCGAGCACAAAGATTTGACAAGTCTCGATTGTGACACACCAATGATATAGTCTGCGAGGAAGGCAGACGCAGTGTCCTTGTCGTCGCGAATGATCAAGCGCCTATCTCAGTCAGTCCAACTGTGATATAATGTTCTGTAGATTTACTTGGTAACTTGCATGTTGACTAGCCCCTGAGATCTTGCTTGCTAGTAGTAGCTGTGTTTGCTTGAGGAGAAGAAAGAGTAGGAATGAAAGACAAAGTTACATGAAAGGAGCAAGTGCTCAGAGACCAACTTTTTTTTCTACTTGGCCGACGGAAGGTCACGCAAGATGAGGCTCAAGAAAGAGCTCCAGCAGCCACGAAATACCAACGTCACACTACATTACCCCAGATGGTGGATCGTGGGAGCATGGATTGGGTACCACGGTGTCACCTGTCAAGATCCGCAATGGGGTCCGTTTCCCGACGAATGTGACTTGGAGGCTGACGCTGAGTGGTATTCCACAAAACCGGACGTTGCTTGAAGGCGGAGACTTGCAACAACGACCCGAGATAGAGATGTAACAACCATATCGACGGTATACGCACCGGACAGGGACGATCATAGAATGCCCGTGATAAAGAGGTAGCAACCAGATATGCAGAACGTTGCATCTGAGGCGAGAGGTTAGCTCAGCCGGGGGCCGTGCTAGACTTTATTAGGCAATCCTCCATGATAAGCCCCCCCTCATTATTCTTGGCCGATCCTTGCCGCGGACTGCATGGGCACAGAGTGGCACCTAAACCCTGGATTGGCAACCGCTGCGTGACTGCCCTCACCACAGACCACTGCTCTGCCGTTATTGGTCCTCACTTCCAGTCACTCTACATGCACCTCTTGTAGATTTTACGCACACATCGCTTGTTATCTGCTGACACGACACTTGCACAACTAGGCGAGCCCTTGCTGGTCCACTGGTAAGTTATCTGTCTCTTGCTGCATGTTTATAAATTGCTCCTGCGCTTGCACTCCCCAGCCAGCGACGATCAGTAATTCTAACTTTCAACAGTCCATCCATCCCCCGCAGAAATCCTGACACGCGACCTTCTTAAACCTCAAGCGTCCGCCACTCGACTATTTTCGTATCTTCTTTTCGCAACACATCAGCTACACCTCACAATGGCTGATGTCGAACGTGAGAAGCCTTTATCGGAAGTGAACACATCCCACTCGGTCGAGGATGGCACCACGACCGACATTGCTCGTCCGAAGGGCTGGATGTACCGCCAATACAAGATTGGTCCAGTCACGACCTCGTGGTACGCCTCGCCTGTCGCGCAATTGATCATTGTCGCATTCGTCTGTTTCCTCTGCCCAGGCATGTTCAATGCCTTGAGCGGTATGGGTGGTGGTGGTCAGGTTGACCACACCGCTGCTGATAATGCCAATGTCGCACTCTACTCCACCTTCGCAGTGGTCGGTAAGTTATCAATTCACCACAATGAATTTCTCACTTGATGCTCATCGCTCTATGTAGGTTTCTTCGCAGGTACGGTTGTCAACGCTATGGGCGTCAAGATAGCTTTGTCCTTCGGAGGCCTTGGCTACTGCATTTACGTTGCGTCGTTCTTGTGCTACAATCACACCCAAAACGCCGGGTTCAACATCTTCGCGGGCGCTCTCTTGGGTGCCTGCGCTGGTTGCTTGTGGTCTGCCCAAGGCGTCATCATGATGTCTTATCCTGGCGAGGGCAACAAAGGACGTTACATCTCACTCTTCTGGATGATCTTCAATCTTGGATCTGTCATTGGCAGTCTTGTAAGTCATGGTTATGTACAACATCGTCAAATTATTCACTAACAAAACACCCAGATCCCCCTAGGTGAAAACATCAACGCGACTGCTAAGACCAACGTGTCTGATGGAACCTACGTTGGATTCCTTGTCTTGACCTTCCTCGGCGCTGTCCTTGCTTGGGGCTTGGTCGATGCAAAGAAGATTGTTCGCCCTGATGGTACCAGGGTTATTGTCATGAAGAACCCCACCTGGAAGACTGAGCTCATCGGTTTGTATGAGACTCTCAGAGACGATCCGTACATTCTTCTCCTATTCCCCATGTTCTTCGCCTCGAACTGGTTCTACACGTACCAGTTTAACGAGGTCAACGGCGCTTACTTCAACACCCGCACCAAGGCCTTAAACAACGTCCTCTACTGGACTGCTCAAATCTTTGGCGCATGCATCTTCGGCTTTGCTCTCGATCTTCCTTTCCGCCGTACTCTTCGTGCCAAGGCTGGCTGGGGTGCTCTCTTTGTCCTCACCATGGTTATCTGGGGTGGAGGTTATGCCTTCCAAAAGACTTATACACGTGAGTCGACGTCGGCTACGGAGTATGCAGGCAAGGATTGGACCGACTCTGGCTACATTGGTCCGATGTTCCTTTACATTTTCTACGGCTTCTACGACGCAGCTTGGCAGACTTGTGTATATTGGTTCATGGGCTCCTTGACCAACAACGGTCGCAAGCTCGCCAACTATGCCGGCTTCTACAAGGGTATTCAGTCCACTGGCGCAGCTATCATCTGGCGCCTCGATGCGATTGGTATCCCATATATGAACGGCTTTGGCTCGTCTTGGGGTCTGCTCGTTGCTGCGCTGCTCTTTGCTCTGCCACTCATCCTGACGCGCGTCAAGGACCACGTCGACGTCGAGGAAGACCTGAAGTTCTCCGATGAGACCATTGCCGATGTCCGTGCAGGCGCCACACTTGACCCAGGAGCTGAGATGGGCGCTCTTGCAGCAGAGTCGGATGCTAAGAGTGTCAATAGTGTCCACAAGATGGCTTGAGTGGGTTGCAAGGAAGACACAGAGGTTTCAGTAATGGACACGCGCCTTCCTTTGGATTGCACGGCACGATTATGTGTTGAGATGCTTTAATGGGAATCTTTCTTTTGGTTGCAAGCATTATTTGTGGCGAACCGGCTACAGTCAGCTCTTTGGAAATGGTACTGGAGACCTTTTCAACGAGAGCTTTTCTTAAGATGCCGAATGGGGGGCAATCTTGTTGCTATTGACGAATCGATGGAAAACATACCCCTTGAATAGTGAGATGGCGACAATTACGACATTTATTTTAATGAATGAGAATTATTCGAGTGTGCCTTGCCCTCGGCTGTCTTTGGCCATTGTGTGAACACCGTCGACTTGCCAATTCCCTCTGAGGTTACATGTAGGCCGGACAAGACGATGCGAAGATAATAATGGGCAGAAGCCACTATCGTATTCGTAAGAAGGAAAGGTAAAGAAATTATTGATAGAGGAGTAGCATTGTATCCACAAGCGAGGACTCGGAAGTATAGTGGGGCCATTGCAATAACGTGGCTCCAGGGCCAATAGCTTTGC
Source organism: Dothideomycetes sp. NU200 (assembly GCA_027943355.1). Classification (NCBI taxonomy): domain Eukaryota; kingdom Fungi; phylum Ascomycota; class Dothideomycetes; species Dothideomycetes sp. NU200. The sequence continues at coordinate 1,273,738 of BSCJ01000003.1, forward strand.
AAGCGATTACGGAAAACGGGAACAGCCGCTATCGGAAATGTAGATGGGGAAGAGACGGCTTCCACCTCGGTGCATTTGTCTGATGCAACGCTAGGTTCAGCACGAGACGAGGTTGCGACATCTACACTAGCTACTATTGACTCGGACAAGGCAACACCATCAATAGCGAATGCGAGGTCTCTGCACATCTCCGCCCTCCTAGCTAGTCTTAGCATAGGTCATCAACCGTCCCGGCAGATCTTGGTACCATTGGCTGGGCATCGCAAGTACTGTACCTTAAGGTGCAACTGCCGCCGTATTGCTGCCAGGCACTATCATCGCACAGGCGTCGTGAAGTGGTAGTGGCCCTAAAACGACGTAACGCAACGCCCTCCCCTCTCACTCGACCCTATCCCACATCGCAACGACCTCGGAGACTGAACTGCACAGGACGAGTATCGGCACGGATCATCGGCTTTTCCTACTCTAAAACATTGTCCATGATCCATCAACTCCCGTCGTGCCCTCCAATGACATGACATGTCACATTTGAGACGGATGGAACGCTGCTGGGTCCGCAGACTCCACTTGTTGTCGATGCAGCTGTAACTGTACGACTTGGCCGGTCCTTTTAGAAGCATACTACTCTGCTATACCCATACTGGGCATTGACAGTCTCGCCTATCCACTATCATCAAGCCCTACTACCAATCCACTTGGTCGTTTAGCGGCGCTGACCTTGTTCCGGTCTATTATGCTTGCCCTCTTATTGTTTGGCCACGCTCAGTCATAACCCGCCGCTGCAGCCACTTCCCGTCTGCCTAGTGATCAAGCCCTTGTCGACGCCTTTACCGTCGTTACCGCAAACTTAAGTATCTTGATAGCCACGTGGACTGGATCGAGGCCTGATAACCTTGACATTACCTGCTCTCTGTCTCGAGGACTGTTTTTGCATTCACAATCGGGCACCTTGATTGGAACGATTGCTCAGGTGGTACAATCCGGCTCAGTATTATTATCGCACCGTACAGCAAACCACAAAACGACTCGGATACTTAGGTGAATGACATCGCTCACACTATACACCCTCGACCTCATCGCCAAATACTTACGACGTATTCGCTCAATTCACAATCCATTGGTTGCCATGCTGGCCTCACTGCTTCATGTCAGCCAACCGCATACATATTCACATGCTCATTCACCACACTCGCCGCAATCCGAATCACATCCAAAGGATGCAGTGGACGTACAAATAACACCAATCCTCGGATCGATACCGCCTGATCGCAGCGACACTACTACCATGGACAGGTTTCTTGTGGAGGTCAAGACGCTGTTCGAGGCCCCATTACAAGCAAAGAGTCTGCATGCCATGTCTAGGCAATTGCAAAGGGAGTTTCGAGAGATGTTGAAGGCGAGCAAGATTTGCATGCTGCCGTCATTTCATCATACTTTGCCCACTGGTCAGGAGCAAGGGACTATTCTTGCCCTGGACGTGGGTGGTTCAACATTTCGTATCGCTTTGATAGATTTGACTGGAAGACAGCTGGGCCAGGATGACGGAATGGATATCAAGCAATTGAAGTCGTTCCCCATCGACGATACAGTGCGCTCACTACGAGGCCGTCTCTTCTTTGACTGGATGGCCTGTCGGATAGAGGAAGTGTTGGATGCAGACCATCACCAAGCGGACAGTAATGCAGACGTCCCACTCCCCATGGCTCTAGCTTGGTCTTTCCCGATCGAGCAGACTTCGACTAGGACTGGCTCTTTGCTGGCAATGGGTAAGGGTTTCCTCGCAACTGCCGGCGTAGAGGGGCAAGATATCTGCGAACTGGTTACATCGGCCTGTCAAGCAAGGAAGATCAATGTTGCTTTGCATGCCATTGTCAATGACTCTGCTGCTACGCTGCTCAGCCAAGCATATCGCGATCCCAGCACTCGCATTTCTCTCATTATGGGAACGGGCATCAATGCAGCCGTGTACCTGCCTGTTGATTCTCTAGATCAACACAAATTCGGGAAGAGAGAGCAATCCTGGTGGGAGGAGGCCAAGCATGTCCTCGTCAACACTGAACTTTCCATGTTCGGCAAGGACATCTGGATGTCAACTCGATGGGATGACGAGCTCAATCGTACTCATCCCATACCCGACTTTCAACCACTTGAATACAAAGCTGGTGGTAGATTTCTAGGTGAGATAGTCAGGCTTGTGCTTGTGGAAGCTGTGAGCAAGGGCGTTCTCTTTGGCGGTAACATGCCTAATGGTCTTGATGACGCTTATGCATTGGACACTGGCTTGGTCGGTCTGATTGAGAGGTATGTTTGCTTGCGATCCCCATCACAAAAACAGTATATTTACAAACAATCAGCGACTCAACCTCTCACCTCACTGCTTCCATTCACGCCTTCACAGCCGCACACCCCCTTCCTAAATCAGCAAGAGCAACGTCCGAAGACCTACACTTTATCCGCGCAGTGTCCACCCTCGTGACCACGCGCTCTTCAGCTTACGTCGCCACCGCCGTTCACGCCCTTTGGGAACTCCAGAAAGCCACGGCTTCCAAATGTCAAAACTGCAGACACATCTGCCATCCCCATCTACAAGAAAGAGACTCCATCACCAGCAGTAGCACTGGTAGCAAACAGACCGTCACAATCGCCTGCAATGGCTCCATTATGGAAAAATACCCTGCCTTCAAGCCTAGATGTCAAGCCTGGCTTGATGAGCTAGCTGTCCTCAGCGAGGGCGCCTCGGCGAGGGGAAGTATTGCTATTGAAATGGCTAATGAAAGTTCGGTGTATGGCGCTGCTGTTGCTGCTGCCGAGATTACTTCGCCTTCTTGAAAGTAGCAATGCTTGCACGTATGCACAGAAAACATAGAAGGATGGTCACACGTCGTACGGCGTAGGACAATCACTTAACCCAGCATAGTCTGGACAGTGGTGATGAGAGATCTCAACCACAGCACGACAGCACGACAGCACGTCATGATGAAGACCAGCGTCTGTCTCCGGCGTCGAGATCTTACAGATCAAGCATCGTCGATTGTCAGCAAGGACTGCCATGCAAAACTATCCTGGTGCTTGCAGAATCTGAAACGCTCGAGCTTCTTCAGTTTTCTCCAAGCAGCCTGGGGGCGATGCGGAGAAGTGTGAGATTGTCAATCGTAGATGATGCAGACGCAGCGTTACATTCGGGGGACGATGTGCCGGGGGTCATGCAATACCACCCACACCCCTCGAGCTCGACCTTCCAGCTCGAATCTCCACAATTATATAAAAGTCTATTATAGTTAGAAGTAGAAGGAAGCCCACGAGCTAGCCTGATATAGCTCGTGGGTACCGGCTGCGTTATTACCATATGTTGGTGGGAAGCAATATATAGCTGGATATTCACAATCTTCCAAAGGCAGCGAAGAAAGATTGACAGATTGATGGAATCAGAAGGAGATCTAGAAGGACAATGAAGATGAAGAGTGAAGAAGAAGACGAAGGCGAAGGGAATGTGTATCGAATGATGATTGAAGAGAAGAGAATGATAGTCAGCGAGACCGTCTAGATAGCCACGGAGAAGAATCATGTTTAGTGGAAGGAATAAGGATGTATTGCTCTCCTCTACTCTGCTCACTCAGCTCATCTACTGGCTTCTTGTGTCGATGGGTTTGAGTCTGCGTGTACGTACTACCTCCTTGTTCGTTCACCACGAAATATTCCCTCGATTCAAAGATGATAAGCGTGGGATGTAGTCGTGGGCTGTTCGGTAACCCTTGTTCCCCTGTTCTTCTGTGACCGTCTGTTTTCTCTGGCTAGAAGTTTTGCCACACACACTACTACGTGTCCTGTAGGGATATTTTCAAGAGCAAGAAGAGGACTCACTAATTGGCTCAGCGGAGCAGTATAGACCTCGTCCCTTTTTTTTTTTTTTTTACAGCTGGGTTTCGAGTGTTTTCTTTTTTGAATAGCTGCGCACTACGTACCAACCTCGGACTCCTGTGCAAAAGATTGCTTCTTGAAACCTTTTCTTTTTTTTTTGTAATTGGGGGGGACGGCCCCGGTGCATAGGGAGTGACCATGATAAAAATCGATTTTCATCCCCCAATTCCGTTCAGTAAGTCTAGAGCAGAGTGCTTATTGGCTTTTGCAACCACCAACTGTGAATGAAAAGAAGACGGCATGTTTTATCCAGCGATCTCTGGGAAGTCTCTTGTATTTAGTTTCGAAATGATAGCTCACGCGCGCACCAGCAACTTTCATATGCCCTTGATTAGAGGAAATCATGCGACTCGTTGTAGTGGTCTGTATCATCAAAAAGTAATGTAGTTCATCTTCCCCCATTTCCCATATCCCAATTCCTGAATTAAATGATGAAGAGCCGTCGGCCGCGGCTGCTACACGGGTCGTATTTGGAGGGGTATATATATAAAAACACGTATTTCCTTTCATGCTTTGAAATTAACATCGTTTCCGTTCTTCTCGAGGCTCATGTGCTCTTTTCCCCGTCCTTGCTCTTGCCAGGACGAGGGGCTTTGCCTGACGAGCAATAATTATTGTCCCATATTGCATCCGACCCGTTGTTGCACCCGACTTCATTGTCCATGCTTTGTTTTCAACCTTGGATTTCGCTGTCGGCAAATTTACTTGGTCTTGGTCTTTCACAAATGCTGTGACTGAGTACTTCCATCGCTGAGGCGACAAGGCCAAGGTAGACGAGGCGGATGGGAGCTGTGGAGATATGCTAGTGGTGTAGGCCTTGGATAGCAGGGTAGATTCGTTGTGTTTCCCATTCTTCCACCGCGTATCTGACTACTATGAACAGAGGCGAAGACTAAGCTTCCTCCAATGTGAGCTGAAGAGTCTTTGACGAGATATCCCGCTCTGGACTGGTAATTTTGCTTACTGTCCCCTTTGCTGACCGCCGCCACCGCTGTCTTTGAAGCGCGCCGGCTTACGAGTCGCTGGGTGCTGCTCGAGGAAACATGCGGGACTCAACAGGCTCATGTCAAGGGTATGTTGCCTCTCCCGCGTTCCGACGGCCTTGGTTCGGGAGTGTTGGGTAGGTCTACCACATCTCTATCTCGTGATCGGTAAGGAAAGAGCTCGAGCCCCTGATGGTGGATGGTGCCTGGTCACCTTCCCAACCGACTCCGCCGTCGGCCGTGTGCGCCAAAGCAGATCCGCGAATGAGGGTCTATAGATATCGCCCACGTCCCACAAACACTCTCAAGCCAGGGGGGCTGTCATCTTTATCCCATTCACGTCCTCTCCATTCCCCAACACTTCCCTGGCTCTTTCCATATTGATCCTCAATCATGCCCGTCCCAATGCTTCATCACCTTCTCATCCCACGTCTTCGCTGAAATATCTCTTGCTCCGTCCGCCCCACATGCCGCTCGCACTCCTGCTCGCCGCAGTGCCCGCCCCACCTATGCCTTCTGGACCAGTAGCCAAGGGCTTGATGTGGTGGACCACGTGCGGGCGATATACCGCATCGACAGGCGGCATCCAGTCGTCTAGACTGAGCGGGAAGTACTCGTAGAGTAAATCTGCGCTCTCGTCTGGACTGGACACCACATTTAGTGCAAACGACGACGGGATGCGGTTTGCGGACGGTGGAGGCGCCATGGAGGCGAGACGTTTGGCCGGGTGGGAGGAAGAGGTGTTGTGGTTTGTGTTGGCGAGAGCGTTGAGGCTGTTGAGCGGAGGGGTGAAGCGAGATGTCTTTGGAGAGACCGAGGACGGTTTGGGCGTGTCTTCGTCGACGAGACTGAGTTTCATGGGCGCGGCGGTGGTGGCGGGTGGTGTGCTTAGTACGTGTTGAGCTTGGAGGGGTTGTGGTCCTGGCGTTGGACGTGATAGGTCGGGGCTGGAGATTGCGTAATTGTTGGCGCCAGCATTCGTGTCGAAGTTGAGAGGTTCTGGGGGTATGGCCGTCATGGCGCCCTGATGGTTGTTGTGCTGTTGCTGTTGTGATTGCTGATGAGGGTCTGGGAGAAACGTGTTGTCGAACAAGCCGGTGGGCATGGAAAAATCATTAGGATCGTAAAATGAAGTCACCGACCGTGCTGGTGCAGGCGCTTCTGTCTTGACTGGTGCTGACGTGGGTTCATTCTTTGTCGGTTGAGGCGGACGGCTGCCGGAATCTGTAGAGTTGACGCGGTTGAGATGACCTGCCATGCTGGACTGTTTGCGAACATGGTTGCCCGCCCCCGTCAATGGTGTGTCCTTTCGTGACTGGAAATTACGTGGACTACGGCCTCGCACAATAACGGCGCCAGACTGAGCAGTCGCAATCGCAACCTTGCCACCTGTGGCCAATGTTGCCATGACTCGAAGATGTAGCACGAAATGCTGCTGAAGCTCTTTTCTCCGTCCATTATTCGCAGTGGCTATCCGGAACTGCAGGCGCTTCCATTGAAAGGGAAAGCTCGCATACTCGGACTCCATGTCTTGTATGCTCGACATGTCCAACGGAATCGGCGGCGGTTCTCTTTCCACTTTGTCATCTGCGGCAGGCGGGTTCACATTGGCCGGCGTCTTCCAAGGCACGGATATCAACTTGACAGCATTTCCCTCGGTCGACTCGCTGGCGGTGACGACAAGCTCCTGACTAATAATGGGAATCTGCTTTCCCTCGGTCGTGAGAACGTAATGTAGTGTTCTCGGCAGTGTGATGTTGCCAGTGATCTGAAACAGATTACGACGATAGCAGGTGAGCTCGGCCGGTGGGCAGCTACCGTCGCCAGGATTGGCCCATGGTGATTCAGCCAGAAAGAACATGCCATGTAACTGTGCCGTCAACGAAACCGACGTCTGGCGGAAGGCATAGTCTAAAAGGACATAGTCGAGGTTTGGAAGGGAAAAGCTAAGCAGCTTGTGATCGCGGTCGACGGTCGTCTCTCCCTCGTGCGTCTCTTGGTTGATGGGATTGTCAAAGGCGCTGACCACATCGGAAAAGGTATCCTCGAAGTTGGTGGAGAAACGCTTCATCGAGGGTGTGGTTTGGTGATGCTGCAATCCATACATGTCCTCACTCCTGTAGAAATGTCACATGTCAGCCCCCCCAAACATGACCAGTATGGGAAAAAAAAAAGAATACCGACCCAGTGAAGGTGTGAGCATCAAAGTTGGAGTGATGGTCAAACGTGTCCATGGGCGGCATCAACATCTTCGAGTATGCGTCCGGCGCATGCTCATACTGTAAGCCGGTAGCGACGCCGGTATAAGTCATGGTCGAAGTGTCGAAGCCCTCCATCTTGTCTCACTCGTACGTGCTTTCTCTTCGCAGTCCTGACTTTTATCGCCGTACCTCTACCATTCGAATTTTGCACTCGCTGCCCTTGTCGCTGGCACAGTCAAGTCAGACGTCTCACGTATGGTGCTGCTCGTCGGACAGACTTGGGGTTCAGCGGGGTTCGAGGTCCGAAGCTCGTGATTTGGGTGTCGCAATGAAATACAAACAAGAGCGCATGACATGTACAGTTGCAAAGAGCGAGCCACTCTGGTTGGTTGCAATTCCAGTATATTCCTGCTTTCGCGACCCAAGGATATAAATCAGATCGAAGCAATCATGGAAGCTGGCGTAACCAGTTGCGAGGGTCGGTATGACAAGAGTCGGAATGACACCAGCCAGTGAAATAAGGTACAGTAAGGTACTTGGTAGATAGTCGAGATTGCGGCTTCCGGCGGCAATCAACCGTTTCTCGTGCGACCCCAGCCCTACCTTACCTTACTGTACCCAATTCAAGGGACAGCTCCCAATCCACCAACCTGTGCTGACCGAAAGAGGGTGCTTGCAGCGACCGTAAGGCCTGCTCGCGCGACCTGTATGACCTCAAGAGGCGGTGTATCTTTCCTTTCCCTGCGCCTGTTTGGGAAGAACCCGTCTGCTGCTCTCGGTGTCTCCGAGAAAGCCAAAATCATCAACTCACACGTCTGGCCCACGCTGAAGCTGATTATTGCGGAGGTGATCTTCGTCCGAAACCCACGAGGATGCGAGACCCCGACTTTGCCCTGTTACTGCTTCTGCTTGCCCTTCCCCCCACATCACACAACGCAAAAAGCGCCCTGTCCGCTTTGCACACACCACCCACGATTCGTGCCGTCTCTTCAAACCATCCACTCGCCGTTCTAACCTAAAAACTTTATTTCTGCTCGACGCGAACCCTTGTTCGTCCTTTCTCTCTGCTGTTGCATGCATTCGCCTGACACATGGCGCAATCTAGTAGACTCTATTTCTGACTCGCGGTGAAATATGAACAGACTTGGTTACCAGCATTCTTCTGTTGTTTCGATGAGTCTGGTCGCCGTACGCCTGCCATGACAAGATATACAACGACTTTGCAGCCTTGGTCCACCAACATGTAGGACCAGCGCTTCAGTCGTTGCGCTACACGCTTTCAATCTGGTCTGAAGCTCCTGTGCTCCACTTGCCTAAGACCCCTCATTCTAGCCAGGAGTAATGTCCGTCTTTAAGCGTCAATAGTGGCGGGGATTGACGTCGCCCACTAACCACTTTCGCCGCGGAACGAGTCGCGAAAAGTTAATGGTTAAACCAGACATAGCAGTAGATACTAGACGACCAAACCTCCGCGGTAGGATTTGAGCAGTCGACGCAGGACTTGACACTGAGAACAACTTGGCCTCTCCAGGTTGAAAAGTAAAGCGATGCGAGGGAACATGAACAGTCGCGAAAAGAGCGAGGCATATCGGCGGGCTTGAGGATCTGGGCACATGAGCTCGCAAAGCTTGACTCGCGAATCCACAATGACCAACTGCTGCTGGCACAATCATTTTTGATGAGGTCCAAAATGTCCAGACCAGGAGCTGAATGTTTAGTAGTCCTCTCGTTTCTCAAAGGTATGGAAATGGTCAAGGACATGACAAGACAAGAATGATAGATCAAGATTCGTTTCAAAGCCATACAATAGAACAAGTGGTATCGATGCTGTAAGCTCGTAAATCCCAAACGAAACAAAAAACATATACCCATTACAAGTGCTCGAGGCCAGCGCTGGCAAGATGTTGAGCAACGTCGCTTTCAAGATCAGCAGCTGTCGTATCAGTACCAAAGAAAGGCTCCACTCGCCATGCTTACACGGTCATGCTCGATCAAGCACTCCACACAGTTTGTTGCGGGTGCGGCGTAGCCCACGTTGCAGCATCGCAACTGACCTCCTCGTAGCTGTGCAGCGTCGTGAATCCCATGGCCGACAGTCCATCAAAATTTCCGTCGCCATCCATATAGTCGACAATGCAAGCTTGGCACCCTTGCTTCTTGATCTGCTTTGCCCCGAGCAATATCAATCCCTGCAAGAGCGTTGAATATTCGCCAACCGCTGGACTGATTACCGGGCTTGAGATTCCTCCAATCATCACATCGCCTCCTGCATCGCGGATCGAAGGCACAAACTCGGCCAGAGTGGATCGCATATTGTAGAGCACGACTGTGCCGATGAGTGTGTTGTCTTCGGGTCTCCTAGCGCGAATGATACCACATGCTGTCGGGTCTGACAGAGCGAGCTTGTAGACTTCAGCCAAGCCCTGTCGATTGCTTGTTTTGATATGATCGAGAATGGCAGAGGAAAACTCCCAGCCATAAACGAGGTCAAAGTCTGCACCTGCCGACTGGAGAGATTTTGCCATCCCCTCGGGTGGCGCCCATGTTTGGAGATTACGTGCAATCATGCTGCAGATGGGTCGCGAGAGAGCCGTGTTCCCTGTATCGAACATTAGTACAGCTTGGTACAGTTTGGTGAAACAAGAGCAAAACGATAGCAATTTTCAGACTTACATCCTAGATTGGCAAACCACGATCTCAGTCTCTTTCGCTCCGCCGTGTGTCCGGATGGAATGCCAAGATAGATACTCGGTAGTCGTGACCCTAGCTGGAAGCGCCTAGCGCCTTCTCTTTGTAGAAGAGTACGGATCGCTCTACTATGTAGCGAGTGGCCGATTGACAGCTTTCGTCGTGCCGGGTCAACGAAAAGAGCGCCAATCACGCCAGTGCCCGTGGCTTTGAAATAGTAAGTCGAGCAGAACCCGTACAGAGCCTGAGTACTACTATTACGCACAACAAAATGTGATTCTAGTACATCCTGTTGCCGGAGCAGGAATGAGTTGGACGTGGCACTTGATAGTTCAGATCGATGACCTGGAGTTTGCTCATCAACCACTACCTTGATCAGATTGTCCAAAGCGTGAGAGTCTCTGTCTTCGTTGAAATTCTCGACAAGCCAGTGCTGCTTTGACGCTGACAGCTTCTGACTTTGACTGATAGTGCCTGGAAGTGATCCGGTAGGAGTCACATCTCCATATAGTACTTTGACCAACGATACAAGGGCTGTCTCGGTGAAGTCGTACGTACAGATGTACGTTCCAATTGATGTGTCCATGGCAAAGTCGTATGGCGAGCTGACAGCAATAACGATCAACGGCTTCTCCCTCCTCTCTCCCCCAGAAGTGTATTGCATGTTGCAAAGCATTGAGACGTGTTTCGTGAACGCATGCTGATAGAGATTGCGATTCGCATCAGCCGTGAGGACGATGATGGCACTAGCGCGGTTGACAAGATTCTCATGTTGTGGCCGCACACCATTGGCGGTATAGCTTGTATGGAGAACTCTTCCGCTGCGCTGGCGAGCCAATGATCTGCCAAGTTCACGGAACACTCTTTCGCCACTCATTACTGAAGCGCTTCTCTCCCAGTGTGCCGGCTGGGGTGAGCCGGTCACTGACTGCTCTGACAACGCACGCGACGCGGCAGATGCAGCCAGTGGCTTGACAAGAGGCGTCAGCAGCAGAAGCTCATCATCTGCTTCGATGATATTTGTCAGCGGCAGCAGTCGATTCTTGTCTCGTACGACTGTTATGCTTGAGTTGTATGCTTTTGTGGAAAGCACCGTGTGTGACGGCTGAAGTCTGGAGAGCAGCGAGATTCCCGGAGGATTTAGAGCCTTCTCCCATGATGTGCATTTCTTCTTCATGGCGAGTACTCTTCGTAAAGACCGGTACACTCTTTCTTTGGTAATGTTCTCATTTTCAAGTCCAAGCTTGAAGCCGTTGATTGCTTCAAGCTGGTGAGACGGGGAGCGGCAGAGCAGCACGACATCACAGCCTGCGTTGACTGCCATGACTGTGCCGCCACCCACTCCGATGTTGTGGCTAAGAGCTTCCATCTCGAGACACTCTGACACTACCACCCCGTCGAACTTAAGGTCAGACCGAAGCAGTCCATCTACAACTTGGTCTGACAAGCAAGCATGCATGACGTTCAGCCCTGCAGAGGCCATGGCACATCCACCCACCATCATTGCATCAATACCTTCCTTGATAGCATTCCGGAATGGTACCAAAGCATTCAAGCTTAGCTGCTCTATTGACTCTGTGATTGTCGGTACATCCAACGAGGATCCAAGAAACTCGAGATTGCCATATGATGGAAAGTGTTTGCCCATCGTAGCGAGCCCGGCGGCCTTGTAGCCTCTCATAGAGGCAACGCCATATTGTGAGACCTCTTGTGGATCATCTCCGCTGGTTCTCACTCCCAGAGGCTGATTTCGTGCGTTGGTCAAGACATCAAGGCATGGCCCGAATATCCAGTTAATGCCACAAGTAGCAATCTCCTCGGCAGTAGCTTTTGCAACTTCGTATGCGAGTTCTGGTGATCCTGTTGCAGCAAGTCCCATTGCACTCGGATACTGCCTGATATAAATCTCATCGAAAAGACTATTGACACCGCCATTCTCCTGGTCTACGGCAATGGCCAGTGGGACCGGGTGGCCAGCATCATACGCACACTTTTGTAGCTCGTAAACCAGTTTTTTTGTGTCTTCGGCAGCTGTAGAAAAGTCAGATGTGTGCTCGACATGGATCAACAGAGGGTAATAAGTCACATTTCAAGTTCTTGGCAGTAAGCAGGATAGAGCCGAGATGATGTTCCTTGATGAGCTTGCGTATTTGAGGGGTGACAGTTGTGCCATCAAATCCTCCGTTTGGTCAGTTATACTACCAATATACGCGTACATGTAATCATTTGCATACCCATCATAAACAATTGCCCCAGGGTCCTGTCAGAGCATTCGTCAGTCAACCATGCACGTGATTAGGCAAAGGCCATTGAGTTCGATCCTACTTGTTCATATCATCCCATACAGGATCGAGCTTAGCCCCGGGACCGCCCATGTTGATGGCAATGGCTCGCTACTCGATGACATGCAGCAGTAGTCACCGAATCTGAGGTTTCAGTCGATCGCAAACAAAAGGTACCTTGTCCCGCGACAGTAGTATAGGCCCGCTGTCAAGATGTGGGGATCGTCAATGTTGGAGATGGAGCTGAGCAGGGTCGCAATCGCATTAGCTCCGGCACGCTACACCACGTAGCATGTGGCAGTAGGATCAGTGCGGGTCTATGTCGCAAAACATGAACGTGACTTGATAAGCGCTCACGTTTGGCCGGAGGTTGCATCAAACGAATGATGGACGGCGGCCCGGATCGCCGAGGGTTTTGGCCGGACGTCTTGGCGTCTGCTCGAATGGGTGATGGGGAAAAGGAAACGACAACGGAAGCACTTTGAGCCTCAAAAAGCTGACGGTACTGTACCAGGTTACATTTGCTGGGCAGCCCTATCAGAGCGGCACTCTTATCAACGAGCTCCATTCAGAGGCTGGCGCGATCTCGGAAGCTTTTGTGTATTACCGTCATAGTTGCAATGGTGGTTCTCTCGCGAACAGCCACGTGCTACCTTGACGCTGTTGAGTGATCGGTAAGTAAGAACAATTTCAGGAGTTCACACTTTCTCTTCAGTATTACTGGTCCTGATAGAGGGAATATCTACCAGCTACACAAGTAAAAGTCTGTGATGATTTTTTCTATTTTCTCCTCCACAACCACTGCCAGATAGAACTTCCGCCAAAGCTTTTCTTATCAGTCCAATTCGTGTAATACATTCTGAATATCACCGACTTGTTCTTTTGCACACCATATTCACACGTACCTCGGGGACCTGAAAGTCTTATAACCAAGTCGTAACCATGCCGGCCGCTATATCTCCGGAGCGTCCTCACAATGGCATCACAAAACTGACAAACTGCCGACTCGTGAAAGGCGATAGCCTCGTCGAAGAGGATCTCTGGATATCCTCCAGCACGGGCAAGATCCTCCCAGCGCAAGAAATCTTCTACGAGTACCATCTCGCTCCCGACCAAGTCATCGACCTCAAAGGCCGAATAGTCAGCCCTGGCTTCATTGACATCCAATTCAACGGCGCCTACGGTTTTGACTTCAGCCAACCCTCCGACTTGATAGACTACCAAAAAGGTCTTCGGAGTCTCAATCAGAAACTCGTGCAGACAGGCTTGACATCATACCTACCAACGATTATCACACAAAAGCCAGAGATCTACCACAAAGCTCTACCTTTCCTTGGTCCGAGTGGCGCGGACCGAAACCCAGACGATGGAGCAGAGAGTCTCGGCGCCCACGTCGAAGGCCCCTTTATGAGTGCCACGAAAAAAGGCGTGCACAACCTCTCCATCCTACGTGCTGCAACGGACGGCTTCGCCTCACTGGAAGAATGCTACGGCGCCGAGAATCTGACCTCAAGCACGGTAAAGATGATAACCGCTGCCCCGGAAGTGGAAGGGATCATGGATTCGATTCCAGAGCTAGTAAGCAGAGGCATCGTCTTTTCCATCGGTCACACAGAATCAGATTACGAGACCGCGGCCGAAGCGATTGATAAAGGCGCGATGATGGTGACACATCTCTTCAACGCGATGAAGCCGCTTCACCACCGGGATCCTGGCATCTTTGGGCTTTTGGGCCAGAATCATGGGGCGAAGAGGCCGTACTTTGGCCTTATCGCTGATGGCATCCATCTGCACCCTACCACTGTCAAGATTGCATGGGCGGCTCATCCCCAGGGAATGGTGCTGGTCACTGATGCACTTGCGCTGATGGGCATGGATGACGGTATTTACGAATGGACAAACGGGGACAGGATCGTGAAGAAAGGTCCAAACTTGACCAAAGAGGGCACGGACACAATAGCAGGAGGGTGAGTCTAAGTATGCGTGTCTGGCGAAGAGCTTGGGAGCTGACGATGCATGTGTAGCTGCGCGAGCCTTCTTCAATGTCTCAACAATTTCTTGACTTGGTCGAGTGCGCCAATAACCACGGGCATTGCGGCAGTCACGTCTACGCCTGCGAAGATGCTGAATATGTACCCGCAAAAGGGCAGTCTCGAAGCGGAGGCCGACGCTGACCTTTGTGTGCTGTCGGAGACGGAGGTGGTGGGTGTGAATGGTCTTCCGAAGCGAGAGCTCAAGGTCGATCAAGTATGGAAGTTTGGAAAGCAGATTTATGAAAGGCATTGACAAGGTCGATCAAATTCGACAATCTAGACATGCACGCAGTGATCTGAAAGGCAGTGACTAAATGTATATAAAGTGGGGTATATTGCCTCCTCGGCACCGATAGGACAGTGCCTCAAGCGCCATCTGCTAGCACCCTTGAATATCATAATCATACAATATGTTACAAGCAAATCGATCGAACACGACTCTGTCTCGATCGATCCAACCTCTTCATGGCAGTTGAGGCCATCCGCCCAAGTTTGAGGTCCAGCCAATGTAACTATTCTGCGACGCCAAGTCGTCCACGAAACCCTGCCAATTCATCCATGAATCATCCATCATGTTGATGTTGAAATCAAAGTCCATAGACATAGATGTGTTCATTCCACTCATAGCCGCATTACTCAAGGGAGCCTCCGATGACATTGGCATTAAGCTTTGCACAGGCCAAGCAAGCTGCGCCTGGGACGTTGGGTACAACTTTGGCTGCTCCATCGCGCGTCTTTGTTGTGCCATTCTCATCAGTTTCTTGATGGGTTGAAACAGTGTTCCGCTAGTTCCCTCGGCGACTCGCGCGGCTACATGGGCAAAGGCTTTGTCTGCAGCCTTCCATGCTCGCTCGACAAGCTGCGAATCGGTTTGAGGCGAACAAAGCTCTGCCAGAATGGTTGCAAGAGGGTGCCAATCGACGTAGCCTTCGAATAGCCAGTGCCAGGGGTTTGTCGTATTGTGGTAGAAGCGCTCTTTCATCTCTAGAGAATCTGAAGCCAGTAGTAGTACATTTGCACTACCGGGTGGAGGCGGGGGCATGGCAGGGTGTCGTTGCATGGCGCGCACAACGTAGAGCTGAAGGTTTGATATGATGACTTTGCCCAGATACAAGGAAGCAAATTGAAGAGGCTCAGACGCAATGCAATGTGAGAGGTATTTTCTGTGCAGGCGCTCTTCGAGTCGCTTGACTGCCTCTTGACGCACCTCCCATGAGTGCTGTATCGGCTTTGGTGCACGGTCCATCTCACCGGCCTTCATAACCATCAGTATAGCCTTGTGTCTCATGCTTTGGATCAACTTACAGGTACAAAGCTGAGTTCGCGCACCAAGTATTGAGACTCGGCCGCAATCATCGAGAACGTCATCTCTGTGAATTCATGCCGATCCGGCCATTGGATGTTCTTGTCGGTGTCGGGACTAAATTCATGGTCATTCAGGTTTTCAGGCCACTTCACATTGTAGCAATTAGCTGCTATGCATGGGTCAGAGCCTCGGTCGAAGGATGCCTGGAAGTCGAGGCCTAGAAGCGTCACCCAGCATCGGCGGTGGATCTGGGCTTGGTAGAAGGTAAGAGAAGCATAAGCATCCTCTCTGTGCAACTGGAGCGAGTAGGCAATTCGAGTGGCTAGTCCCATTAGTGTCCAGGTACGTGGTCCGTTATTGTGTGTTCGGAACGCAGCCTGCAAAGATAAGTCAGCCCTCAATCATCTTGAAGCAGAGGCCGATAGTCCGACTTACAGCATACACAACCAGTGCTGCAAAGGTTATGATACTATGGTTATTGGTAATATCTGCTGCCCGCAAATGATGTTCTGTAGACGTCCGCCAGCGTTCTCGCAGAACTTCTTTGCTCTCTCCAAAGGAGGACAAACACCTTGCTTCGTTCAGTGAGCATATTGAGACGTAAAATGCGGCTGATCTGAGAGCTTGAAACGCGAAGCTCCGATTCGTGAATCCCATATAAGGATCACCGGTCTCGACTGCGTGGCGAAAAGTCGGCATATGGACTACTTTGAAGACCGAATGTACGTTGTAACTGTAGACGTCCATGAATTGTTGGACCGCTTGAGGTGACACATTCTCCGCAGCTTTATCTTCTCTTTGATCGAAATTGATTGGGGAGTCCATTGAATCAGACTTTTCAGATCGTGATTGCACATTGCTTAGAAGGTTTTGATCAAATTCATCGTCATCGTCGCGAGTCTCCAACACTGTGCGTAATCCACTTAACTGCGATGGCCAGAAGTGTCAGTATTCCGCATCAACTAGGCTGCCTGCAATTACAACGCGTGCGATATGAAGACAGCGGTGAAGATATTCTTGATAGATGACTCCCACTTCAGACCTCAGACCACTCGTCTGCGGGGAAGATGCTATGAGCTGATATTGCGGGAGATGAACGAGAATATCGACTGCCAACAACGGTATCTTACCTCATTGCTGAGTTGGGTCCAAACAGTAGAGCCCAACAGGCGGCTAATGTCCGTGTCACTAGTGTTACTCGGACTGCTGACTTGAACATCGTCAGAGTGCGTTGGAGGAACAGCAATAGATGCAGTCAACGAGGGCGAAGAAGAGTCACTCTCATGAAGACCCAATGAGGCAAATCCGCTAGGGACAGAGTCGCTGTTGTTGCCACCAAGAGATTGCACCAGATTCTCGAGTCGTCGCACGCGATTTCGCAATTCCGTGTTGGCTTCCTTCCTACCGCCTCGCCGTCCACGAGGAAGTCGTGCCCGTACTACCGGCACGCACTCCTTGCCGGCTTTCACGCACGCGGCGCAAGGTTGTCGTTTATCACATCGGATCTTGCGTTTGCTGCACAGCTCGCATGAAAGCAGAGCCACTCCTTGCGCATCCGTGGACGCTTTCCTGTCCGGTTTGTCGGGGCTCTGCGCCGGATCGTTCATTTCGCGGGCATGCGGATGTTGAAAGAATGAGTACCATATGTCCAAGGGGACTCGCTCGCCGGGTGTCTGCCTGGACGTTCACACGTGCACCTCGAAACGGTGGTTAATGCCAAGACATTTATCCTAAAATGGGATTATGACGAGTTGACATTGGAAACCCTAAATATGATCCGCGATAAGATAGCACGTGCAAAGCATTATCTGACAGGATTGCGATAAGGTATTTTAAGGAAACACACATCAAGCTTGCATAGCTGTGACGGTCTAGTAAGAGACTAGCACTTGTTCAATTCTCTCTCGGCACCTGCCTTTATGAATTCGAGAATCGCATCCAGTACGACCGTGTTGTCGGTCGACCATTTACTTCTAAAGCATCAGCTGCTCGTGTTCACGGGCATGACTACAGTGTTCTGATACTTTGCTGCGTTGGTCAAGCTTGCTCATTTCTGTTCATCCCCTGTTGATGGACGAACTAAAGAAGTGGGTTCACACGCTGGTACGATAAAAGTCTGGGGACTAACCTCGACTGAGGACAAGAAGAAGGAAATAGGCATTTACCAATGGATATAGATCTAATCATTATAGTGTGTAAAATGCTTCAACTTTCATGCTCCCCATGGACGCCCCAATTATGCAATTCTACATGCTCCAACTCCAAAACTCTAATTCATAATCGCGTACCATGTCGCACAAGACACTCAGATTAACATCACTCCTTTCATTCTATCGTAACTCTTAAAGATCGTGACGAGCTTTCTTACTTCTGTGGCGGATAGCCTCTCCCTTCCACCAGAGAATGAATATGACGGGAATGAATAGGATGGAGATGAAGCCTAATAGACTGTTACCCCAATCCAATCCTAGGGTGTTGAACACTGCAAGTTGGTTAGCTACTATTTGACACGCAAGGAGATAAGATTCAACGTACTCTGGTCGGCAAAAAGAGGGAAACCAGCACCGAATGCGGATCTGAAGAGATCGTTACCGGCATAGATCGAGGCGATGTAGTCGGGATAAGCATCTCCAAGGTAGTTGAGGACTGCCGAGAAAGAGCAGAAAGCTCCGATACTGAAAAATGCGGTTGCGATAATTGGGACAATGAAAAGAACATCGGCCCGTGCGGTCCATCCGAAGAAGAACAAACAAATCGGCAGACAGAAACATCCAACAAGAGCTGTCTCGAGGCGAATCTCCGGTTTAAGCTCTCCTTTGTCGTTGAATCGATGCTCCACAAAATAGTAGTTGTAGATGCAGTACGGTGGTACACAAATGATTGCACCAACAGCAATACCGAGGTAGCACAAGCCAGTAACACCGAGGGAGAAACCATGGACCTGTGAAAAGGCGATGGGAATACTCTCCAGCCAACAATAAAGAACGGCGTAGATCAGAGCAATGTACATGTTGAGGAAGAAGACGATGGGTTCCGTAAGAGTGAGGGTGAAAGGCCTGACAAAGGTCATTTGCAGGCCTTCCTTAGGGGTCATCTTCTCGGCGTCAATCTCTGGCTGACACTTCAGGGCGGGACCGTTCTCGGGCTGCAGTTTACGCAGGCGAGCAGTCCTTCGGTAGAGAATGTTCTGGGCAGAAGTCTCTGGGAAGGTGAAGAAAAGGAAGACAAGGCAGAATCCCGATAGCCAAATCAACTCCCAGATTGGCCAGGTCCAGCCTTTGAATTCAGCAGCCTAGAACATTGTTAGCGAATTCACTTGAATCGTGCTCGAGGATGATATTTACAAATCCTCCGATGAGAGGTCCAACGGTGGGACCCATAACGTTGGCGACGCCGTAGAATGCAAATGGGTAGGCGCGTTTGCTCGGCGTGTACATGTCTGCAAGACTGGCACCTCCCGTTGCCAGAATAGGAGATCCGAAGAAACCAGTCAGGAATCGGAAGGCTAGGAGCATACCAAGATTTTGCGCATAGACAACACCAAAGTTGAAGAAGACAAAGACGAATAGTGTTCCGATGTAAATTGGGTTGCGTCCAAAGTATGGAACTTCAGACATGGGACTCCAGATCATGGGTCCGAGTCCATAGCCCAGAACGTACAAGGTGAGACCGAGAATGGCCACTGTTTGTGAGACGCCAAAGACTTGTGTGATTTGCTGGAGACCAGCAGTGTAGATGGCACTACCAATGTAGATTGAAAACGTCAAGAGGCAGATGTCGAATGTCACGAATATCTTCTTTCCAAGTGACCAATTTCTTGGGTTCTATTGTCATGTCAGCGATCCACTCTGCCAGTACTCTAGGTCGTGAACAATGTACCTTGGGGTCATTTTCAAGAAAATCAATCAGCTTATAGTCGGCGCCTTTCTCTAGTTCGTCTCCAGAAGAGCTATCCTGCTCAGACTTTCCATCGCCATAGATGTAGCGCATACGAAGATCTTCATCGTGGTTCTCCTCCCATGCGAGCCACTTTCCACGACTGACGAAGCGTACACAGATGCCGAACAGAGTGTCTTGAAAGACTGACGACATGTTTGAGCAACGTCGATGATGTGAAGGTCAGTCGAATATGTTCAAAAAGGTATGCATTATCTCCCGTGCTCAGGGGGAACAGCTTTTTATTGTAATGAACCATCATAATGCGGTCAAATAGTCTTCGATACATCGATCTGAATAAATCGTGAAATGACGACATTTGAGCCTCGATCGAAGGGAATGGCCGCTCGGGGCGTTTCACATGCGCCTAAATCTGGTGGGAAAGCGCCAAATGGGTGCTGCAAGCGGGTCCGTTGCCCAATCTATCAAAAGCCGAACCTCTGCCAAGAGCCCACTTTATAAACAATGACCACGTTCGGAGGCCCGGATGCTATCAAGTAGGACTTTTTACCACACCGTGCACGCCTAGATCCAATTGCCTAAACCCTTCTGTGCTTGATGACCTCTGCCTAGCACACGACGGGCGCAAGATCTATCCGAACCCCAGATTGGATCGAGACAATGCTTCACTGTAGTATATTCTCACGATCGACATCTCAATAATCATTCGAGTTTTACTCGTACCTGGTCTCTGGCCTGATGTTTACCCAGACTTTGCTTCGCTCCAACCTAGCATCTGCATGTCGGAACTATTCCTCACAACATTTCATTAATGGTAAACCGCAAAGCTTGCATCATAACAGTATGGTGCCAGTCTCACTTTCGGGCCGTCTTGGGCGATGGCTGAAATCCGCTCAATAGCTCTTGAAACGACGCAAGCCTGAAAGTTGACATTTTTATTTTGCAACAGTCTGGCAAGCTTAAGGATGACTTGGGACCAGCCCTACTTTTCATGAGCTAAATGCGTAGTTCGTGGTCTCAAAAAATTCAGGTGTGTATGAGACCATATCGACAGTATCCAGAGAGATTGCATGTCTTGTCAGCTCCCACGATTCTTAGCCCACCGTCTAGGTTTCCGCGCGTGGTGAGTGATATATCTAGTTTGTTCCTCTAACTAGCACATACGACCACAGGCAGCTGAGAACTGGGCATCCCGTCCGCTCTGCCAGACATAAGCAGTTGACCGGCAGATTAGTACTACGGTGGGTGACCACGTGGGAATCCCTGCTGTTGTATGTTTTTGACTTCTTTCCTGACATTTTGCTCAGTCAACAAGTATATAGAATCCGTTGGTGGAGGCTGGTAGAGTGCGTTGAACGACACCAGATTGGACAGGTCAAGGTCTATAATACCCCGTTGGCAACGTGATATCTTTTGCCTGCCTAAATATCAAACAAGGCTCCTAGAGTTACAGTGTCTAGCAACTTGACATTGTGGCACGTATTGTTATAGCAATACCTTCGGACATTAGTCCTAATAAAGTCCGAGGGCAGGCTCAGGTTGTATGCTTGCCCTAAAGATCCGCGTCAGCATCGTTGTGCAGCATTTAGAGCGGTACAACTTAATCAGCGAGTTGTTTCCCTTGCATCTTTATAGATGTCATTCGGAGAGAGGAACGCTGGAGAGGCACGAGATGCGAAGAAGCCGTAGGTGACATACTGATCAATTGCGATGCGAACTACAGTGCGACTGGTCCGGTACCTCGCGATTGTCGCAGCGATCTGCGTGCTGTTGCTGTTCCTTTCCTTGTCCAATGCGCCAGCTGCCTTGAATGAACATGTTTCATCCTTCAAGTCTAGTTATGACTGGTCGTCGCCATCTCAGTCCCCCTCAGCCCCGACCGCAGACGTAAAGACAATAAATAAGCCCAAGTCTATACAGCAGCTCTGGCAATTCTGGAGCCAGGCCTTCGAGGATGCTAAACCGAACACACCAAAGATCCGCTTACGCTCGAATGCGCCCAACACACCAATCGCGAATGACGACTTCGGCCTTCGCTCTGCTGGGAGCAACAGAGTGATCAACGACGAGTCGGACATACAAGGGCTCACCAAAGCACATGCCAGCTTCCTCAAAGTCCTCGACTCGAGGTCTGAAGATAACCTTGGCAGCGACGTCTTCAGTGGTGCCGGCATTGTCACTGTTGGAGGCGGCGAGTACTTTGGGCCTGCCGTTGCCGGGCTGCATATGCTACGGAAAACAGGCAGTACTCTTCCCGTGGAGATATTCGTGGCCGACTCCAGCGAGTACGAGAAAGAGCTTTGCGACAATTACTTACCCAAGCTGGGCGCAAAGTGTCTCGTTCTTGGCGACTTCCTCAAGACGGGACATGGCGTGCGTGCGATAGAGAGGAGGACGGCGATTGGTAGTGGTAGTGGCAGCAAGAGGGGAGACACGTTTGAGGTGACACATTACCAGCTCAAGTCGCTGGCGATGCTCTTCTGCTCCTTTGCAAACGTCCTCTACCTTGACAGTGACAGCATTCCATTGCTCGATCCCGCTGTCGACCTCTTCCCCCGCGCGCCATATAACACCACCGGTCTGGTCATCTGGCCTGACTTCTGGCTCGCCTCCGAATCGCCCGTCTTTTGGGAAATCGCTGGACTTCCTGACTTTCCTACCGGCCTGCCCAAGAGCTCAAGTGAGGCTGGCCAGCTCCTCATCAACAAGCACACCCACCTCAAGACGCTCCTGCTCGCGAATTATTACAACATTTACGGCCCAAATTATTACTACCCGCTGCTCAGCCAAGGCGCCCTTGGCCAAGGCGACAAAGAGACGTTTCTCGCTGCTGCCACTGTGCTCAAAGAGCCCTGGTACCGCATCCACACTCCCGTGGACAGACTAAGCAGATGGGCGAATGCCGAGGAAAAAGGGAGTGCGATGATCCAGCACCATCCATCCGACGATCTTGAAATGTGGAACACATCGCACCTGCGCCGCGACAGCGACAATAAAAACAATCTAACCAGTGAATCACAAGCGGCACCCACTGTGCGCGCCGCCTTCGTCCATGCCAACACTCCCAAGATGAACGCTGGCCATCTAATCGACGAAGGCGACCTCACCGACCTATTGCATCCTTCGCAACCCCTCCGTCTCTGGGGCTCGAAAGAAACTCAAATCGCCAAACTAGGCAGCGATCTGGAGAAGACTATTTGGGAGATCCTAGTCGTCACAGGCTGCGAATTACACAGTTTGATACAAGAGTGGAAAGAGAGGAGTAACCTTTGCGAGAGATTGGAAGAGCATTTCACGCGGGTGTTTGGAGGCACGAGTGTGGTAAATGGGGGGAGCACGTTGAGGTGGCGGAACAAATGGACTGCTGGTGACTCGTGATAGTTACCCTTGTGAATTTTGGAGAGGCAGTTCTGCTTGACTATTTTTCCCACCACTGCACCTGCACCTGCAGCAACAACATGTCGTGATGATTGCTTTATGTGCCAAGTTCGCCGCGGGCGTTAATTATGAGCATGTCTGAGGACAACAATCAATAGTCAAATATTCGATACCCTCGGTCGCAGACACTTTTCCCTACATGGAAGCATACTTGCAGGCACCTTCGTGCTGCCTCAATAAGGAGCAACTGCATCGCCAAAATCAGAACGAGAACACACACCAAACTGTCTCAGACCTGCCGACTAGCAGAGAAGGAGCATACCGCTCTTGCCATTTTACAGCGCCACCCTTTAGCCTTTTAGTCTTGACGTACACATCGGAGAATGAAGTCTGAAACATAAAGAACGATTGCATTGTTTCAATCATTCTCTCCATTCCTCCTTCTCAACAAATTACTCGTCTTTCTGTCTGTCGTTTCCTTGCATAAGGTGTTCTCCAGTACCCCACTATGGGGAATACGAGGTACGCTGCTGATCTTGATGCAGGACTTCTCGTACCTTTGTCTCAGCTTAATGAAGGTCTCATCAAATCACGATTCGATCATCAAAATGAACTTCTTTGTTTGCTGTCATGTTACACTGATCTTCCCTTGCCAAGATGAATTCGGCGTCTTGGCCACGTCCATCTGGAAGGGATGACACCACGGGATGTTGCTCAGCAACTATACTGATGTATCTGACCGATTGCATGAGCATTAGACGGACGTAACGACTTCGTCCATGTTGGGGCGTATATACTGTACTGTCAGATGGATCTAAAAGGATGTTGCAGTCTTCCATCCACAATCTTCAGTGCTTTCCACAACACACCATACTTCCAAGCCAAAGCCTACGACCGAGTAAGGCAGGGACAGCTCAAGACGGTGAGTGCGATATAGGTACGTAGTCAACACACAAAGGCACGTGATTAACATTCCACCGCCATTGTCAGTCACTTGTCACACCATCAGTGGCTGCCCGACAAGCCCACTGCAAAACTACATCATTCCTGCGTCCGAACTTCCCCATGCGCAATTGAGCAGACCCCCCTTTGCTCAATGCACAACATCTAAGCCCACTTTCTCAAACAAGCATGCTGCCAATTGGGGAAACAGAGCACCGCTCTTGATGCCTTGGCCCGTGAGGATCTTCTTGTACCCCCTACCCACCATCAATCTAAGCAGTACTTGTGTCAATGTTTACCTGATTTGCAACGAGGATAGAGTAGTATATAATTCTTGCTCTCCGCCTGCCACCAACAAATCTTCCCATCAGCCTCGAATAAACCACAGCAATTAGCATATCCCAGCCCTCCACCACATAAATGAAGTCCGCCAGCATCTTCTCCACTTTGGCTGTATGCCTCCCAGCCATCGCGACCCCTCACAACCACCTGGTCACCCGCCAACAACAACCGAATCCCTTCGGAGGCCTCACAATCCGCTCGGCCTCTCCAATCCAGTACGCATCTGTAAATGCAGCAAACACGTCCTTCTATCTCAACAGCCCCACATCAACCTACTGCCCACCCTCCATCGGCTCGGCCTGCCCTTCCCAGAACAACACTCTCTTCGTCGGCGGCAACTCGACCTTGGCCCTCCATGTAGAGGTACCAGGCGGCCAGCAAGTCTACGTAGACTCGACTGGCGCCCTCCGATATACAGTCCCGCATTCAGCAAACACGGGCGCCAATTCCAGCACCGTTGGTTTCGCGCTGGCGGACAATGGACTGTATCTGACGTACAAGGGGGATGATTTCCTGGCGTGTCCTTTGAGTGGGGCTGTTTATCAAGTCTATGCTGCTGGAGCTGTTGCTGGTGCAGGAAATAACACTGGGGGATATACTACTCCGGTTAGGGTGGCCAATGTCAATGGGACTAGTTGCTTGGGATTCGAGTTCAGGGTTGAGGGTTTGGATAATGCGACTGCGGCGTGGGAGTATGCTTAGGATGAGAGGAGTACAAGGTTCTGATAGCTGTTGGGTTGGTGTTTGAGATGTGGATGTGTCGCGTATCGCTCCTTTATGTATTGATCGTGTAGGCATGGTTCGCTGGAAGTACGTGGAAATAGTTGATCTAATACGTTTCGTCTTCGCTATCACAGTTATTGGTAAAAACTTACAACGTCATGAGATCGCATATTGTTCATTGGGCTGTGGTCCTCGTCTTCCTTCATTTTCATGATGAGGAAATTGCGTGTTTTGATGTGTAACGAGGAAGTTAAGCGTATGGAGCGAAGAAGCTACCTCTTCTCCCACCTGAAGATTAGAAGCAGCTCGTTTCTCATGCATTGAGCTCTATCATACGCATCCCCTCAATACCATTACAGCCGCATATACTGTCTCCTGGGACTGAGAAGTCGGTCACAGCAGCATTAATGCAGCTGCAGTAGCAACGACAGAAGAAAAGCCAGGCAGTTTTTTGTTTACCAAGAATCCAAGTACGCCAAACAGTCCAATATACTGTAAAGCGTCTGGAAGTACATTCTTGGATCTGCATGCCCAAAGTAGTCAAGCAATTCGTGCTTTTGTGCAACCATCCATGGTTGTAGCTCACTCAAGACATCAGCAAACCAGCCTCCCTGATACCAGCAATTCACCTTGACGGTTAATATTGATTTTCGATACTTGTATACTTCGCAATACCCAGTGCTCTGGTCTGACACGTCGTCAAGCTAATCATACCCCTGTAAAAAGCAGCAGAGATGTCTGGCGTCAGGGTGATCAGCAATAATGTTTGATATTCACTCAACAGAATATCTGCCTCACCCACTCCCAGGACTTGGGGATAGCACCATCTCAGCATGCTCATCGAGGTCTCGGGTCTTGCTCCGTGATGCGTGGGCGTTATACTGCGTCAGCGTTGTGCTGTACTGGGGTCACCCATCGCTTCGGTGCTTGTTGCAGTCTTGTTTGCCAACGTATTGGGTATAACGGTTGTCGCTTTTGGGATCGCACATCGCTTTATGTTGCCTTTGCTCGTTCGATCAGGGCAAGGGTGGATGAGGATGATTATTTTGGAATGGGCACGTGACTGTGGGATGTGGTAACGAAGTCTGGGTGATCGTTCAGATCGACAGATATTGGAGGTCATTGAAGTATACGAACTTCTGTACGACATCATAGAGTCTTCTGGACGACTGTCATTGAAAGCATGCTCTGTTATTGTGTCTAACGCTGTTGATATCTAACAAGGCTGCTCTATCCCTAACGCCTAAGAGATACAAAAAGGTAACAATCTGATGACAAGAGTAGGAGAGTAATCATGAGCGTAAGGGGAAGAAGAGGAAATCAAAGCCCTCTCTCCGCAAGGATACCGTTCAAAGCCCGCTCAAACACAGCAATATGATCTCCCTCGTCAAGCATAGTGAAGTGATCGCCCGCGACCCTGTGGAAAGAAAGTTCATCTGCAAACTCGTCCCAAGCACGCAGATAGCCATCCCAGACCTCGTCCGCTAGCTTCCACGCCCTACATGGCGGCACCCAGAAGACCTCGTACCGATCCACCTTGCCTGTGGGGACATAGCTCTTGCAAATCTCGCGCGCAGTCTTGTTCACCCTGTCCCAGTCTTCGAGTTTCTCGCCCGTAAGACCCATCGTCTCGAGGTCAGCGGATTTGTAATCGTTTATGATGACCTCCACGACTTCGCTTTCGGGGATGCCCTCGTAGTGGTCGGTCACGGCTTCGATCTGGTCACGGGGTATAACGCGGTGGTATGCGAGCAACTCGACTGTGAAGGCGCGCAGGTCCGTCTTTGTGAGGATCTTGCTGATCCAAGGGGGGTTGTCGAGGCCGCCGACTAGACCTACCGTGTCGCCTGTCGCTTGAAAGCGCTTGGCTAGCTCAAAGGCAGTAATGCCGCCGAAGCAGAGACCTAGCAGGATATATGGACCTGAGGGCTGGGTGTCGCGAATGGCTTTTTCGTAGGTGTCTAGCATGTCTTCCATGTCTCTGAACACACCCTCGGCTCGTTCCAGCCCCTTGGCACGGAGCGCGTACACCGGGCGGTCGGGGACGTGCTTGAGGAGCGGAAGCCAGATCATAAATTCGCCTCCTCCAGGTGGCAAGAGGAAGATTGGAGTCTTGGAGCCGGTTTGTAGAGTCGCGATCGGTTGATAGACGCCTATTCTGTCGAGCTGTTCCAGTACAGCTGCTTCGAGGCCTTCGATCGTCCTGGGTTGTAGAATGAGGCTCATTGGTAATGGCGTTTCTAGCAATCCCATTTCTGATTCTAGCATGCGCTTCATTCGGAGATATGCGATACTGTTCATGCCAGTACGCATGATGGAGACGTTTGCACCAAGATCTTCGAGAGGCGCACCCGTCTCCTTTGCTAAGAATCTTGCAATGGCAACTTGCAGCGGAGTGGCGAGCGGCTTGAGGGCGCCCGAGGACGTCTCATCATCGAGACGGTATTTGTCAAAGTGGCCCTCGTTGTAGAATTTCTTCAGCTTCTGGCGGGACAGCTTTCCAATTGTTGACTTGGGCATTTCCGACTTTGGGAGAGGAATGACCGCGACAGGCATTGCTGATGCAAACATCAAGACTGCCTTCTCGACTTCCACTATCCATTCTCGAAGTGCCTTGATGTCAGATCGAGACTCATCGATTGGGTTGAAAAGGACGACGACTCCTTCGGAGTTTGACTTTTTGTCCCAAACTGAGAAGGTTGCGGTCCATGTAGGGTTGAGACCGACCACCTTCCTGCTCTCGATTGCTTCTTCAAGTTCGAAAGAGCTGTAATTGTTGCCGTTGATTATCAAGATCTCCTTTGAACGCCCGACGATTTCGAGATTCCCACCTTCGTCAAGACGGCCAAGATCACCCGTGTCGAACCAGCCATCAGCGGTCATGCAGCTCTCAGTTGCAGCCAGGTTGTTGTAATAGCGTTTGAAGACGATGTCGCCTTGTAGCTGGATTTTGCCGTCTGATCCAGCCGGTACTGATCGAAGCTCGTCGTCGACGATCCTCATCTCCATGCCAAGAGGGAGATGATTCCCCACAGAGGCAAAAAGGTTGCGGTGCTGGAGATCCCACTCGGGCGTGTGCATATTGTAAAAACACGCAGAACATGTTTCCGATAGCCCGTACGCTGCCTTGACAGGGTTTCCAACGGCGCCATTCTCAACGAAGATGTTGTGGGCGAGCTCCATTGTAGATACACGGTTGGCTTCTCCGCCCACCATGACCACTTTCAGATGACTAAAGTTGTAGTCTTGTCCTCGACGGTCCTCGGCTAGCCAAGCTTTACTTGCAGTTGCAAGAAACGAATTTGGCGAAAAGGTGTAGCCAATCTTGTACTTGCTCAAGACGTCATAGTATCGGTGTGGTTCGTGTACTAAGTCGGTGGCAGTCACGGAAACTTGATTTGCTCCCACGTTCATTGCGTTGAGATGAAGTTCGCAAAAGTTGGCCGAGTGGTCAAAAGAGATCCACGACATGAAATTGACTTCCTTGTGTAGACAGTGCTGAATCTTCTTCGCTTGCACCGACCGAAGGAGCTGTCTGTGAGTAAATTCGACGGCCTTGGAGTGACCGGTTGATCCACTTGTGAAGAGAAGAACAGCGAGGTCATCAGGATCACTGGAGTCATGTAGCGAATCTTTCCTGACGCAGTGGCTACATCCTTGTTGGAAGTTTATGTCCTCGACGGTGTGGACGTGATCGCTCGGAAATAGCCCAAATTGCGTGGCATTCCTTTCTCTGGTGACAACAGTTGGACTTCCGAAGAGATTTCCTAGGTTCTCCATCTGCCCCGCGAGTGTTTTGGGATCATTTGACTAGGACTAATGAGCAATTGTGATACTGACCGCGTGCTTAAGTGCTTACCAAAGGACTAAGGATAGCAGGAACGCCGCCAGCAGCGATCACACTCCATGTCCATACCATGTTGTCCATATGATTTTCAAAGTACACAACTACAATTTTTCCCGCCCCTGCAATTCCTGCAGCCTTGAGCTTCGCAGCGTTGACCTATATGACGATAGGTTAGCAAAGTGATTCGGGAGATAGCAGTCCAGTCGGGAGTTCTTACAGTGGCTCTATCAAGAAGATCCGGGTATGGAAGTACAGTCTCTGGGCCATCAAGACCTTTGTCCAGAAAGATTTGACCATTTGATGGATGGTCCGCAGCTGCTTGCTGCAGCTGCTGCAGGAGTGTGGTAGGGTAGTCAAAGGTCTTGAGACCCATTTTATGAAGTAGTATAGTATAGAAGGAAGGCAGGAGCAGTACAAGGTTGAAATTTCGAAAGATACTCGTGAAGATCAAAAACTTATTGCAGGGTAAGCCCTTGGACCCGGTCTTCGGCGCTCGAGACGTGGGTGAGGTGTGCTGGGGACTTGCAGAGACATGATTGCCCACCTAAATATGCAAGTTTGGATCGAGCACCATCAGAGCATCCAGTCGTTCCGAGGCGATTAATCTCACCAAGACCCTATCAACTATCGTCCCCAAGAACGACCATCGCAGCACGTCCATCAAGGCGGTCCGTTGGGACCATTGCCCGGCGATGGCTTGGATAAGAAACGATCAGTGCTTCTTCTGGTAACCAACCCCACCGCATCTTTCCCTCAGGTGCCCCTGATGGGCATTCCTGATGAGGTCTGTCTCACGCCGTAATTGATTGCACATCAGGCGTCGTTTGTGGGATCGGCACACCTACGTTTCTTTTCTGTCCGAGGTCTGCGACCTGTCGCCAAAACGAAGTGACGTGCATCCAAAGCAACAACTGTCTCACAGAAAAGAAGTACGCTGGCCAAGCAAACTTAGACTAACGTGAAACGATATAGGAACGACGTACAGTGAGGACCCGATCGTTCTCGGCTTAGTGGGCTTTGCTCGGGAGTATCCGTAGGCTCAAAATTCACAACACTTTAGATAACGTGGCTCGACATCTTTATTTTCTTCGGGTAGCACAGGAATGTGTCTGATAGTGGAATCAATATCAACGATTATGCTTTTTGGAATGATCACCATCTGCAAATCAGCAGTTGACATCTCACATCACGGCCAAGAAGCATTGCGTCTAAACATGCACAGACAGCATGGCCACGGGTATACGACACTTGTGGCGTCTTTTGCGCATTGCTACACCTACCTTATAGAAATCGAGTCAGGGTCAGTAACAGGCCATCCTGTAGGTTTGATATTCCTCGTGGTCATCCTCTATTTTACTTTATACAGCAGAAACAAGCTTTGGTCCCGGTCCCCCCGCTTACAATTTCCCCGAGTAAGGCACGAAACCTAATCAAGCAATACTGAAGCATAGTCTCAAAAGAGCCAGTAGCAAACGTGTCAAAGGGTTTCAGCCGATCAGACCTTGACACATTCCACGCAACATACTCCTATCATGTGCAGAGGAATGCATGTGTGATGAGTGGTAGCTATGCCTGTCGGCACGCCACACGTTACAAATCTACACAGTGGCCAAATTTACCGAGCACCCAAAATGCATACCTATTGTATACGAGTAAGAACAACGGTGGTATCTAGTAAGAATCTGCACCAACAGGCTGGAATCATGTATGGGTAGTCAGACATGGCAATTTGAGTGGCTTCTTGGCTCTTCACGTTTCAAGGGTCGTTATCTTGCGCCATCATCCCTCCCCTGAACAACTCGTCCAACTATGGTCCCGCCTCGGTGCGGCAAGAATATCATTTACTTGTTTGATACAACGGTATGCTCCGCATCAACAGGTCTTCCATCCCTCTGGTAATCAGAAAAAGCCTAAAGTGGGGCTGGTCACCGTACTATTGGATCGAGATGGAATGACCTGCAGCTGGTTTTGTTACAAGGCTGGGAGTGATAAGGATGTTACGACTTGTATGGATCTATCAATTCGTGCCTTGGCCAGGAGACGCACCGGGGCGATCATATAGGTCCGGTCTTTCCTGTCCAGACCAAAATGGCCTGTCGCTCATGGGCAGACAGCATATCTTCGCCAACTCTATCCAAACTTAGTATCCACTATTCGTGCAACAATCCATCGTTCTTCATTCCTTCCATCTTCCTCGAATTTCGTCTCTTTCATCACACGTCCATAGTCACGAGCCCAAATGGCGAACCTTCAGAGGAGCCAGAAGCCTCTGGAGATTTTGATCGTCGGTGCTGGGTAGGTTCATGCAAGAAGTAGCTTACCTAGGCTAACACATAACAGAGCCGTAGGATCAATCTTTGGCGCCAGGGCTCAGACTGCCTGTTCAAAGGTTACCACAGTCTGTCGTGGCAATTATGATGTAGCTGTCTCCAGAGGAATCAGCATTCAGTCCAAGCTCTTCGGCAACAGCGTCTTCAATCCGGACCGAGTAGTCCGCACTCCTTCTGAAGTCTCACATGTCGACTTCGACTATGTTGTACTTGCCACAAAGCTCAGCAACCAAGCCAACGATTCAATAATCGACAGTATCCGCCCAGCTGTGCACGCCAAGACCACACTGGTTTCTGTCCAGAACGGCGTTACCTCTGAGAACGCTTTACGTCGTGCTTTCGACAACCCAGTATTTTCGTCGACTTGCTATATCAGCTGCTCCCAGAGTCAGCCTGGTGTCGTCGAGCAAGTTTCTCACGTTCGACCACACGCCTTCTACCTCGGTGTCAATAGACCTGGTCGGCTCTCCGATGGCAAGGCGGAGTTGAGTACCTTGGTTGGACTCGACCATGCATTTGCACAGGTCGACGACGCTCATGCAGAGCGGTGGAGAAAGATGATCTTCAACACTGCATGGAGCCTATCGTGTTCCTTGATGAACAAAAGCACGCACGAAGTGCTTCAAGACACCAACGGAGCTCAGCTCGTCTTTGGTCTTGCCAAGGAGGCTCACCGAGTCGCGCGCGCAGTTGGCGTCGAGCTCGCCGCCGACCTCCCCACATTCACTGTCGAGTCTGCAAGCAATGCCCCGGCGATTGTCCCGTCAATGCTGCAAGACATCCGTGCTGAGAAGCCGATCGAAGTCGAAGCTCTTTGTGGTAAGTGTTGAGCATTATCGTACCCACGCTCGAGATTCGGACGAGGCTGACCCGGCATTTCAAATAGGTGGTATCCTCCGACTCGCTCAGGAAAAGGGCGTCGACACTCCAATCTTGGAGTCCATGTACCGCTTCCTCTCGAGTGTTAATAAGGGGATCGAGGCTGGTCTGCACACGCCAGCGCCCGCTCGGAATGCACAGACTACCTTTGAGATTCCTGTTGCTGCCTATGCACCAATGCCAGCGATGCTTTGAATTCGCCGTACGATTTTCCTTAATCTTTTTCTCTCTTTTCCCTTCTTCACACAATACCAGTGAGCAGGCTCACACGCACTAGTGAGAGTTTTTCTGGCTTCAAAACAACGGATACCCAATCCTGGCTCCAGTTTAGCTAGTAAACCAGAATCAAACGATGTCATCGCGTTCCCGCTGGTCGGACAGGCGCTTTGGACAAAAATAACCTTATGGAGTCCTACCACCGTTTGTAGCAATTGCACGATCACTCATCTAGCATGTAAGTATGTCGTAATGGGTTGCGAAAGCTGCAAATCGAATGAGAGCATTATCCTGCTTGGCTGTCGGCTCTGTGGTGGTGATCAAAGCCCTGGCCTGTGATCATGCAGAGCCTTTATCTTTCGCACTAATGGCTTGAAGTCGGCTGTTCAGGGTGCAGTGTTTCTGATCATTGGCTTAGCTGCGATGGCACTGGTAGGCCTGAAGAGAGATAATGTACACATATGTTTGGGACCATCAGCGTGTGGTCAATGTTCTACCCGACCGCATGGCAATGCCTGCGACGTCGACTTAGGCGTTCGATAGGCTTGCAGTAGCTTCGAATCAGTCTTGTCAAGATGGCTGTAGTGCTTTGTGGACAGCTCTCATATCGAAGAAGACAAGGACTAATATGACCGTCGTATCACCGTTGCCAATGTTCCAACAGCAAGACAATCTCTGATCAAAGTCGTACGTGTTCGGAAACATCGTGGGGTTCTGTGGTGGGGGTGGAGTTGACGCTCGTACCTGTGTGCCTGGAGTGCAGGTCAAGGGGTGGCCAAAGGGACCTGTCAGGCACCGCACGTGCCACTAGCTATACAATTGGGCGACAATCTTCATAACAACATATGGCCAGTTATCGCTGTCTAAGTGTCTAGCTTGGCTAGAGCTCTAGACGTTAGATCGTCACTTAGCTGATTCGCCCAGCCTGTCAGTGCAACGTTACTTGGACCTGTCAGTCCCAATGGCGCAACGTATGCGGTGATCACCAAGTTATTGCATATTGCCATCAACTATCAAAAGCAGCTAATGCAAGAACAGGCATATGATTTTTCTGTACCATTTGCTACTATAGATGCTGTCATGTTCTGGCGATGGCGTCTGGCAATCTCGATAATAGACTGATAAGTCACAAGCTCTTTTGCGACTTGCATGGGTCGACTCTTGACGAGCCACGTTGCGTGATCCCAGCTTCGAGATCGCCCTGTTCTGCGTTAAATATTGTAATAGCCATCTTCCAGCATCTCGGTACGTGGGAAAAGGTAGCAGTCGTATCATGGTCTTTTCCAGTCGTCTCCGAACCCGAAGAAGAAGACTCGTCCCACTGCTGCATAGCGACGTTTGATTCCCAGGCGAATGCGAGGGTCCTTGAGCCAATAAACTGATCACAAACATCATGCCCACGGCAGGGGAGCGCATGAGTATCATATATTGCGTGCTATCAGCCCATAACCGTTGTCGAAGATACGGTGAATGTGTCTCGGATTCATGCTATCAACATGCTCTGATATTGCGGTGTGTGGCTAACATCGAAAAGATTTAGTTGTTACTGGCGTTAATGTTGTCTCAAGATGTGGAACAGACATCATGTTACATTATTTTCCTGGTGGCATTGCTCTTCTGTCAAGGTCTCTGTGGGCACGCCACATTTTCCACTACACGGGGTGTCTTCGGCGCACAACCTGGCCTGGTGGACTCCGCATCGTTCCGCAATGTAGTGAAGCTGGTGACCGAGCCATGCTTTTTGATAGCTCGAGATCCTGGGTGAGCCTCTAGCAACGCGCAAGGGCCAATGCAATAGGTAACCTCCAATCATGTCTGCAGTATGCATCGTTTCGTTGTCAGGGTTCTGATCGTTGTCTTGTTGGGTCCACTCAAAATGTGACGGGACGCTTGAACAGATCTCGTCGATGGCTGTCTGCTCGACGTAGATAGCGTGTCTGTAATCCTGCCTGGACTGGTAATCGTCGGGATGCGACCATGCTAACCCATCAATAATGATCTCGGCTGTCAACGCTCGGCAACAGCGCAACTTATTGAGTGCACTAGCAACGTAGACATCTTCGTATCCATGGACTGGGCCAATCCAAGCTTTCGCGCTGTCAAGCCTGTCTGGCAACTCTTGTACATATCCCACTGTGTGGGGCCTCCATTCGTCTGGTAAGTCAGACTCTTCCATTTGCGTCATGAGACCGCGCGCCGTTAGAATCAAAGTCTCCATAGCAAGCATCGTCGAAGCGTCACGTCCTTGTCGCTCAAGCTCTTTCTCCTTCCATTTGAGACCAGGAAGCTCAACAGCATAATGCATGAGGTTGGCTACGGGATCCCGATAGTCGTACGTTCCAACGCAGGTATCACTAAGCCATCCTCCGATCTCTGGAAAATCTACAGGTGCTTTCCCAGTCCGCAAGCAATTTGTGAACTGTTCTCATTAGCGGCAAGATCGAAAGGCTCTAATACCACAGTGACTCACGATTTCTGTTCTGATTGCACGAAACAGAGATAGCCCTAAAGGATCATGAAATTGTGTAGAACCTCGCATTCTGACCAGGGCGGTGGCGCCCTCGATATGTTTCGACCATGCATGCATCGTGCGATTAGTAGCACTAAGTGTCTGTTATGTTCCGTTAGAATCGATATATCAGGGAAACAATGTCCCGTCAAGCCGCAATCTGCAAAGACTGGCGAGGTTGAGGACACTTCAACATACCTCATACCACGAGAGTAACAATGTGGCGAGTAGAGTCTCATTAGACTGAGCTACCTCGGGATACTTCAGTGCCGCAGCCATTGTTCTGACAGCCTTACCATAAGTGCATGCGGCTTCAGGCTGCAAACTTCTTTTACTGGGCAGTTGCGATATAGCACACAACGCTGCAGCATGAGTAGCAACTCGCAGAGGAGATCCTTCTGGCGACGCCTGATAGAGTGGGGCTAATGAAAGTAGGAGGTTGTGTGCGTCATAAGTTCCTCCATATAGCTGATCGAAATTCTTGAAACATATATGGACTGCTTGCTGCATCGGATCAGTACGAGCTTGACTATATTCTGACACAATGTCAAACCTCCTGAATTGACAGCCAGGGTGGAGGTCGTATTGATGTACTCGAGGAATGGGCTTTAAGCTGGTATAGCTGAGCAAGTAGTGCATGCGACATCTGTGTTGAGGCTGGGGAGTCCTTTCGGATAATGACCAGCTGAGTTGGGACCTCGCTCGCGCACGTGACATCACTCAAAGATCCAGTTGTGCTAGAAGACACTGAGTCTTGGCTTGAATTGCCAGATGCGGAGCTTATATGAGTCTCCTCATCATGTTCGGCATGCGAATTGGCCAATTTTGGTTTGGACTTTACTGTGACTTTAGAATTCCTCGATTGTTGCTTTCTTGTCACGGCTTCGGTCTGATTCCGAAACATAACATCTATGTAGCCTGGGCATGATCTCGAGGTTTTTTTGCATTGTGTGCAAGATGGTTCCGCTTCATCGCACTAATAGGAGGTTAGTCGAGCTCAATGGGTATAACAACCAAATGATGACCTTGATCTTCCTAGCTTTACAGGTGGCGCAGGCTACGGAACGTTAGTTGATTACATATGGTCGTCGGAAGGAAGCTTTCGAACCGCGACTCGGCTTTCCTAGGTAGACCATTCTGACACTAGAGCGAGCGGACTGATATCAGTAACTGGATTTCATATGCTGATCGTGCAACTGAAGGAGGTTTCCGCACGTCTAGGAGTCGTGTCAGCATGCTGGAAGGAGATGAGAGGCTAGGTATGGGTCTGTTAGATGTGAACAATTTCATCCAAGTAGGTGCCTTAAGGTAGCTGGGTGAGATCGGTCCGGTATCTCGTTCCTTCCGCCCACACTAGACCTATTCGGGTAAATCCTGCGAGAAGAATACGATAAGATCAGACGTGACGTTGCTTTCATAGTAATTTGTACCTGTATCCATGTATCAGTATTGTCGGTGCCGTTTCCGCTTATCTCTTTGAGAACAGAATATCTGAGCCGATGCATCTGGCCCATGTTGCGCGCCCTGGGTGTTCCTGAGCGTTGTAGGACGCGGACATGTCCTCATTGCATATAAGGGAGGAATGCCTTGTATAGCAAAGCTAATAAGCTACGGCATGCACTCGCGCTTGCAGGGACCATCGAATCGCTTCTTTACAGTCAGCATACAGAGAATATTACTACTCATGATTCACAATCTTGCTTGATCAACATGCATGCAGATACAGCAAGACTTTCGACAATACCAACGTCTGGTGTATCCTGACAGGCTCGTACGACATGCGCCTCAAGACAATCCCCATGGCCAATTCACCTCATCAGTCTTCTACAAGATTCTTTTCGAGGAGCCTTCGGAATATAGAGACGGATCACGCCAAATTATGCCGTGTTCCGTCGCATCCACTAGCACCCGACGGTAAGCCTGTACTCTGTTACGACGTTCGAGATACATCTCAATGTGCAATTTGGAGGCTTTGGTCACGCTCCAATTTTTGGGCCAAGAGGCATCCTCAAATAAGTTAATGATTTTGAGGTCGTCAATAATGGATACGACATGAACCTCGGGCCAACTGATATGACCATCTGGGACCCGGTCTGACGCGTGGGGCGCACGGACTGCACCATCTGGCAAATTCTATAGTAAGCAACACACAGGTTAATTTGGCGCGGCATCTAGAGTTCAAGACATTTCATTTCCACTTTTCAACGACGATCCACGGCTGGATGTTTCACACCCCACAAGCCGCATTTTCCTTGACAGTCGTAAGCTTGTTCAGGCAAAAGAGGTCACCAGCCTTGGTCTTCAAACTCGTACGTTCCTCCAGAATGCGAGCGCAAGTAAAGTCCTCCGCGGACACGGAATCGCTCGCGGCGTTGTTTGGCACTACTGATAGTGTGGTATAGTGATACTCAGCAAGCTTCCTAGTCAGACTTTTCCTCTAGCTAGTCATGTTACGCGGCTATGACTACGGCCCGCGAATACGGAAGAAAGCGACCAGGATTATATTGTGAAATGACGAAAAAGAGACTTCGAGTTTGGCTGATCTTTGGTTTGAAGCGTATACAATGCTATACTCTGATCTATGAAATGGTTCTGATCTGGAAGGCTATCTGGTGCAACTGTAATGAAAGCCCTTTGGTAGGAGATGAAATAAAGCCCAAACTCCGAAATCATCGCTGTAATAATGAAAGATATAATCCTCTCCGTCTTATTTCCTGCTTAATGGAACTCGCCTGACATCTCTATATACAAAAAAGTGGTTGCATAGTCATATGCGTGGTCCAAGCTAGTCGCTTAACACTTGCCAGTGTCAACAGTCTGGAGAGTGTACTTGTAAGACTGCTTGCAAGAGTAGTTATCGCTTCCAGACTTTCCGCCCTGGTAAGTGGCGTAGTTAATGTTGACATCAGTGTCGTAAAGAGCACAGTAGGTGCCGTAAGGCGCACCGTTCTTGTGGAGGTAGTAGGCGTTGAACATGTTGCAAGGAGTGTAGTAGGAGAGGCCCTTGGATTGAGCCTGGGCCTTGTTCTGAGCGTTCTGCGAAATGGCGTAGTTGCTGCAGAGCTGAGCGTTGAAGGGACCAGGGAAGAACTTGCTGCCCATCCAGTAGTTGGGAGCGTTGATGGCCTTGCCGCCGCAGCTGGTACCAGTGCCCCAGCCAGCACCGTTGGAGCTGGTTCCGGTGCAGGTAGGGATGGTAACGTTGGTCTTGTCATATCCGTTAGAGCCAGTGATGACAACCTGGAACTGCTCGCGGCCTTGGCCCATGTTGGTAGCGGTGGAAGCATCAAGGTTGGAGCCCCAGAGAGTGCACTTGTAGCTGGTCATGGAAGCAGGGTTGGGGCAGTTGTAACCCCAGACTGTAGGGGCAGTGCTGTCGTTGTTGCATGGCTGGACGGAAGGATCGCGTTCAATGTACATGTTGAAGGCAGTACAGAGGTTGGTGCTGTCGCAGAGGGCGGCACACTGGGTGACATTGTAAGACTGGAGGGTGTACAGGCCAATGTAGGACTGTGCGCTGGAGGCACCGGTCAAGTCCTTGAAAGTCTGGTTGTAGACAGTCTTCTGGCCGGCAACGGGGGTGGCAACAGCGGCAGGGATGGTAGTAGGGGCATTAGAAGCCATGGAGTGGAAGGGAGCGTAGGCATAGAAAGCCGAGGTCGTGTCAGGAGTAGGGACAGGGCCATATCCATCAGGCTGAGGAGCGCAAGGGTCCTCGGGGTTGATGAATCCGCAGTAAGTACCCTCTTCAGGGGTGGTGGGGCAAGAAGAGGTGGAAGAGATGGTAGTGGTTCCAGTAGTGTACTGAGTCACGGTGGAGAGAGCGGGGTAGTAGGGAGTGTAGGCGGAAGTGGAAGCGGCAGCAGCGCTGGTAGAGCTAGTAGAGCTGGTGCTCTTCACGGAGCTGGAAGTAGTCTTGACAGCTGAAGTGGAGGTGGTAGTGGAAGAGCTGCTGGAGCAACCAATGCCGAACCAAGTGCACCAGAAGTTGGAGGGATCGATGAAGGTGCGCTCCTGAAGAGCACGCTTCTGGTTGACACTGGTGGCAGAGGCAGCGGCAGTGGTAGATGCACCAGTGATGCTGGCAACTGCAGTAGTAGAGACAGCGACAGTGCTAATGATGGACGCAGTCTGTTGGGGCACGCCGTTGGCAGAGGGGCCCGCTGCAACAGTAGTGGCGGCGTTGATCTGGTTGAAATCAAGCTGCTGAGGAGCAGGAGAAGCAGCAGCCAGGCCAGCAAGGGCGGCGATCGCGAGGATATTGTTGGAAGAACGCATCTTCAAGAGAATAGAATGTTCAAAGGTTGAAAGGACAGTTCAGAAAGTAGAGAAGCGAATGAGTGTGAAGAACTGATGCTGTGTTGCTGATGATGAAAGAAGAGTCCTAGAGGGGCATCTTACCTGGATATATATACTTGGACCCGAACAATGCTGGGATGGTTGATATGGTCTGTCTACCATTTTTCTCTCCAGCCACTGCAGTCTGGAATCATCATTTCACCATGGCGTAACTCAAAAATATCTCCGCAACTAAGGTACGGTCCACTGGTGCTTGGCCTCAGAAAATCCCGAGGGTATGGCGCCGAGAAGTCAAACCACTGCACGGTGCCCCTTGCAAGATTCTGACTACCGAAAGACTAAACGCCCATCGAAGTAAATGCATACAGTTTGTGGAAGTGAAAGCCTCCTAAGATGGCGGTTCGCTGTGCACGAACCCTGGGTCGCTCGAGTTAGCAGGCCATTTCAACTCCGTGTGAGTAAGAATGTCTCTGACTTGAGCTGAGCGCTTACTCGTGGCACCGAGACAAACGCGACCATGTGAGACCGTTGCAGCGGCTGGGACGTTGACGAGGAAAGAGCGCACAGTTGAACAACGTAGAAAGGGACACACAACGTTACCCCGGCACCAGCTGCGCACCACCACCAGCACGACGAGAGTGAGATCTAGAAGGAAAGAGGCGGAGACGTCAGATCGTGCCAAGGATCTGCATGTCTGACAGAAGCATACTTTTCCATATCTGCAAGGTACGGCCGCTAGCCGACTGGCCCATTTATCCATTTGCTATTTTGATCTACGATCACGGCTACCACGGGCACGACCCGCTGTGATGCACGCCTCCGATGCGTTCACCACCACACCACGCGCCCAACCATCAATCAATCGCCAAGGCCGAACAGAGGAAGGGTTCCACTTGTGAAGGCCCGTCCGTTTCCATCGTCCGAGTGAGTTTCCAGAACTTCGGCGCCGAGATGAGCTGCAGCACCGTCAGACAGGGTAGACTAGAGGCTGCGTGATGCGGTCATGCATGCACATATCCTAGCATCTTCAGTCTTTGCTTTGTGTACTCGTACAGTGCAGAGCACATCATCAGTCTATCTACACATGTATCTACAAGACCGAGTCTGTCAACCAACCACGTTGGACCCCGACTTTTCTTGTCTCACCAATGTCAACGGTCTGGTTCAGCTCGGCTTGAGTCGCTGGCATCTGTCTTCAACTGCTGCTTGGCGGAGTCGGCTTGACCGGCATCGTTGCAACGGCCGCGCCCATCGGTATATCTTGTCGCCGGCAAGTGCAGGCGTTTCATTGCTGCATCCAGACCTCCCCTGTTCTGCATCTGCACTCCACCAGATCTATTGAACTCTCTGTCGGCGTCAAATCTAGCCAGCTGTTTCCACCTGCGTGATACTGAAGACTGATGGCACTTCACGTGCACACGAAAGGTATATGCGACGGTATTTACGGCAGTTGCTGAATCTGAGTCGAAAGAGCGTTTACAACGCCGCTGTTAGATGACCATGTGTATTTGAGACATCTACGTTTTTCGGCTATCACTCAGCTCGGAGGGAGATGTCGCAGCACGACGCAACATGTCGCAGATGGAGTTCTCTCCGCCGCGCAGCGAGTGATGATGACCCTGAGATCTCATCGCTCCACAACGATATTCGCTAAAGATTATCGTGGGCAAAGCTCAATCCAAGACATGTCTCAAAGCCCCTCCCAACGTCTAGAAGCCAACCTCCAAAATCCGCGAGCAGACCCACCACGAAGCTGAGGTCGAAAAGTATGTTCACACCTTCCACGTTTGAACGTAAACACGTAACGCACGAAGTGATTTTGAGATCTACCTTGATGATATCTATCTCAAGAACGATACGGGCGATCAAGGGGCGTCATCATAAGTTCCGCAACCACATATCACTAATCACTAATCACCAGCCACAACTCTCGAATTTGTCAAATCTCATGCTCCACTGCTCTTTCAAAGTCTGTTCGAGTCAAGACGCTTCAGAGCTTGGCAGCAATATCCGACACACGGATGTAGACTGACTTGTGCTCCAAGTAGTGGTCCATGGAGTCCAACAGGCTCTCACGCCCGGTTCCGCTTGACTTGTAGCCTCCGAAAGGGAGATCCCACGATCCAGTCGGACTTGTGCAATTCACCCCGACCATGCCGCTTTCCAGCTTCTTGGAAAGTCTCATGGCTCTATCAAGGTTTTTGGTATACAATGCCGCATACAGACCGAGCTCACTGTTATTAGCTTTCTGAATAGCTTCCTCTTCACTTTCGAATGTGTTTATCGTTACCACCGGGCCGAATATCTCCTCCTTCATCACTTGGCTGTCCTCTGGCTGGTCGAGATAGACGACTGGGTGAATCAGGAGAGATGCTTTCCCACCGTTGGTGGTTCCTAACTTCTCGCCAGAATCGCCGAGCGACCGACCACTCTTGTTCCCTAGGGCGATATACTTCCGAACAGTGTCGTATTGCTTCCTGTCGGCCTGAGGTCCATGCGTCACATCTCCGCTTGTGGGGTCGCCCATGACCCTACTGTTGGCCAGTCTCTTGAACACGTTCACAAATGCTTCAGCCACACTCTTCTGGACATAGATCCTGCTGTTGGCCATGCAGGTCTGTCCACTATTCCAATTAATGCTGTTCTCGGTCTCTTGTGCAGCCCTTTCTATGTCTGCATCCTCGAAGATCAATGCTGGCGACTTTCCGCCAAGCTCGAATATAACATTCTTCATGTTCGAGTCTGCTGCAGCTTTCTGTATGGCTCGCCCAGTGCGTGTAGAGCCAGTGAACGATAGTGCACGGACGGACAGATGCGATGAGAGCGCAGCGCCGACTGCACCATGGCCAGAAAGGACGTTGATAACGCCTTGTGGAAATCCAGCCTTTTCGATCCACTGTGATATTTTCCATGGCTGCCAGGGAAAAAATGCTTGTCAGTCGACGGCTTGCGCTTGTGGCGCAGGGCTGCTTACCGTAAGTGGTGCCTTCTCGCTACTCTTCACGACGACTGTATTTCCGGCCGCAATCGCCGGCGAGACCTTTTTCAGGAAGAACACTAGCGGTGCGTTCCATGGGATGATGATTGCTACAACCCCAAATGGTTGTCTCAGCGACATGTTCAGGAATCCAGGCGTGTTCAAACTTGTGTGCCCCTGAGGGTAAGCAGCCTCCGAGAAGTAATCTAGATGTACGGCGGCGTAGTTGGAGTCAAAGTAAGTAGATACTGGACGTCCCATTGACACAGCATCCAAGTATGCTAGTTCGTCGTGGTTCTCGCGGATCATGGCAGCAAGCTTTTTCATTGGCCTTCCTCTCTCTATTGGGGACAGCGATGACCATGTTGGAAATGCTGCTTCAGCAGCGGAGACGGCGGTATTGACATCGTCAATGGAAGCTTCACTGACTATACAATGTATGTGTTAGGGTGATTTTCCATGTCGCATCTAACACTAATATTGCTGGTGCTTTTATGTCGCTCTGATATCCTTACA
Source organism: Dothideomycetes sp. NU200 (assembly GCA_027943355.1). NCBI lineage: Eukaryota > Fungi > Ascomycota > Dothideomycetes > Dothideomycetes sp. NU200. The sequence goes on from BSCJ01000003.1 coordinate 1,316,004, forward strand.
CACCTTCTGCTACCACATCTCCAGTGTGCGGGGAATAGAGTTCGAAAGTCTCGGCATTTGAAGCTGGCAACAGCTTTGAGACATCAGTTTGACAATCTTGGAGAAGCGTTTTATCCCAGACGTTACCATACCTTGTTATTAATCAACAATTGTGTTTCGATTAGTTCTGGCATGGTTGCTATGATGATCGTTATACAGCGAATGTCGTGCGTTACTATTGTGAAGCGTGAAGCGGTGATGGTGGTCCAGCTAACAAAGTACGAGTAGTATGCCTCTTTGATACGTCTACCTTTGATAGATATGACATGCAGGTCAGGTCATCTTAGTTGACTTGGCACAATGACATGATAGGTCTGAGGTATATTGCTCGATGATATCAACTTCGCTCAGCCAAGACTGATCTGTTCACAAATATAATCACCGAGCATCCGCTTGCCTGCTTCCGAAACATGTGAGATTATCATGCATGGCCGAAACACGTCATCCACGATCGCTAATCCATTTGAATCTAGATACAGAGGCAGCAGCAAGTCACAGATGTTGTACAGGGGCGATATCATGCCGCGAACTGCAATGTTGGTCATGTTACTGATCGTGGCATATATTGAGAGAAAATGAACAGGGTCGCCCTATTGGCCAACCAGCTTGCAATTGGCAATTTGAGCTACAACCGCCACAACTGTGCTCCTAATCGACGGGTATTACAGGTTTGGGAACCGTCCCGTGATATCGAAGTATTCACTACTGGTGACTACAAGCGAGGAAAGGGCCGAGAGTTCAGCCTGTGATCTGCAATAACTCTTTCTGCGCCTATCTCACCTACGACATAAGCCGTGGACTGAGTGTGGTTGCTGTATAGATTATCAGCAACACCGAAATCAGATGTATGAGCATGTGATAAGACTCACTTCGGAACAAAAGGACAAACGCTGAGGTCGATAATACGGAGCTTGTCCACTCCAAATACCTTGAAGGATGAATCCACGCAGCCTTCTTCGGCGGTTTTGCCCATCCTAGCTGTGCAGCTCATATGCCATGAACTGTTAGTGCGTGGCTTGACATAGTCCTATCGAAATGATCAGCAGCTGTGAAAGAAAAGCTATTGGGATGTCATACCCAGATAGCTTCGTCGGACTGATTGTCCGGCCCGATCCACTTGATGGCCTTGTCTGCATATACAGGCGCTGAAAGTATGGCCATGGACTGGCGTATACCCTCTATCATGACTCTGCGGTCAAAAGGATGAGTCAAGAATCGAGGATCAAACACTGGAGGCTTGGTTGGATCGGAAGACTGCAAGATGATCTCGCCTTTAGACTGGGGATTGAAGACGAGAGATATCGCTCCTATGAACCTTTCATGAGGCTTCACATCGTACCCGGTGTGCCTAGCTGGGGTGAACTGGCTAGAAGTAAGCTTTTATGTTCATCTTTGTACAATTGTACCCACCGTCGCCATTTCGTATGTTGGAACAGTCGCCATTCGCAAATGAGCTTTGGTATGCTGAGGTAGATCTTCAAATTCTGGTGATGACAGAACACCATCAAGTTGGACCCAGGCCATGGGCGTCGGACTCTGGGTCTGATCCGACGAGATGGAGGGGTCGTTTTTCAATACCACACCTATGGCAGAGAAGCAATGATCTTGCAGATTTCTGCCGACATGCTTATTGTTGGTCAGGAGAGGTAGACCGTGCTTTTTCAGCTCATCGGCAGGGCCAATACCAGAAAGCATCATAAGCTGAGGCGTGTTGAGGGCGCCACCTGATAGTACGACCTCCTTGCGAGCCAAAAATTTACTGCCGTCCGCTGTTTCAACTCCAATAGCAACCTTCTCCTTGAACATTACTTTTGCGACTGGAGAGTTGACGCGGACCGTGAGGTTCTGTGGGCGCTTACTGAGGTAGGCATTTGATGCAGTAAGACGTTGGCCTTCATAAATACACTGACTTCCCATGCCCATGCCTATTGGATCTCCGCGATTGACGTCTTTGTTGATTCTCAAGCCACTTTGCTCTGCTGCGAGAAAGATGTCTCCTACGTCTGGAAGCCATGAGTCGCCATAAGTGAGATGAAGCTTGCCTACGCTACTGTGGTCTGATCTCGTCAATGCACTTGTCTGCTACTTTTACTGCGTGTGCAAGTTACCTTTGTCCTCAACATTGATATACTTCCCACCATTTGAGGCAGGAGTAGCAACGTGAAGGTGCTCAATCTTGTTCAAGCACCTCTTCACGTTGCGCCACCCGAAAGCGTCATCTCCGACTAGAGTCGCCCAGTGGTCGTAGTCGTCTCGAGATCCAACCACCCAACCGCAGAAATTGATCGCTGTCGAGCCTCCTAGACCTTTGCCTCGAGAGTAGTCAATACTTCGGCCCGCAAGATGATGCTGTGGAACTGTCTTATAGCCCCAGTTCAGCGGCGTGTTCTCTTTGAATGCCAATGTGGAGCGCTCGGCTCCGTTCAAATACGCAACATCAGAATTGTCACCACCAGCTTCGAGTAACAAAACCGAAGGCATAGATGATGACTCTGCAAGCCGCGAAGCTACAACACATCCTGAGGCTCCAGCTGTAATGATGGTCAGTAAGGCTCAGGTGTATTGGCGCAAGTATGATCTACCTCCAACAACAATAAAATCATACTCTCCGTTCATGCTGCTAGACGAAGAGATAGCACTGGGAATGCCCTTGGATGACGATGCATAAAAACGGACGATTCAGCAATTGACGAGGCAATGTCACCAGTAGCCTCCCCCATAACGTCACATTCATCAACATCGCACGTTGCACCAGCTGATCCCAATGGCGTCTTGCTTGTGCATAGTCAGACTTACACTATCACAGGACAGACGAGAGCAGGTATCGATACGCCTATCGTTCTGCTCCACATGACGGGCTCCCATTATGTGCCTACGAATCAGCAAGCATACAGCCGATGCAGCACTTTGAGGCATGCATTCCGATATTGGTCACGAATGATGATCACAGATAGTGGTTCCTTGACGTCAAGGCGGACAAGGGAAAGACCGTCATGCTTCGTGCGGCGCGTCAATGTCTTGGCACGGGCCACGGGCTGCATCACGAACGGCACACTTTGTATTTCTTCTTTGAGAGTTCTTGCGAGCTGAAACATACAAGGTAAACACATAGCATAGTCACACGTTTGAGCTCAATACGTCTACGCATCTGTTGCTACAATAATGTTTTCAAGGCGAACTATGACGATGTAGCCTGCATCGCCAACGATAACATACCTTACCTACCTAGGTATATTCCGGTCTCGAGCTCACAATAGCGCCAGATGCAGGTCAATCATATCCTCTGCACGATGCTATTCTCCCCAGATAAAAGATAAGACAGTCGCAGTCTCGCATGCTTGCTTCCATTGCAGCAAAAATGTGCTCTAACATTACCTCTGAGCCACCCCATTGGGCTTTGGTACTAGGCGCAGGCATGACTGGCCGAATGAAACATCTGCCGAACAGATGTACATTCAAGTAGTCGCAGCACCACTAAGGCTCCCTTAGTGAGGTATCAATAATCGCGCTGACTGCGCAACTCGTCGTCGCTTTCATGACATATTAGCATGGTCATCCGATATTCCTTGTGAAATGTCGTTTATCCATCTCGAAAATTGCCCAATATGAAAAGCTCCACGATTTCACGGAAGCTCGAAGTGAAGCCGGAAAATGACGAGTACGAAGCAATCGACACAACTCGCTGGGGGAGCAAGGGTGTCTATCCTATTCCTCATGACAAGCGGACATACACAGTATGGTCATTCGTAGCATATTGGGGCAAGTATGAGGTTTGAGCTCGTATTGATGGCATCTGATCTCGTACGCAGGGGCCCGCGGTATCTCCCTATCATCTTGGTCAATCGGCAGCAGTCTTATTGGAATTGGTCTGACAGCCGGTGAGACAATGGCTTCTATTGTACGTCAAATGGGATCAGGCTGTGATCGAGAGCTAACGCAACACAGACAGTAGGCATGTTCATTGCTTGCTGCGACGCGTACCTGAACGGTATGCCTGGTGGGAAGCACCGTCTCGGCTATGGTATGCTAGCCCGTGCTGCATTTGGACTCTGGGGCAGTTACTTCTGCATCATGCTCAATGTCTTCCAGTCTTTCGTGTTTTACGTAAGCTTGTAATAGCAACAATGGCGATTTGAAAGCTATTGTGCGTGCTGATACGTGACTAGGGGACTCAAATGTATTATGGCGGACATGGTATCGTGATTATACTCAACTCTTGGTCGTCAGACTTTCTACATATGCCTAACACCCTACCTGAAAGGTTAGTCATCCAAGGCCGTATATTCCTGAGGATGGAGATGATTCAATGTTTACAGTGCAGACATAACCACACAAGCATTGATTGGGTTTGTTCTCTTCATCTTTTTGTACTTCCCAGTCATTTATTTCGTTCCACCTCACAAGGTGCAGGAGTTCTTGCAGCCTCAACTGGTCATATCGACTGCAACACTGCTTGGAAACATGGCTTGGGCTATAAAAGTGAGTGCGCCAAGAATCGGCAGCTTGAACAAGTCTAATGCAGTTCAGGCAAATGGAGGGGTCAACGATCTGGTGTCTCCATCCATTCAGCTATCGAGAACAGAAAGAGGCTTCAGAGTGGTCCAGGGCATTACTAGTGCAGCAGCAACATACACCGGAGGCTCGGATCGTGTGTCTAACTGGACCAGATATGGGCGCTCTCGCTATACACATGTCCCTGCAATCCTCATGCTGGCTGTGAGTGTGATCCTTACCGGACTTGTCGGGATCCTGAGAACCTCTGCAACGGCTCAGATGTTTGGGACTGTACAGTGGAACCCACTACTTATGCTAGAAAGTATTCAGGCAAGCAACTACACGGCTGCATGTCGCGCAGGGACTTTCTTTGCGGGGCTTGGCCTGGTCCTGGTCACTGTTGCCATCAATTATACACAGAATTGTGTGTCTTCAGGCATGGATGTAGCCATGCTGGTCCCTAAATATGTGTTCCGCCGCCGTGGAAGCATGATATTTTCTGTTCTAGGCATCATAGCGCAGCCATGGAGGTTCCTAACACAAGCGTCGGTATTCATCACTGTCTTGTCCAGCTTTGGAGTCTTCATGTCTCCCGCTGCAGCGATGTGAGTTTTGTGATAAAGCCGACAGGGATCATACTGACTTCTACCCAAGCCTCGTCGTTGACTTCTGGATCGTGCGCGACACGAAATGGAATGTCCCTGATTTGTATGTCCCGGATGGAATCTATTGGTTCTCGGGCGGGTGGAACTGGCGTGCGTTCCTTGCATGTATCGTTGGCATGCGGCCTGCACTTCCTGGCTTTGCCAACGCAGTCAGCGGTATCAAAGTCAGCGGCACCTGGCGCCGCTTCTATCAAGTCAGCTTCTTCTTCGGATAAATCGTTTCCGGAAGCCTTTTCTGGATGTTGAACAAGATCTCACCGCCACCTGGAGTAGGGGAACAGGTCGATCTGGATCTCGATGGGAGCGTTGTCGTGGAAGAAGTACTCGGTGCAGATGGCGCAACTACGATGCAGGAGAAATCAGGTGCGGATAGCAAGCTTGTGTGATGGCAAAATACAACATTGCAGGCTTCTAGGCTTTCATGCACTCAGTTCTTCCACTATCTCTTCAAGCAAGAAAATAGCAGCATCGTGCCTCAAAACACCCTGAAAGCCAAAGCCCAGAGAAAAGATGCATACTTGAAGCAAGATGGCAATAACAGAAGAAGCGAGTGCTGCCCGCCTTGTACAGTGTAGGTCCTACTCTAAGATAACTAAGACAAGCGAGATGTTGCTGATATGAAATATGGTAGTGCCATAGCTTCCAAATCTTTGTAATAATAGCTCACTTGTATATGCAGAGCGTTTACAACAGCTCGTACTAGTCTTCAGCTATAGCATTACTTGGATCGCATCTGATTCCCTCTGGCAACCAGGCGCTCCCATCTCGCAGTCCGCAAGAGCCACTTCGGCTATATGCAGTTATTTTAGGCCCATCAGAAATCAACGCGAATTCTTCGTGGACGGTGAACTCCGAGGAAGTGACTCTAGCAGACCTGCCACGGGAAAGGTAGACATTGCTTTCAAGTTTCTCTCCGTCGTATGATCTTTGTAAGCACTGGCGAAAGATCTGTGAGTTGTTTTGAATATTTTTTCTGATGGTCGAGCAGACTGCATTCACGCGACTACTCCCATCGTCAAAATTTCCCTGAATCGGATGACGGATTCGGGGCGCAGCCACAACCAAATTGTCGGTATATTTACCGGATGTACCTTTTCCATGCAGAAATAGAACATTTGTTCGGGCAATTTGAATGTGTCCATGGAAGCGACTGGGCGCTCGAGAGAAGTGGAATACTTGTAAATCCTTCCCTGCCTAGCACTTCAAAGCCAGAAAACATTCAAGGTACTCCAACAGGCACACACAGGTAATTATGAAGAAGAAGACGCATGTAGCACTGCGGTCTGTTGCACGTGCGACTCTCGTGACTCGCACCGACGGTTAATATAGGTCCTAGCAGACGCCTAGAACAACGAAGACGACAGCTCGTCTCGGCATTGCTTCACGAGCCTCCTTACAATGCTGATGAGTAAAGTAGACGCCTAGGACAACGACGACGTCAGTCGGTCTCGGCACCGCTTCATGGACCTCATCGCGAAAGGTGCAGTACGCGATTCACAATAGATCCACAATCAGGTGATCTTCCATCGTGATAACAAAGGCTTCGGGGCTTCCGAAGAACATGTCAACGTCGAACGGCGAAGAGATATACCTGCTTCCATGCTCCACCCACATCATAGGAAACCCACTCCGTCGGTTCAAGTGCCCGAGGAGCAGGCTCGCCCATCTTTCTCGGATAATCCACGTCATATGCAAACCAAGCCGAGACTCGACGATACTGGCGCAAGTGTGCTTCAAGCAGTAGTGTCACTCTATCAAAGATACCACCACTCAGCCACAGTACTACCTGCGGCTAGGTTTGTATGCCTCCTGTACCATACCCTCTCCCCACCCTTAGTCTACTATCCAACATATCTGGGAGGCCGTTTCGTTCCGATGTGAGAACAAGTTCGTGCATCTATACAATGGTAATGCTTCGCCCATATTCTATCAAGAACTAGACATCAGGTTCTCCAATGTCAGCCCTGCCACACGGGGAACACTGACCCAAATTGCGCTGTTCTAGCTTTCTCAGTCTGACCTTTGTCTCCTTCGCTTTCATGATTACTATACTCTTTACAGCATGCTTCTATACGCTGTACCACAGAGCCTTTCAGCTCCAATCACTGGAAACCCCTTCTTCCTGCCAAACTTCCACTTGGTCACTTCACGACTCAGCCTTCGGACCATCTTGTCGCTATAGCTCAGCAGTCAAGAACCTGACACCTCAATACGATAAACTGCCCCAGAGTAGGAGCGAACCCAGAATCTCGCAAACCAAAGACAGTGTGAAGGAGTTTCTCGGACCGATATTTTCCTATACCAGCGACAAGGCGCCGGTCAGAGCCAAGAGTGAATGCGAGATGAACGCAACAACACCAATGCAACGGCATAATCCGCAATCTCGCAGAAGACGAAGATAAGGAAGGTAGGAAGCCAAGACGCCTTTGTGCTTTGAGTGAGACACGAGTCTCTCCGATCTAGATCTGGCGCAGTAGATCGTGGATGTTGTGTACTGTACATGCCGGAGCGTACGTCCGCTGTTAACTAGAATGTTTGCTTTCGCCTGCTTCTTTTAGTCAAGATAGGGGATTGTTGAGGTTCTGTCAGAGACAAAGCAAGTCGAGGATCAGCGTAGGAGAATGAATAGTGTCACAATTGGGACAATATATAGAAGCGAAGGTTGTGGTGATATATGTCATTAAAAACACTTCGTTATATGATAATCTAAATTCTATGATGACGAAGAAGAAGAAAGTAGTAGTCAAAGAAGAAAAAAAAGACGGTGACCCACTCAGGATAAACAGCAGAGCACTTCCGCGTTTACACCGACGAACGGTCGAGCATGAACACCCCAGCACAGGAGCCCTTTGTGCGGACATGAGTAACGTATCGCAGCGGCCTACCGCCCAGAGCGAACACTCATGCGCTTAAAACTAGCTCTCAACCCCTTGGTGCCGTCCTCCTCGCCCATCGAGCCCAACGTAGTCCGTGACCTAGACTTCTTCATCTTGAGACGATACGCAATCGCCTTTTCCCTCGCGGCGCACCACTCTCGCCACGTCCGTTCTACTTCGTCGATGCCCTCGCCGAGTTCCATGAACCGCGTGATGAGGGCCTCGCGGAGCTTCTCCAGCCCGGGGAACGCCATGTGTTGATTGATGAGGCTCAGACCTAGCGTGATGGACTGACGAAGCGTGAAGAGGGCGGTTTCGTTGATGGCGGGCAGCGGGCTACCGATGCCGGAGTCGTTTGTTGCGATGCTGGTTGTGCTGCCTCTGCTGCTTGGCGTGGGCGGTGTGGTGGTGTTGGTCGAGATGGAGCGGAGGGTGAAGATCGAGTTTCTGGAAGTTGAGATGGAGGTTGAGCGTGAGGAGGGGAGAGACATGTTTTCTGGGAGGGTGTCATCGTAGGTTGGGTGATCGTCGTCCGCATCGTATTCGCTGGCGGTGCTGAGAGAGTTTTCCATGGTGGTGAGTTCGGTCCGTACGTCGTAAAGAAGGTGGTGGATGGTCACGAAGACGCTGTGGGCGGCTTTTGACTCTGGCGTGGGTCCTTCACGTCTGCGAGTTGGTACCTCCTTGGATTCTTTTGGTACAGGAGGGAGAATGAGAGTGAATGCTCTATCGACTTGTGCGGCTTTCGAGGACGACTTTGCTTTGGAGTGCGAAGTGACTTCTGATGATGAAGTAGTTCTTGTGGGTGAGGTTGTCTTTGACGTCGATGATAGTACGGCTTTCCTTGGTGCAGCAGGAGCAATAAGAGTGAAAGCTCTGTCGACTTCTGCTGCTTTCGAGGACGAGGCCACTGCTTTGTCTGTCGTGGATGTGGGTGGAGATGTGTAGGTCGATTTGCTTGTGATCTCTGTCACTGAGTCTGATGATGTGCCATTGATGTGGGCAATCATGAATGCGGAGAAAGACATTGTCAAGTAGGATGCAAGACTGTGTCAAGCAGAAGGATAAATGATAGTGCCAAGTAGTGGGAGAGATGTGTGACAAGTAGAAAGGAAGATCGTTTCAAGTAGAAGGAATGAGTGGCTAATGTAGGAGATCTGAACCTAAAGGATTGACAGGTTGTATAAGAGGCAGCGTGACATCTGATCCGGTCGTATGCCTCCTGTCGTCCTCTCTACTGTGGGTCGTCGTAGGTCAAGAGTTTCACCTGATACATGTTACCTCCTACTTCCTAGACCCAAACGAGAGCTCGCAGTTCAACGATGCCGTTTATTAGGGTCAGACTTTAACAATGGTAGTGACGGATACCACAGAGGGTCCTACAAGTGTAGTGCGATCAGAGTAGTCAATGGTTCACCTTGAGGGTCTAACACGGGTAAGGCAAGACTAAGGCGGTAAAGTGGCTTCGAAGGAAGAGACTAACTTGTTCTGTTGGTGCTTGGCGAGCAGATTGGGCCATGTCCCATACCGACGTGCACATGCGTAAGACATGGACGTTGGTCGCACAATGGTTAAGGTAGGGATCGTCAAGGTTGCCAGTTTCTAGGAGACTGATGAGTGGGTTAGTCAAAACGGCCGGCGGCGTCGGCAGTGCCCCACATGCATAATGCGGATAAGGCTACTGCTGACAGGCGTTTATCCTGCGAAAGACTAGGCCGGTCGACGGCGAGACCTGCATATAACGCTATAACGGTTTCTTGATTCGCTGTACCATCGAGCATCATCTTTTCCCATTTTGGGAATTGCCATGGACTCACTAGATTGCACTGTGTTGCCGCGGTAGAATAGAGGACAAACTCGAGCTGTAACAATAAAGTTGAATCGTGCGCGATATGCTGATGTGTTGCGACGCTGTCCCAGCCGGATGGGTGGGTATGATGAATTGTATGCAAGGAAATCGTTGTTCGAGGTTTGTCTCATCGTCTGTTTAGCGTGATCGAAAGAAAGTGCCTATGTAACGACGCTGTCAAAACTTGGTCGATGCCTGCTAAACGCCGTACGCCGCGAGGATCTCTGGGATCCCTCATCTCATCTAGATCATGATCTCAACGCCCTCAATCTCTCACCCAAGCCGTCCTCTTCTACTTCTGTTGGACCGGTCTTTTGTTTGATTGCCTGAGCAGGAGTCGCACTGGCCATCTCCTGGTTGAGCTCGACACCTGCTTCGTCGGCAACCTGGCTCATTAATCGGTCTACGTCTTCCTGTGGAGTTCCCACAGCAGTGGCGCTGCTGGTGGCGTTTTCGTAATAGCCGGTCGCTACATCCAAGTCTTCGAATTGCGTCTCGAATCGATCCATTACTGCGGATATCTGATCACGCCCGTCAGTCGGTCGTATATCTTGTCATGAATTGCGGCATGTCTCAGCTGGCGCATGTCTAGTCCAGCTGTACATGTAGAATAACGCACCTTTTCCAAGTCCATGGCTTTCATAGCCGAATCCATTCCCTTGACCACGTTGGCCATGGACCCAGTGACCTGTCGCATGGTGACGGCAGTCTGGACTCGTGATGAGACGGCATCGATGCGAGAGGCCAAACGTAGAAGGTTGAGTTTCTCATTCTGTTTCCGGATGGCATTTTGGGCGTAGATCTTGGCAATGTCTGAGTGGTTCTGCTGAATGGCCTGTATTGGTCAGCGCCAGTCACGGATGGATAGAACAGGTCCTCGGAGGGAAAGCGCCAGCTGTGACACTGGGGGTGACAGCAAGGTATGCGCACGGGTTGCCATACCTTCTTGAGCTTTGCCTTTTCCGCAGTCTCGTCTTTGCCAGCCTTTGCTGCCTGTCTGTTCAGTTGCTTCGCCGTGAACTGCGCGCCTTGTCGTCAGTCTGGCTACAAAACTAGCGCATGCTATCGTGGCCTGTAGCTTGCTGCAGGTGTCATGCCCACCTTCAGGTTGAACAGCGCCTTTTCGAGGCCCGACATGGTCACCGCTCTATTTCATGCGCTTCACTTGCAGAGATATGAGAGTGGTATATGCAGCGACACAATAGAAAAGTGAAGTGGCAGTTGGTCTTGTGGTGTTGTTCTCATGTGCTTGACATGTCGCCGATGTGGACGTGGTTGTGGGGTCTTGGCGGGGCGTCATCGTCACATGCGCAGGAAGCCGCGGCCATATCAGGCAGTTGCGATTTATTGTCAACTCAAAGTCTCATTCAAAGCAACAACATACAAACACATTCATGGCACCATTCTTGCGCCTGTGTGCACGCAGTTGATCGCTGCTTGTGCACTGATCTGTGGTGTAGACACCCTTATCTCGATCATGCCAACAAACAAATCGAAACACAATGTGTACACTCGTCATCAGAGTTACCAAAGTTGCGGCGGAGCAAGCCAGGATGAATGGGTATGTTCTGTTCTCCTAGGCACCTTGCTAAATATGCTTGCAATCCCTCCGATGCATGATAGGGTATCAATCTGACCACCAAATTCGACGCCGTTCGCCTTTACCGTGCCCATCCGTTGCGCCTGTTTCTCGCGACAAAATGCCAATTTGAGCTTTTGTCCTCACACGGCTACCAGCCGTGCTCTTGCTCCTTGTTCTACTCTTTGGCCACATCACCATGTAGACTTCTACTCATTGCCTGGACCAGCGTTGAACTTCTCCGTCGCGCTCGCGAACAGAGCCTGCTGTTGCGCTAGCAGCTCCTCTTCGGTCAGTCCAGATTGGTCGATTTTGCTCTGCTTCTTTTCTCGACTCTGTTGAGTTCATGATATATCAGCGCGCGTACCCGCCACCTCCCGTCAACAAGCAAACTCACCGCTTGTGTTTGTTTGAATTGTTGCGCGACCTCCAATAGATCTGGCACGTATTCGCCGAACCCCAATTCCTCCAGTGCTTTTGTGATGTGCTCACATGCGATTGTCTTTTTGGCATCCTTCTCCGCAATCTCGTTGGCCTCGGAGGATATCATAGTGATGAACTCGACACAGCATTCTATGAGCAGGTCGCGACTGTCTTTTGCGAAGGTCATGCCTTCATAGCTGACTGTGGCATTGGGATTCGGTGGATGGGGCGCTAATATCTCTGTGATGATTTTTTGGACCGTCGCTGTATCGCCTATCAGCCCTGTTGTATATGCGGCCACTAGGTAGAATGTTTCGGATCAATTACCTCTAGGAAGAGAGAGATCATCATTGTCTATTGCTTCAGTCAGCATTGCGCATCATGTCACTCTGACTTCAAGACTCACTGCCAAACTCCTTGTCAGACATGTTTGCCAGTTCTTACTGTAAATTGACAATAAACAATCAGAGTTTCTTGGAATGCGACTGTATCAACATCATACAAAGCAGGCCAAGACCAGCTTCGCGACGCGGGCAGGTGCTCGACTTTATGTCTCTTCCGCGTCTGCAGATCTGCGCAGCTTCCCAAGCTTCAGCAGAGCCGCGCTCCGCCCTGTCCACAACACGGAAGGTGCCGCTGCAGAGGAAATCCACCAACTTTTTCCGCATCAAAACTCAGCTTGAAGCCTTCACTTCCCTCTCTTCTCTCTACAACAACACGCTGTCGTTGCATCATAGATGTCGTGATGACGGGAGCGTGAAAAATCAAAATGGTATGTGCTGCAATCCCTCTTGTTGTTATCACTCGTTTTCAAAGATGAACATTCGTGTCGCCCCTATCGGATTAAAATCATGTCGATTACACTGTCCAAAGCCAAACGGACCGCCTGATAGAAAACCTATTTACCCACTACATTGTTGTTTGAGAAGCTTTCAGGCCCTTCGCTAACAAACATGAACAGACTTCCGATACATGTCTCGCCTTTACCACTGTAGCATAATACACGTTCGTAGTTTAGTATGCTGGACATCGCATGTCTAGGAAGAGGAGGATGAGCATACGTCGCAAAGGTCAGTCGCCTTGTCCCATCTACACTTTCCTTGGTCAGATCTCCTTGGTGCGATCTCCTTGGCAAATTCCTTGTCTTCTTTCAAAGGATGTACATCATGAACCAGCTACTACTGATCAAAGTATGGCGACAAAATCATATATATACCTCATAACTGAAACTTGATTATCATCACATCGCATCACTTTGTTACTACCAACACGTGTCGCATCTCGCTGACAAGCTCTGGCAACTCAGATTCAACATACCTTGCGGGTTTCTCTCTTCACCTCAATGATACATGCCTTCAAGACTTCACAATCTCAGCACGGACAAATCGCGTAACCATTAACAGGGTAGGCGAAACACTTCTCTCTTGTCTATATCCCTCGCTTATGATGCAACCTGACATTCCATGCTAAACCTGAAGGGTTAAACCAATGTAGCAAAAAATGTATTGCTTTTCATCTTTCGACTGAAGCTTCCTCTATCACTCATGTCTTTATGCAAGCTCTAATTTGTACCTGACTGACAATGTGATATCAGATCTCCCTCTTACGACTCCTGGAAGGCTGAAAGTGCGCCATCGTTCCAGCTCAAGAACTTGCCGCTCAGCTCCTTGGGCGCATCGACTGCCAGCTTGGCCATGACGTTACCGGGCTGATCGGGCCTCAGTAGACCTCCAGTCTGCTTGAGTTCGTGAAACTTGGCGGCGTCCGTCTCATCCATGCTTGAGCTGTGCGTCTCGCGAATGCTGACTTGCATGTCGGTGTCGACCACACCCGGACGAATGGACACGGTTGTCACATCCTTCTCCTCGGTCGCAAGAGTACCGGCAAGGTGGTTGAGGGCAGCCTTGGATGCACCGTACGCGCCCCAAGTAGCATACGTGTTGGTCGCCGCGCCAGAAGAGCACAGGATAATCATGCCTTTACTTTCACGCAAAAGGGGAAGACAGGCTTTGATCTAGAAAGGTCGCATCAGCCAGGATCATGCATCGTTCAACACGATGGGAGTTCCTAAGGGTGTCAAGAGGAGGCATAAAAGAAACAGCAGTAGAGGTAGTAGTAGATATACGCACCATAGCCACAGCCGAAAAAACATTAACGTCAAATAACCTCCTCCACTCGTCCGCTTCCACGTCCGCAACCCGCTTGACAGGCTCTAGGATACCATGATTGACAATCAAGCCGTCCAGCTTGCCCGCAAACTTGCTCTTGATGACCTCTGCGGCTTTTGTGCCGACACTGAAATCCGACAAGTCGCCCGCTAGGACCTCGACTTGCGAAGGGTAGTCCTGACGGAGTTTCTCGAGCGGCTCTTTGGAGCGGGCGATGGCGAGGACTTTGTGCGAGTTTGAGAGGAGGTGGTGGGATATCGCTAGGCCGATGCCTATGCGTACTTTTCGTCAGCTTTCCCTCTCTCTCTCTAGTCTGTGCCGTTCTGTGTGTATGACTGCGATTGACTGCGGTGGTTTTTTGCAATGGGAGCTTGTGGAAGGGGGAAGGTCATACCCCTCGATGCACCGGTTACAATGATGACTTTGCCGGCTGCCATTTGCTTCGTTTTTTTCCCTACTTTTCTGAGTTGCGAAGAAGTGCTGGGTCGGCGGTGAAGGGTGTGCGGGAGCTGTGAGTGTTTCGTGGGCAGAAAGTTCGAGAGAGAGAGAGCTCCGGCCGACTTGTGGTGGTTGCCCCGCAGACGTCACTAATATCTTGTGCTGTTTGAATTCAAGTCCTCGTGTGGTAGGGCGACCCTGACCAGTCGATTGAGTAAAGTCAGTGTTGGCAGTAGACGATGCATAGTGCTCGAGATGCAAGGTGAACAATGCAAACTTGGATTGAGGAGTGTGAGTAACAAAGCATATTGTATGATTGTTATCAATGTTGTATTGGTTCAAGCCTGGCGCAGTAGTCCTATATATGCATGTTCGCACGTCTATTCCCAAGCAAACCGTGCGGAACTTGCAATCACCAAGTCTTATCATGTACTGTACATTTGGGTCTCGGCAGACTCGTAGATCCCACGCAGATCTCAGGAACCATCTATATGGTGAACATGTTCCCAGTCCCATCTCACAAGAACACGTGTGAACAAGCACGCATCAACTGCATGACCGGGAAGAAGGATGAGATCCAAACATTTGGTACCAATGTACCCAAGATCTCGCCGCTTCCATGGATGTTGTGGCACCGTACCACGATTACGAGTCTTTCGGAGCAACGTCCGAGACCAAGGCAGACTGCTCGCATATAGCCCTGACCGACACCACCCCGTTTCCTGCGCATGCTTAGTGCGAGCGCCACTGGTCAATGGCGTATGCGAGAGGTCGCTGCCTCGTATTCACTAGAAGCCTTTTGCTCCCGAGTGAGAGTGGAGCCAAGTAACTGTATACTATTGCCTCGATGGATGAGACAGGTTCTTAGTATAATAAGCTTAGGAGATAAGGAGAGAGTGGAGTCACGTCTAGCTGTATGCCAAGTACCACCACTGTATGACCGGTGGTTGGGAAGGCTTGTATAAGCATGTTTGATAGTATGGATGGAGGTGGATGGGGGCGCATCTTCGGAGCGGAGTAGAACATTCGAAGACTATTGAAATCTTGTTTGGATGAGACAAGCTCTGAATTTAAGCTTGAAGATAAGGTAGAGCGCCTTCGTCGCAGAGGGCGGCGGCACATAGAAAGCAATACTGTGCTGTATGGCCGGTGGGGCGTTGTATAGGTGCCATTATACTGGGATTTGCTGCGTTTATTAGTGTGGATGGGAGAGGAAAACCGGTTCGTGGAACTATTGAATCTTTGTGGAATGAGACAGAGCTTATGATTAAGCTTGAACATAAGGTAGAGCCATTCCATCACGAGGCGGGCGACACATATAGCTGAGCAGGTAGGGCTTGTATAACTGCCTTGTAATCACTACAAGTAGGACCCTTTTCTCCGTCGGCGTGACCAGCCACAACTGTGTACTATTGATTCATTTCTTGGAGCTGACATGAGTTTAAAATAAAGATAGAAGATGAATAAGTATCCTTACGGGGTCTCCGGGAGAGGGGTCACGCTAAAGAGCTATGTAAGACCAGTACCGTTGATGTCTCAACGTTAGTGGTGGTGACGCTGGTGGTGGTTGGGCGCGCAAATTTCACATGCTTCCATGCTTCTATGCTTCTATGCTTCCATGCTTCGATATGCACGCATCCGTGATCCTCCATAGGCACGGCATAGGCACGGCATAGAGTTAAGATTAAAAATAAGGTAGAGCGCCCTACGGTTGGAGAGGCGTCCAATTGGCACACTCTATACCAGCACCTGGTGTCGATGCAACGCTGGTGCGTGCAACTTTCCCAAGGCCTCTATCTGCCGACTAGTGAGGCGCTTCCAGCAAAGAGTGTGCTTGTGCACACTAGAAGGCTGTTGCGCACTGCCAAGGAAAGTGATGTTGTACATAAGAAATTGGTTGTGTATGTAGTCATGTGACATGGAGGCATTAGTCGTTCAGTGAGGTGCGTAGTGGGTGTGAAAGGCGTCCAGGAATACTCTAGCAACCTCATCTCGGTTTGTCAGTAACGTGATGCGCACACGTGCAAGACTTGATGGACGAAAATCACGGCACACGCAGGTATGTCACGATAAGTCAGATAGGCTTTTGCAGATCTCTGCTATAGCCGCGGGCCTACTGAAGGCTCTTTGGTCAGCAAGTAGTCTGCAGTGCTCGGCGACAAGATCCGGCATCTTGCTGTTTGTGCCCCTTCTTCACGAAGAATGAGATGAGGATCGTGAGAACTGCTATATCGAAACACTTGAGCTCGCGCTCGGTCCATGTCTTGTAGCCTCCAGGTCTTGGGGAAAATGTATTGAAAATGACCTGCTCCACTCGGATCTAACGGCTTGGAGTGGAGACCCCGTTGATGCGAAAGTTAAACTAGTGACAATGTCAGTTGCATTCAGGAGATGAGCTGAGTGACGTCCTGGTGGTTCTTGACTCGGTGTCGAGGAGGTGCTGTGTGGTGATAATAATAACATCATTGGAGATGCCGCGTGTGTCGAGTCTACCATGGCTGCTCCGGCGAACGGCATTGCTCGGAGCGAGAAGCGATGAATTGTGTATCCGTTATTCACTGCGCGCGTCTAGGACAAGTCAATCTGGATACCAACACCACTTAATCTTCTGGAAATACAAAACGTCCTGGGTATCTGGGTATCTCCGGCCCACGATTTGCAGAGGTGCAGCTTACCCTACACACATTTACACTTGGCGACTCATGCGAGAAGTCCGGTTTCGCAGCACTTGATCGGACTAAGGAGATTCGTGCTCGAAACCGGGATCGAGAGATCAACCTGTAGGAAGATACCGCTGTCAGTGCTGACAACACAAGAATTGTACCATCGGATGGGATAGTTTATTGATCATAGAAGCGTAATGCTTCATCACGGTGCTGGATGGTTGGTCTGGCGCTCTTCCTCTGCCGCACTTCCAGAACCTGATTGAGATATAATACCGATCACCCGGAAGATCCGAGAACATTAGCATGGACCATGGTGACATTCATGGCCAGTAGAGCGACTGCTAGGCCACAATTCAATCACTGAAGATGTACAAATCAATCTGCAGTCATGTCAGCCCATAATCCGTGGACATCCATGCATGCGAGTCGGAGATAATATCAAGCTTCTGCGGCTCACCCGTTCCGAATCTGGGGGCAGAGCCGCATCAATGCATCAGCATGATGAGGCGATGCGGTCATCAATAAGCTTCGATAAATGTCACCCATTACCAATATCGAGCCTCACGGGCTTGAAATCTGGTGATTCTGACCAATCAAGGCAGCACAGATGCATTCTAAATGCCGTGCATGGATGTTTATGCTTAGATGCCGGTCTCACATAGTTGCTTAGAGCATGTGTCGGTATGTTCCACGCAACTCTCATACATCCCTGCAAGGTGTTCTGCGCTCCCGTCTTTCCTCATTGAGAGTATGATGAAGTCACATTTACAGAGAACTGATGTTTTCCCCTCTGATGACGCTTTGCAAGCCGTGGGTGTTGAAGCGCAATACTCTTTGACGGAGCATATATACTGTGACCCCATGTCCACAAGGTAAACTCTTCCTCCCATCCCACCCGAGACCTCATCACAACACCCAAGATGTTTTCCAAATCTCTCGTTGCGACGATCCTGCTTGCAGGTGCCGCTTACGGCTCTCCGGTCGTGTCCCAGATTTCTGATGGTCAGGTTCAAGCTCCCACTGCTACCGCCAAAGTTTCCCAGATTTCAGACGGCCAAGTTCAAGCACCTACCGCCGCTGTCTCTCAGATTTCCGATGGCCAAGTGCAAGCACCTACTGCCACCGCCAAGGTTTCTCAGATCTCAGATGGTCAGGTTCAGGCGCCTGCTGGCACAGCTTCTGGAGCTGCAGCATCAATGGCCGGCTCGGCTGGTCAAGGCGCTCTCGCCGCGCAGGCCTCCTCTGAGTATGGCAGCCAGGTTCCTGGGTACACTGGCGCCAACGGGCCATTCTCCCAGACTCCTGCTCCATTGACCACTCTCGCCACCAAGTTCGGTCCCGACTCTCAGGTTCCTGCCCAGGCCACTCAAACTCCCTCTGGTACCACATATGGTGCTGGTCCCCTGCTCCGCAGCAGTCAGGTGACTGGCCCCACCTCTCACGGCCCTTACAGCGGTGTGCCTACCACTACTGGCGCCGAGACCACTGCCACTCTTGGTCTGACTGTTGGCACTTTGCCTTTGAACCCCACTGCCACATACTACAACACGAATGGCAAGCTTCAGCACGTTGAGCCTGCTCCCTACACTCCTGCTGGAGGTCTTGGTACCAATGGATCTCTGCCTCGCTACATGGTCGAGTCCGACTTTGACTACGAGTCTATCCAACTTGGTCTTTACCAGGAGTGGATTGAGCTTGACACCTTCAACAACGGTCTTGCTGTCTTCAGCGAGGAGGACTTCCTTGCTGCTGGTCTCACTGCTGAGGATCGCTCTTTGATCCAGTTCATGGCACAGCAAGAAATGGGCCACGCTACTCTTCTCACCAACATGCTTGGCGAGACTGCTGCCCCTCAATGCACCTACAACTATCCTTACAAGACTGTCCGCGAATTCCTCGACTTCAACCAGCGTCTTACCCGCTGGGGTGAATCTGGCGTTTGGGGTTTCATCAATCACCTCGATAGTCGCGAGGTTGGTCAGCTCCTCGCTCAGTCCATTGCCACCGAGGCTCGCCAGCAGATGATCTTCCGTCAAATGAGTGGTCTGCACCCTATGCCTGTCTGGTTCGAGACCGGTATTCCCCAGTCTTGGTCATGGTCATATCTTGCACCTTACATCTCTTCCTGCCCTGAGAACACCACCCGTCTCGCATGGCAAAACTTCCCCGCCCTTCACGTCGTCAACAATGCCAACATCAACCGCTTCTCTCCTAATGACACTGCTGCTTACGAGACGACCGGTAACCGCACTGGTGACCCAAGCATCAGCACCATTCCAGAGGATGAGTCATGCGTGAACCTGAACGTTACTGGCTACGGATGCGGACCTGCTGTTGCACACAACCGTTCCGAGCCCCTCAGTTTTGCTGGAAAGCTGGTCAACCTCACCTGGGACAGCCCCGGCCTCGCTGTCGGCCCTAACAACAGCTACACCACCAGTGTCAACCCTGTTGCTGGAGAGCCTCAATACGTTGCTTGGGCCGCCCAGCTCAACTTGACCTACACTCCTCTTACTGTCACTGGCAAGAACACTGGTTACACCTACCAGCCCGCTGGCACCGTCTACCAGAACGACGGTGTTGTCAACGGCACCATGTTCATTGCCCTTACCGACACCGACATGTTCCTGACTCCTTTCAACCTTACTATGATCAACCCTCACGTCGTTGCTCTCGGTCTCTACCAGGCCGGCTAAAAGAAATATATGATCGGGGCCGTGTGATTCGACCATCACGAATTTTGTATATTCTTATTTGTATAATATCACTCTTTGGGTCATATGCCCAAGTGTTCATAGCATCAGTTCGACATAATATTAATTAACATCTTATCACCACTCCCATTCCAAGGGTGTTAGTTTTTGATGTGATAACCATAATTACATGTATTTGTATGGCCGAAATCAGCTATCATTAATAACTTGGGTACCATCTATGTGAAATCTTGTGCCTTATGGTGGTTGAGTTCCTTCCCAGTTGTATCTGCTCAGTGCTCACGCAATCGTCATCATTGAAAAGCTCTTGGCAGGGTATGTTTTGACCAAAAGCTCCACTCGCGAATCTCTCGATCTCTACTCCATGACATCACTCTTACATCAAAGTATCCATTTTCCCCCGATGCAAACTGTGAAATGACAGCACTGCCAGTACCCCTCCAACCAAAAGACCTCATCATAGCGGGGCACAGTTGCAGCATTGGTTGAAATCGAAGCTACTAGCAAGGGGTTTCCCATCATGCACGTCAGAACGTGTGAATAGCCAGCTGTGCGCAATTCGTGTAGCGAGAATCGTGATATTACTTTTCGTGTCGCTGTAGCTTGTCTTCCTTCTTCCTTATCCAACTATATTTCTCAATCAAGTCTTCGTCTTTCATACATACAGACACTACACCTTCACCAACCCCTTTTCATATTACAAACTATAATCAATATGCCTCGCGACGGATCCGGACACGGCGACAACGCCATCGAGACTGATCCCGCTTTCGGTAAAACCATTGCTCACGGTGCTGAGCAAAAGGTATGCTTTCTCTTCCCTCGCCTTCCCCATCTCTCTCCCCAGAACCTTTGTTATGAAGACGAAACGAGAGGACATAGAAGCCAATCACAATGAGAGACAAATGGAGCACGAAGACTGACGAAGCGATGAATAGTCCTCGGACGTCGACCGCAGCAACAAGGCCGCTGCCCCTCCCGCACCTGAGAAGGGCGAGGCCCTCGAGGGCATGAACGCTTCCGGTGGTGGCAACACTGCTCACGGCTCCGGCAAGGGTCCTCTTGAGACCACTGGCAGCTCATAGATGTCGTTTGCATCTATTGTGATAGCACTCCTCTTCTGATCACGGGTTCCTGCTACGATTAGTGGCCTATCATGTGTGCGCAACAAGGAGAGCAGGGTAGCTTGGCAGAGGAACCACGTAAGTGTTGGAAAGTGGTCTATTAGCAAAGAGCAAGGTGGGGAACCAGCACTAGGGAGGACAATAATCCCCCGTCTTGGCCGATATACTACTACTACGGCTACCCACTCTCGTTTAGTCTTTCTTGACTGGATGGACGAGTTGTGGAAAAACGCTACGGTTACGAAAGGTATGAAACTACAGATATCATCATCAACAATCAGAAATGATTGAAACAATTCCAACTGCTTCACTACCATGCACGATTATATTCAATGCCTCTCCAACCCCGTCGTCTATTATGAAAGGAACCGCGTGAAGTAAGTTCTGGTAGGCCGCATGCAAGGTCCAGTAGATGCCTGGTAGCGATGACATTGACCAATCTTCTCGCGGCCACGTCCGGTCCTACTGATTCGTCGACCAACGCCGCAATTACAAAGTCCCTGTCTATTGATCTATGATGGGTAGTATGCGCAACAATACAAGACTTAGCGGACGAAGTAGGTCATTGATAGTATATCTGGCTTTCCCTTCTGAATTGATCCAGCTATCTAGTAGTCATGAGCAATGGAAGGTATAGTAAGTAAGCCACTCTATCTCGACGTGGTCTATAAACTAGCAACACAGTTTATCTCATACTCTTTCCTTTCCCCTCTTCTCCTCTCTTTTGCCGTAGCTCACGCGTCTAGTCTGAAGGAGTGAAAGACGACTTTTTAAGGTCCTGTCTGCCTCGCGCTATATATCGTGATCCTAACTAGTCTCGATTATTTCAATTAAGAACTGGGTCAAAGGTAGTCGATGTTGTCGTTTCCACTGTTTTTTTTTGTAGTTAATTTGCTTCAACTATCTTACTTTATCGATATTATCCTTTTCTACTCTCTTTCCTTTTACCTTTTTTTGCTTATAAGCCATATGACAACCTCCAGACCGCAATGGTTTCACCAGACCAAACCAAGAAAGAAGATCTGCCTGCTCATCAGACAATCTAGCTCACAACCCAACGAATCTTATTACCCAATACATCCTCGTGCGCGGTAGTCTTGACAGTTTTATCGCTTCTCAAAGTTTTTCTTTTCTTTTCTTAGTATCTTATGATGCGTGTAAGGGATTGACTACCTGATTCCTTGAAAAGCACGAGAGAGTCTGACTTTTGTCGAGGGTGGACAGACGTGAGACTGAACATCTGCTTCTTTTCACACTATACGTCTTTGCGCTTCTCTGCTCGTCTATCGTTTCCATCCGTGCCTCTCCCCCTTTCTATCTCTCTTTCTCGTGGAAGAAGGAGAACAGTTCCCCAAGCCCACTATAGTTCTCGAAACAAAACGACGGGATACGGAAAAGGATCAGGAAGGCGGAAAGATGATATATCACCCTTGATGTACTAGCGAAATTACGTGGTATGAAGTATCAATCGGAAGAAGGCCCCATAAGAAGGCCTCACAAGAAGGGCTCACAAGATGATAGGGAAGAAGGCAAGGAACAAGGCAAAGAAGACGGTACAGCAATACAAGGCAAAACCAGCGTTTTCGAATCAAGATAAATTGAGGTAGACCAAATCATACGATACCATACCAAACCACAAGCGAGACAAAAGCGAGACAGAGCACAGCTCAGAGATGATAACGTCCCCCAGTAACAATTCCATCCATCACTGTCCCCTCCTCCTCTTCTCCCCTCTTCTCCTCTTCTCTCCTCTCCTCTCCTCCTCTCCACTCACAAGAGATAGTAAAAAAGCTAGAGCGACGAAAGCGCGTCCACACCAGCCTGCTAGCCAGCCGGCCAGCTGGCCAACCAGCCAGCTAGCCAAACAACAAGACAAGCAGAGTGATTGCGAGAAAAAAGCAGTAGTCACAAAGAGATCCACCTCCTTACCTCATTTGGTTCTCACATTTCGTTCTCATATTTCGTTCTCACATTTCATCCTGTTATCGTTCGGAGGTATAGATGAGATGTTATACACAACCTGCCATAGCCACAGCGCACAGCGCACAGCCAGACTCAGATACTCCAGACAGAGTAGTGAGAAAAGGAAAGAGTAAGGGCGAGGGTACAACGCAGTGATCAGGCATGCGAAACGTTCTCTGGCTACTTCATCGATCGGCATAATCGTCATATAGGCAGACAGGACAGACTGTGGTATGACAGACTGGGGTATGAATGTAAACCAGATTCACCACCAGAACACCGAAAGAAAACAACCGCCGGTTCTGAACAGTAGGACAACTCTGATGCACGCACGCATAAACATGTGCATGCCGGCTTCTTCTTGCCCTCCCTTTTCCCCCAACCTTGTCTTTGTGACCCTCTGTTCTCGCCATCTCTTAGCACATACCACCCCCTTTTCCCCCTTCGCGCCCCAATCCTCACATACATCCCGCCCTTCCGAAAAGAGAGAGAGAAACAGAATCCGAATCTACCTCAACGTAGCCTTCCCCTCGATAGCAGGCACAGCGCCGACCGCCCCCCTCGCCAGCGTCCAATTCTCTCCTCGCAAAATCCACCCCTCAAACAGCCTACTAAGCACCAACCTCCCCCGCTCATCCCGCTCGAACACCTCCTCATCACTGTAGGGCCAGCTGACCGACAGCCCCTCGGTCACGGCCTCGACCCAGTCCTCGCCGTGTTGCACAAAGTGGGACCGCAAGGAAGGCCACACGAGAGAGACCACGATGGGCATGTGGGGCACGTACGACTCCGCGGGGACGGGACGGCACCAAGAGGGGATGGCGGAGAAGGTGGTCGGGGTGGGGTGGGCGATCCAGGTCAGGGTTCTGTGGAGGATGGAGTAGCATGCCGCGCGGTCTGGGAGGGGCTGTCATCTACGTTAGATAAAATCGGGACCGATGATGACTTTCTCATGTGCGCTTCCCAGGCATGAGGCTCGTGATGAGGGGGAGTAAATTGCTGACGTGAGAGATGGGAACGACATCCGGGTTGTGCCAACAAAGAGTGAAGGGGATGGGGAATCGCAGGCAGGGGTTTACCAAGGCGGAAATAAGACACTGGTTAGAAGGAAGAAGAGACATACCAGATGCGGGAACCAGCCGACAAACGCCTGCGCCCATCCACAAACACTCATCTCCTTGTCCGGATCGCGGGGACTCGACCCCATCCGCGCCTCGAACATGGCGTCCAAAGACGTACGGCCCAGCACAGCCTCGACATCGATCCCATGCCGCAGCATCCAGCGCGCTCGGTCTCGTATATCCATAAATGTCTGGCTTGTCCATCTCGCGGGTCCTTCGGTGATGCTGTCGATGGACTGCCAGATGGGCTCGACGGCGTAGGGTGCGCAACGCATGTTGTGGAGTTGGATTGCCTGGATCGCGATGGGGTAGTGGTTTGCGCGGACGGAGCTGCTGTAGGGCATGAAGCCGGACATTATGGGGGCTCGAGGCGGTCGATACTGGGGATTGTATTTGCGTTCTCGTTGCTGTTGCTGTTGCTGTCGTTGCTGCTGTTGTGGCATGATCTCGCTGGGGAAGTTCTGGATTGTTGCATTGCAGCCTTGCACTGCTGCTGCTGAGCCTGACACGCTGGACGAAGGAAATGATGCCCCATACTCTCTGAGTGGGAGACCCATCAAGCCAGCAGACAGACCACCAGATGGCACAGTAGTATCGCTACAAGCTGTGTTGTCCGCGGCAAGAAGTGCCATTTGGTAAAAGTGGTTTGCCTGATTAGGGCATTGACTAGTGAGATCATTGGCGCCGAAGATCTGAGAATCTGTGTTGATTGATTGAGGGAGAAAAGCTTGCTGGCTGTTCAGCTGACTGTACGAAGCGAGCTGGCTAGTGGCATCGGAAGCGGTATATGGCGTTGCTGAGTGAGCAAGAGTGTCTGCACTCCCCAGATCGAGGGGCATGGACGTGGGGACCATCGTGGACGAGCCAAGGTCGATGGTGTTGGAGTATGCATTGTACGCGTTTCCAAAACTGGTATAGAGCGAAGTATGTGCTGCGGCACTACCCGTGGTTGTGGTTGGGGATGATGAAGATGGTGAATTAAAAGGGGGATGTCCGGAAGGGTTGGCATTCTTCTTCTGCAACCAGTTGGTTATCGAGGCCTTCATGCCCATGTCTGTCGTCTTGTTGGCGATATAAGTAAAGAGGGACATGAACTCATTGTCAGTCTCGCCGCCGCTGCTGGTGGCATGTTTATGGTGCTCATGTGTTTGAACTATCGCATCTTGTTGGTCGCTGGCTTCATCAAAGCTGGACGAGCTAGAAGTGTATGACGGAGCTTGCGAGAGACTAGCAGCTCGCCGAGTGGTTTCCTGTGATTGAGATGAGGAAGTAGTACCCGAGTAGGGTGTCTCAGCCTGTCCTGATCTGGTGGCTTCATGTTTGACCAACGCAAGCTGCTGGATCTGTCTCTCCAGCTCCTGGTTGCGCACCCGTAGCGAGATTCTGCTATTTTCGGTATCGTACGTGCAGGCCTCGTGCCCTTTTCTCAGACACGAAGTGCAAGGGCTGCCGCCGTCGCACTAGAAACAAGACCAGTGCGTCAGTGGGAGATCAACGGGCAGGCAGTAGTGGTAGGCAGACGCGAGAGAAGAACGCCCGAGCAAAAAACAACGACGGGATCACACAAACCTTGGACTTGTAGCGACGGCATCGGTTACACGCTATTGAAGTGTTCTTGGATAATCTACGACGAGGGCGACGGAGCGAGGGCTTAGTAGGCTCTATCCTCGGACCGCTCGCCGGTAAGATTACCCTAGGCATGGTATTTCAGATGTGGATACAGGAGCCGTTGTGCGGCTCTTCTTGGACACAACTCAAAAAAGCGTCCGTTCACACTTTTAGTGGTGTTGGTTTTGGTACGTTGGACTCAGAAATGGTCGTGATAGGACGAGAAATGGGCGGAGCGAACTCCGTCAGCGGAGTCAGGCTCCGTCATCAGGGAGTGGCGCTTTCAAAAAGCATGATTTGTTGCAATGTCCCTCTTGTGTGCTTTGACAAGTATGTAAGGTGATGTGTCAAGGTGAAGAGTAGGGCAGTGATGAACTGCTGGAGAAGGGTTTAAACAAACGAGGAATACAGGAAGAAGGGGACCCACATGGCCACTCGATCAGCAAATAAGCTATACCGAAGCATGCCCGGCGCTATGCTAAAGACTGATAGAGTTAGGATATCGACGGTTGCCGTTGCCCCATGTGTGCCATCTGCGCCATGTCGCCAAGGAGTATGCGATATAGTTTGACTACATGGCTGATGTATGGAGAAAGGTTCTACTGCAGGCCAAGCAATCAGCGGCGCATGATTCACGTTTCTGGGACGATATATGATGTGTTGAATAATCCCTCGGATGGTAGGCGCATCTCTGGGGTCATATGCGTTCAGCTCACGCGGAATCTACCCGCACCCCTGCATAATATAGACAGCCAGATTCGATTGGTTTGTGCATGATCGTGCTGCGGATACTATGGATCTGCAAACACCTCGGAATTAGGTTTCCGGCCACAGATTCCTGGCGGGCTCTTTTGTCCAATCACCCAGATTGCCATCAAGGTGATCCAAGATTGACAGCGCACCACAAAGGAGGCGCAGCTCAGTATACAGAGGTACATGAAACGGTGTGCAGTCGGGCCTTATGCTGGATGAAGATTTAGTCAAAATCAAGCGAAATGATCATACTGCTATAGGAAGGTAGACGAGCATGTCAATTGAGCATATTATGTGCCCTGCGCCGGGAGGGTGAAAGCTTAACTACCATGTTGAGCGAGCTACGCCAACGACGTAGGACAAATGGGTTGCGGATCAGGAATTCGATTGCGAAAAGGCCTCGGCCGACGCACTGAAGATATGAGAGTGCCAACAATTTGTCTAAGCGAAGGATGATGGGACATCATTGTGGTGGACTGTCCAGAAGTGGACTATCCGGGAGTGGACCGAGTTGCATGCCCGTGCGTGGATGCACACAATCCCTCCGCGTGCTTGTTATAGCGAGGATATTGTTTAGAAGAGTGGTCTTCTAGTGAGAGGACATTGGCCGGATACTTGAAGCCACTCCTTCAGACATTCGACATGAAACTTTCTGATGCACCCGCCGTTATCATGTAAGATAGCCACATCAATACCCTCGTGTCTCTCCGCGGAGTGATCAGATGCAACGCCGACCTGCTCGTCCAATGGCTGTCGCTTGTCACTACGTACAGGGGTCAAAATCATTTCATTGCTTTGACTGTAGTCAGAAGTGTCGGAAGGATGGGGACCACAGATGAAGCATTTGATGTCTTGCTGAGCAACATCTTCCTCTGCACGTGGCAGTGCTGAAAGGAACTTTTGAAGCTTGAAGGGTTTGTAGCGCTCCAGATCTGCTCTGATGAGCAACGCATCTCGATCATCACGGACTGAGGCTTGAGTGATGTACTTGAGCTCGGGATGTTGAGACATCTCTCGCAATAGCTTCGAGAAGGCTCGTTTGAGTTGACGTAGTGCGGACAGATTGCGTTGCAAAGTATGGCAAAGAGCTTGAACGGTCATGAGCTTGGGCCCTTCTAGATTCACACCTCCATGACCTGCGGGAGGAGTGCTTGACTGTACTTGGGAAGCATCGATGGTTGCGAGAGGAATATGAGCATATCCGAAGGTGACGGATCTCTGTAGCTCCTTGTTGACCGCATTCAAGCAATGTTCAGCCCTAATCATGGCACCGAGGCTGTGGTCAGTCCATTGAGCGATTTTGGCACCGAACGTCTCAGCTGAGTTGCCCTCTTTCTCAAAGTAGTCAACCGATTCCTCGTCTGCACCACCATTGTCGGCCTCGTACCAGAGCTCATCAGCAAGGGTATAGAGATCCTCCTCGGTATGATTGGACAGTACATGGTAAGGGAAGCGAGCAAAGTCGCGGATCTCGTTAGTTGCATGTGTCAGCAACTCGTCTAGCTGAACAGTGCTTGTGATGGTCAGGCGGGATTGTGCATCGGAATCTGCATCGGAACCATCATCGGACTCAGCATCATCGATCATGTCATCGGAGGAAGCAGGTGAGGCTGCAGAAAGCAGTGCGGATTCTGGATCATCAAGTCCATCGTCATCGTCAACCGAGGTTGCGTGAGGTGATGGTTGTGGTTTGTTGTTGTCGTCGTCAAGCATGCGGAGGGTGTCATCTTCAGGCCGGGCCCCGTGAAGATGGTCATTTGCAGAGGTACGTTCCGTGAGGACAGGTATATCGCTGTCGACCATTTCCACATCCTCGTCCATGACTGTGACTGAGTTGGAGTGCGATTGCGCTTGAACTTCAGATGGACGGAGATTCATTTTGATCTTGCGATGGTGATGCTGACGACGAAGACTGAGTAGGTCGAGCGGTTCGTCAAGCTCTGAGGTGCGCTGGAATTCAACCTACCTCAAGGTGTTGGAAAGAGCTATGGCGCGCAAGCTTCCCTTTCCAAGGAAAATGTATATAAGATGGTGGAGGTCAAAAGAGAGGGGTGAAAGTGAATATCACACCCAGTGTTGACAAGGAAAGCGCATGTGGATATTCAAGCCTTGTCAAGGTATTGCATGACCGATAACTCAGCCTTCATGTGAAGCAAAAGAGATTGAAGGAAAAGACAGTTTGATGGGGTTGCAGACTGAGTTCGATGCTACAAATGGATCACGGTGGCTACCTCGTCACGAAAGACAGATTACACCGCCATGTCGTAGTAAAAATTCAAGCAGGTGATGACAACAAGTCTCGTCACGCGGAAAGAATCAAGACAAACTCCCGCCAGGATACCAGCCCTGGCCTTCGGGCACATATCAATTTCATGTCAACCGCCGCCAACTACGTTCTTCCCCAACCTTAGTTCCTTTCCTCCTCCGAATCTCAGTCGCTCAATCATGAACCACCTCCGCCAAGAGAACTCTGAGCACTGCCATCAGGATAGAAAAAGGCGGAAACGCTAAAGAGAGATGTCAGTATAATTGTAGCATGAGAAGAGGTTGGAAGAGGTTACTCACGCAATAATGACATATACGGCGATCAACAAGCTACCCTCGAGGTAGTTACTGCGGCCATCCAGGACCAAAAAGTTGACGAGGAAGGTGGTGATGAACAGACAGACAGTCTCAAACAGATTAAAGTACAAGCTCATATCCTTGTCGAGGATCCAGCCGAGAATGACGACAAGTGGGGTGACGAAGAGGGCGATCTGAATACTGCTGCCGACACTGACACCGATGGCAAGATCCATTTTATTCTTTGCGGCGACAGTAACGGCAGTGACGTGCTCTGCAGCGTTTGAGACGATGGGAAGGATGATGAGACCGATGAAAGCCTGACTGACGGAGCTGTTCTCGAGCATCTCAGGGATAGCGTCGACCATGAACTCGGCGCAGACGGCAACGAGACCGGTGGAAATGAGAAGCATGACACAAGCAGAAGTGCGAGACATGAGAGGTTTCTCGTCGTCTGCTTCGACGTCGACGCCCGCAGCTTCAGCAAGCGCATCACTTGCGTAGGGTGGAATGTTGTCGGCCGGGCGAGGGGTCTCTTGGCGGTTGAGACGATCGGGCAGAGAATTTGTCCTACGCAAACCAGAAGAGGTGCGTGGAAGTGCGGCGCCAATGACCGGGGAGGCAGCTGTGGCAGGACTGGGCGAGACAAAGACGTTCTGAGACAACATCTTGGGCAGGGCAGGACGCAGAGAGGGACGGGTAAAGGTCATGCCAAAGGGTCTTCTAGCCTGGGTGGCGGGTGCAACCTGGACGTCGTCTGCGAATCCAACCTTGGGAGGCGAGACGTCGTGGCTGCGCTTCTTGCCCATCTTGCGCACCGAGGTACCTTCATGGGCGTCATCGTGCTTCTCGTCGTATTTCACCGAGTGCTTGGAGTGGCGTTTCTTGCTCTTCTTGCTGCGCTTGGGCTCCTCTGCATGCGCACTGAACTGAGCCGGGAGATTGTCGACAAAGTCTCGGACGCGTGGGGTGGCGCCTCTAAGGTCGGCTTCTCCATCCGTGTCGGCCTCGTCGCCGCTGTAGATGGCGCCGAGATGAGAGCCTTGACGGGATGGGGCAGTTGTTGCCGCATTGGCCGTCTGGCTCTCCCACAGGTTGTTTGATCGTTCCGCCGAAGGGGAGCTGATGACCGAGGGCAGGGAGGGCGTGTTTGTGGAGCTGGCGCTCGACTTGCGGCGTCTGCGAGTCCTAAACGCGCGCTTGATCCGCTTGGTCGTCGTGTGCGAGCCCGACGTGTCCGAGTCGCTGCTGCTGTCCGAGGAGTCGTCGTCGGAGGATGTCGACGAATCAAAGACCTCTGCGAGGATGCCGGGGTGTGACTCCTCGTCGATGACGGCCTGTGGGGTGCTCTCGTAGAGATAGGCGTGCGACTTGAGCTGGAAGGCCAGGTACAAGACATAGACGATGAGCAAGACGACGCTGGTGCCCCTGCTGATCTTCAGCACGTACTTGTCGGCGTCGGCCGAGTCGGAGAAGGAGGCGTGGAAGACGGTGGGCAGGACCAGACTGGTGACGGCCAGACTGAGCAGACAGGCGCTCATCTGGGTGACGGTGTTGTTGTAGATTTGCTCCTGGAAGCGCAGACCACCGAGGAGGAAGGCCATGCCGAGGATGAGCAGCAGGTTGGACAGGATGGAGCCAAGCAGGGAGGCTTGGACAATGCGGATCTCGTTCTTGACCAGCGCAATGATGAAGATGATGAGCTCGACGGCGTTGCCAAACGAGACATTGAGCAGGGCGCCGAGCGTGTCTCCCAGACGTGCGGCGACGCTCTCGGTAGCGTAGGCCAGCAGACCGGCGAGGGGGATGATGGCGACGGCATTCAGGGCGAAGACGACGGATGCATTGACTCCAGCAGCGTCGGCGGCGATACCGGCAGGCACAAAGATGAGCAGGACGTTGACCCAGCTGTGCGTGAGGGCGTCCCAAGTGTGCTGGCCGAAGCGGACGGTGCCCTTTTTCATGCGAGTTCCCATTGGTGGTTTAGATGGTTTGGATGTTTGTATTTCTCCCTCTTCTCTTATGGCGGCACCCTCCTCTCCCGCAGCCTCGGACTTGACAGGGGGTGGAGCTGGAGGAGGAATGGATGCCGATGTGATGTCGGGGTTGTTGTTGACCGTGTTGATGTCATGACTGCTGCCATTCGAGGCTTTGAAGACATTGTCATTTGTGATGGGAGGACTTGTGATGGTGATGGGACCGTGACTTGTGATGGAGTTGGGACCATGACTATGATGACTTGGGTTTGAAATGGGAAGGACCGGTCTTGCCTGGTTGGGTGTTCGTTCTGTGGCGTGCTGTCTCGCCCAGGAACGGATACGGTCTAGGAATGAAGAGTCAGAATTTTCTCCCATCGGCGTGCGTCCACAAGAAGGTGGAGTTGAATGGAATAAGGGTCGAAAGGGAAGGAGAGAGGGAGGGATAGCAGAGGTGGTGTATACACGCGTAGACATAGGCAGCAGAGCAGGGGACCAAGCCACTAACTCCCTGGCGCCACGTCCACTTCGTGGGTCCGGGGGATTCGTGACTGATCAACACCGGATAACGTTTGCCTTTCTGATTCAGAACATGGACCAAGAAAACTCTCACTTACGCATTGATGGATGATGATGTCCGAGACTGTGACTGGCTTGTTTGCTGAGATCAAGCACACGACCAGTTGCCTTCTTTATGATGGAAGCTCAGATGAAATCAATGACCAAGGCACAAACCTGGTCAATCAACCTAGGTCATTGTGCCAAGCCATACCAAGCCCGTCGCCCTCTTTACATGTACCAATGCTCGTGGCTGAGTAGGTACTGAACAAGTGGCGCAAACTGCGTCATCATGGCAGATCTCTGTTGTGATTGGTCAATGACTCTCTTGCCGACAAAAGTGGATCATACTCGGAAGGCGGAGCAACCTTGAACGTATGCCCTACTCTGCATTTGGCAGAGCCTCGCAATCATTCACCAATAATGGCTGTCCTTGTAACTGTCTGCAGTCATGGTTTGACTTACCTTTCTTGTCTTTGGCACTGGAGCAATTGACATGGTCAGAGGCTTGGAACCACAAGATATAGCCATATAGCAACCAATAAGCAATACACATTCTCAGGTCCTGCAGCTCACATCAATCTACCAAATGACGGACCTTGCACGCCGTCTCGTATGCTGCGCCCTCCTTCGAGAAGGTCTCATATGTGGGGTCGTATATTCTCCCGAGTTCCGACGCTCGATCTGATTGTACCTTACTCTGAGCTGTTATTATTACGCAGCCCGAGACCGTCCAAAGCCATTCGCTAAGCCACAAGAATCCCTCACTTTCCAGATCTTATACCTTGTCTGCCCTACATTATGTCACCTTTCCTATAACGCTAAACATGTCATAGATACTCGACAAACAAAACATTGTCGCTGCGGGACGCATCAGAGTCCCAATCTGATCGGCCATGACATGCCCCCCAACCTCCGATTCTTCGGCCATACTTCCGAATAGTCCAAACCAACATCACCACCATGGCCTATTCGAGCAATTATCATCATCACGAGTCCAACCGTTCTCCATCAAATCCCTCATTTGCTTTCCATTAGACCGCCGTCATCCTATTCTTTCACCGGTAGAGCTTTGTTAGCCATGGTCCGTCTTGCTAACCTTTTGTCTTCACCTCACCGTTCTATCTCCGACCTGCCGCGTATGTCTTCTCCGCTTCATCATACTGCCTGGACTTTCCTTGACTCGTGTCGGACTTCCTATCCTATAATCCCATGAAACCTTCCTCTTTGGCCAGTCGCCATCGCTCAGAAGTCGTGTCGCACGCCGAGAGATATCGCAGCTATAACAGGGATGCCACTCTGGACAATAAAAGATTCATATCAGCACAGTCTAAAACACAGTCTGCGTGCGCAGCTGGCCTCCATCTACAATCTTCCTCAAACATCCGAGACATGAACACTCAATTTCATCAAATCTCTTCGTGCACGTCCATCGAGCCTTGGTCAATGAGGCCTCCGCGGTTTATCCACCATCATAACACACCGAATCACACCTTTTGACACCCTCTAACCCTCAGCACGGGCAGTGACAAGCTACACGTGCCCGGTCCTACCTACACACGTCTCGCCGAGCCCTCGAGTCGACCTGTGGACTTGTCTTATCTGATGCAACATCCCTGGCTATCCTGGCTATACCATTGCACCTTCCGCAGTCTCTCCGGGGCACTTGATAAGCATTGACCGTCTTCGTGATGGCCTTCGACAACCTTGGTCCTCCGAAACAGAACAAAACCTCTACGGACGCGCGGCTACCCTCGTGCAGCTACTACATGTGAAGCACTTTTCTTGTGACATTGCAATGTTTTTCCAGAAGTGGCCTTATCATGAGGGCCCACCAGGAAGACGAGCAATGCCGTGAACGCGCATACCTATGCACGCAATGCTTCCGCTCTCGGGGTTGCGCAGGTAGATCCAAGTATTAAATAGGGAGGCCAAGTAGCAACATTGTATCTCCCAATCCAGTTCGCTCCTTGACTTTTCATTGCATTTTTGTATAGTTCTGCTGAGCCATCAGAATGGTTCGCACTTTCGCTCTTTTGTCGTCAGCACTTTCGCTTTCCGCGACTGTGTCTGCTACATCAAACAATAGTCAATCACTACTCTCTTCTGGCCATAGTAAGAATATTGCAATGTGGAATGGATACATCACCCATTGAGCTAAATCAATTACAGCCAACCTGGGAGAGTGGAAGGAGGCCTACAACAAAGCATCCATCTACGCCAAAAGTCTGACCACAGCAGAAAAGGTCTCTTTGATCACCGGAGGCAGTGCTGGTAATGTCAGCGCTCTTACCTTCAAGGATGGCTCCGCGTCTATCCTGGACTACTACTATGTGACCACTTTCCCCTTTGCGCTTGCAATGGCCATGAGCTGGAACAGGGATAACGTCTATGACCAAACACAAGCCCTCGCCTCCGAAATGGCCGCCAAAGGAATCAACATTGCCAACGCACCCACCGCCCAGCCTCTGGGACGCTCACCATGGGGCGGCCGCAGTGGTGAGACTTATGGACCAGACGCCTACCTCAATGGCATCCTCTTCGGCAAAGCAACTGCAGGTATCAGTTCTGCTGGAGTAGTCCCAGGCGGCAAGCACTTTCTTTTCAACGAGCAAGAGACCAACCGTGAACCTTCTGGCAACACACAGGCATACAGCGCCGTGGCAGACGACAAGACCCTTCACGAAACATACCTCTTTCCATTTTACGACTCCGTGTACAATGGTCTCGGCGGTGTCATGTGCGGTATGAACCGCGTCAACGGCACCTTTTCCTGCGAAAGCGAGGATCTCTTATCCGGCTACCTCAAGACCGAGCTCGGCTTTCCAGGCCTAGTGTTTGGTGATGTCGGCGGCCAGAAGACTGGCATTCCCTCTGCAAACGCAGGTCTAGACTACGGCTCTTCGCAGTACTGGTCCAACAGCACCATCATGGCTGGTCTGAACAATGGCTCCCTGACCGAAGCCAGACTCAACGACATGGTCATGCGTAATGTCATGGGCTACTATAAGCTAAACCAAGACAACGGCAGCTTTCCGTCTGTCGCCGGTCAGACTGACTACGTTGATGCCCGGAAGAACCACGGCACTCTCGCCCGTCAATACGGTGCTGAATCGATTGTTCTGCTCAAGAACGAAAACAATGCCCTTCCATTGAAATCCCCCAAGTCGATTGCCGTCTTCGGTCGTCACGCAGGCTCCGCTTCATACGGTCCCAATACGGCCATGAATGTCAACGGCTCTCCCGATACTTTCGAGGGACACATGGCACAAGTTGGCGGAAGTGGTCAGGGCTCGTTTGCCTACCTTGTGACTCCTCAGTTTGCACTGACTGAGCGGGCCATGACCGATGGTAACATGTTGCGCTTTATGCTCAACGATACAGTCGTTTCCTCGTCGTCTGGCCGTCTCATTGCAGGCGATAGCGAGGGTTCAGCAGCGACACAGACAACGGACGCGTATGCTGAGAGTGCAGACGTCTGTCTTGTCTTTGTAAATGCCTACTCTGGTGAGGGTGGCGATAGGTCCGAGTTACGCAGCGCCGACAAGGATGGGTAAGTACATATTGTTATGAATTTCCCATGTCGCATCCGCTAATACATGTCTCATCCACAGCCTCGTTGAAGAAGTTGCCTCCAACTGCGCAAACACCATCGTAGTCGTCACCACCACCGGTCCGCGTATCCTCGACTCCTGGATCACCCACACCAACATCACCGGCGTCTTGTACGCGGGTGCGCTCGGTCAAGCCTCCGGACACGCCATAACCGACGTCCTCTACGGCGCCATTAACCCCTCTGGCAAACTCGTCCACACAATCGCCAAGAACGAATCCGACTACCAACACTTTGCCATCTCCGAAGCCTCCGTGATTGAGTTCTCCGAGGGCAATCTGCTGGATTACAAGTGGTTCGATCACTACAACGTCACGCCTAGATTCGAGTTCGGCTACGGACTCTCTTACACCACTTTTTCGCTCGGCGGCAACATCTCGGCTGAAGCTAACAAAACTGCGCTGGCGCATGTCTATGCCAAGGGCGAGAGAAACATCGGCGGCAGAGCAGATCTCTGGGATACGGTTGCATCCGTGTCGGGTAGTGTTACCAACACGGGCAATGTGACGGGCGCAGAGGTGGCGCAGTTGTATGTCTCGTTCCCTGCTGCGGCGAATAAGCCGGTCAGAGAGTTGAGGGGATTTGAGAAGGTGGTGTTGAAGCCGGGGGAGACGAAGAGTGTGAGCTTTCCGTTGAGGAGGAGAGATCTTAGTGTTTGGGATGTGGATGCGCAGGAGTGGGCTGTGCTGAGGGGAGAGTACAAGATGCATGTTGGATCTAGCTCTCGTGACCTTAAGGCTGTTACACAGTTGACTGTCTGAGAGATGGCAAGAGGAGAGATGCGATATAGATGGATGGGTGCATAGAGAGGGTATGGTGTGGTTGGCGGCAAGCCAGGCGAGAAAAAGGGGGATTCTGGGGGCGTAGGAGTTGTACATGGTGTGTACACGATTTTCACAGGAAGAATTGAAAACCGGTCGAGAGATCAGATACTGGATATCTGTCAACTTCGAAACAATGCGTCCCTTGTTCCTTCAATTTCTTTCCTGCTATCGGAAAAGTAGATCTATGTTTCATCCTAGACGCTGTCTTGCAAAAAATCGATTTCGTGAACTTTCCACTCGCCTGATTCTTAGTATCCAGATTTGCGGCTTCTATTCGTGGATCTCGGGCAATGCCTTTAGCCAATTGAACCTTAACATACACACAATCGTGAAGAGGACCTGAATAGAGGAAAGAGGACCAGACTGATCATTTACGGACTAATTATGCTCGCCTGAAATAGCCAAGTCCCTCTTTTTTTCGCTTGGAGGTCCAAGATGAGATTTCATCCCCAAGAACAAGCTGTCACCTCGAGGCTGTCTGATCTGACCATCGCCCCCCTCTATAAGATCTATCATCATGAAGCAGCCTCACACCCAGCCCGCAGCACCATCTCAAACAACTCAACATCACTCCTCGCATCCACCGCTCCAGTCTTTGGCGCCTCGCCACTTACCACACACCGATACAGTTCCAGAAACTCAGCCGTATACCCATCCTCGTAAGTCTTTCTAGTCACACTTTTCCTGAATCCATCCCCCTTTGCCCCCTCCACTTTCTCCTGCACAGTCATCGTCACAGGCAAGCCCCTGACATACGGTGTATCGTAGTCCACCCGCACTATCTTATCCTTGCCGTAAACCTCAATGTGTGCGTCAAAAACGGGGACGTCGTGGATGCCCGACTCGTAGGTTAGTGTGAAGGTGCCGTAGTCGAACAACGTACTCCAGAAGGGGAAAGCGAGGGAGGCGCCCAGCACGCGCGTGGGCATACCGAGGAGTTCGCGCATGGTGGAGAAGTCGTGGGTGGCGAGGGCGCCTAGGATGAATAACATGCGGCGAGACTGGGGGGTGGGTTTCACACCGAATTCGTGCAGGGCGTGGGCGGTGGTTTCGGAGTCGAGGGTGGTCATGGTTTCCGTGTCGGAGGTTTTGTAATCGGTGAATTTCTTGGGGAAGGTCCCGGATTGGTTCACGAAGGTGGAGTTGGGGCCGATGATGTCTGGATTTCGGTGAGTTTGCGTCATTTTGAGGGAGCTGGTGATGATAGGTTGGAAAGAGGGAGGCTAAAGAGAGGGGGTGGTACCTCGTACGCGGGCATAGAGGATCTTGTCCATGCCGCCAACTTCTTTCACTGCATCGAGGAAGGCTTCTGCATAGCGGCGTTGGTAGCCCACGAAGACTTTGCCGGTCGAGGTTCTCTCGGCGGCAATTATGGCGTCAATGTCACGGTAGCATAGTGCGATTGGCTTTTCTACCAGGACTGATTTGTTGTTCTTCAAGGCCAGGAGGGCGTGGGAAGGGTGGAATGCTGTGGCGTTGCAGAGGATTACCACATCGACGTCTGGAGAGGAGCAGAGTTCTTCTGGGTTGGTAGTGGTTTTGGGTCTGTCTCCGAAGACTCTTTGGGAACAGTGTTTCAATGCTTGCTCTGAAGGATCACACATGTAGCTTATGTGGAAGTAATCAGAGAGGCTGTTCAGGACATTGATGTGTGAGACCTGTGATTGTTATTAGATGGTAGAAAGAAATAGTTGATAATGAACTGTTCTTGCCTGGGCAATTTCACCTAGGCCAATGAGACCGACTCTGACTATTCTCTGGTCTTCTGCAGACATATTGTGAGATGTCGGCAGTTGATAAAGTTGGACCTGTGAACAGAAAAGGACTTATGTATGCTTCTTTTGTACTCTAGCTATCGAATGTGTCTATAGTCACTCTTGATGTGTATTAATTTTGAAAACTGTATTTTCACGACTGCTGACCAGACTTGAATTGTTAATGGTTCTAGCTCCAACAACTGCTCATCCGGACGTGTATAAGGTGCACGCGGACTTCCGGAAGCATACCCGATCGTGATGAGGAGAATAGCCCCACAGCTGTACCCCACAAACCCCGCCACCACGGGAAGGGCCTTTTAATTCGACCGCGGAGTGCCGGTTGATCAAACGCGAAATCCACAACCATTTCGCTCGTTGTGCATTCTGTGTAAGAAACATGGAGGATCGGGCCCATCTCAAGCGTGGCAGCCACATGGGGAGTTTCGGTGGCGGAGGAGGAGGAGGCGGACCCGCTCAGCCTAACCAACACCCCACAACACACAACCAAGATTCTGTGTCGCCAGCATCTCATCAAACTGATTTGGACAATGCGCCTACTCCTCCTTTCAAGCGGCCAAGAATTGATGCTTGTAGGAAGGCATCGTACCCGCGTCAGCGCGCTCTCAATGCTTGCCTGAACTGCCGGACACGAAAGACGAAATGCGACAATCTACGGCCAACGTGTTCATCTTGCGCTCGTATCAATGCCGAATGTGTGTTTGCGGATGAACGGAAAGATCATTCATCGTCAGTCTCCCTTTTCGTAGACTTCTGTTGGCACGGCTACTTGGGCAGGTTGACTGTGCAAAGGCAAACACGGTATCGGCTGGCATAGATCAATCATTGTTTCTGCCAAACTGCTGATGCGCACGCACGCTGACATCTCGATCTACTCGAGTTGTTGCTGGGGAAAATTGCCTTCTATGCTGTTTGCATATGTGAATGGTTCGCTGACCGGCAGGGAACAGATTTGATTTAGCGAGCCTAGCTATCATCGAACGTGTCAATCATGCAGTTCAACTCCTAGAGGCCCAACGTCAAGATTTGCAACAGATTATCTCCTCGGGATCGATTACCATTTCATCGACAGAGCATCTCTTCCATACTGTCACTGGCATCTGTCCACCGACTCCAGCTGGCCACACGCAAAATGAAGCCGTCGGCTCGCAACCTGTGCATCAGGACCCAGGGTCATCGAAGGACTCACCCGACCCAGCTGGCAGTCAGTATTGCTCCATTGGAGATGTTCCTGACTGGCCCATCTTCGGAGTTACGGCCAATTGCCGGGCCGTGGAGGAGCTGATATTCAATGCGCGCGTCTCGTCTACCTGTGATCCACGGTCCCACAATCGCAAGGGCAGGGGTGTCCGTGAGGAGGACGTGCTTCATCTCATGCAGAAGTTTCTTGTCCAAGTGCATACTAAGAATCCTGTTCTGGACGTAATGGAGCTCCACGACATGGCCTGCGACGTAACGGAGAATGGATTCAGCTGGGATGCTCAATCCTGTTTGATCCTCTATGCGTGTGCGCTCGGATCAATCTCGGAAAAGTTTTCTGCCCATCAAACCTATGATGAGAACGGCCATGCACCTGGAAAACCTAACAGCCTTTCTTCTGCAGAGCAGTATGCGACGGCGGAAGCTTACTATACTGCTGCACGCAAGCGTCTCGGACTACTAGACTGCTCGCTACTGTCAATTCAATGCCATTTCTTTGCAGGCGTCTACGAAATGTACACATTACGCCCACTGAAAGCCTGGATGTCGTTTCACAACGCCTGCGTCAACTTCCAGACGCACATGAAAGCAAAATCAAGATATAAGACAGGCCACGATATCAGTGAGGACGATATGGAGCGTCGACTCTACTGGTCTTGCTTTAAATCGGAATGGTGAGTGTTACGAACGTCGAGGTATTTTCCTGGTCCTTGCTGACTTTGACGAGTGAATTGCGTGAGGAGCTGGATGTACCAGCTTCAGGACTCGGCAAGCTCAACTATCCTGATGGATTCCCTCTGCCTCCTGCCAAAGAAGCAAGCTTGCGCGAATCTGAAGCGAGCAGTCCCAATCAGAGTCAAGTATTGAACGCCTATCACAAAGAATTTGAAGGTGCATGGTACTATTACCTTGCTGAATTAGCCTACCGACAAATAAGCAATAGATTGACGCAGTCATTTTATCAAACGGGATCTCATTCATGGTTGACGAGATCGCTTGAGAGTATGGTTCTCGTTGCTGCAGAGTTTGAAACGCAGTTAAGAACATGGTATGAATAGCCGTACAGTGCTCCAGATTACTCCTGCTAACCAAGACGTTCTACTAGGTCTGACCATGTCCAAGCGGGCCTCACATTAGATTCAGGGCAGGTGCGGTCTGACGAACTTTCGATGATGATCCATGTCCGCTTTGTAGAGTTCCAGGAACGCTTATATCGTCCTTTCCTCTACGTATCGATACACGGACACTACGACGAAACGACCATTAACGATTATGCTCACCTCGTACAACAATCACTTAATGCTTGTTGTGCAGTCATCTCCACACTGTGGTCACGATACCAATATCGACACCACGGCACTTGGTTTGGTATGCGACGACTTTTTCTAAGTGCAATGGTATTGCTGGCGGCCATCAAAAGCAACAAAGTAGCAATCGCTCCCGAGTATGAAAGTGCCATCCGA
The DNA here is from genome assembly GCA_027943355.1 of Dothideomycetes sp. NU200. Taxonomy (NCBI): domain Eukaryota; kingdom Fungi; phylum Ascomycota; class Dothideomycetes; species Dothideomycetes sp. NU200. Next base: position 1,356,454 of record BSCJ01000003.1, read on the forward strand.
ATGGCAGTTGAAGGACTGAAGTACTGGGAAGACGAATCTCCAGACATTGAAGAAGCAAGAAAGATTCTTGAAAGTGTTATGCAAAGCGTCAACCTTCCTGTCGTGGGAGTCTGAAACTGTCTCATTGGAACGTCTCTATCTGATTTTTCAATTCAAGAAGCTAGACATCTACAATTGTCCAAACCGCGACCAAAGTAATAACACAAGGTGCAGCTGGATCAAGCAGAAGAGCAAAAATGGTTGTACCATTTCCGCTCGTCCTAGGCGGTCACCGAGATGCATGCACAACGCGCTGCATCTTCAACTATTTATCCTGCGGGTAAACCAATCCTCCCAGCTTCCGGATGCTATCCATCTGCTTCATCATCCTCACAGATTCTGCTGGTGGCATTATACCATTCTCGAGCCTTCCAGCTGCTATGTCCAGCGCCACAGCATCAGCTTCGAAATGGAAACCAAGACCAGGATGGTTGTACTCTAAGACTTCTTCCTTGCCTCCTTTGACGATCTTCAGTTGACTAGGGATTGACGCGGCCAACCCGGAAATTTCGATGCACCCTTCACTACCTTCGATTCTGCAAAACGTCCTTGCTGTTTTGTATTGCGTGGTCGCTGTTAAGATTCCGACCGATTGTGGGTATCGCAATACAACTACATCAGCGCGATCCACGCCATCGACAATGGTCATAGTGACCGAAGTGTCTGGATTGTATGCGTCGGCTCCGACTTTGCCATCCAAGATGAGGTTGCTGAAAGTCAGAGGATAGATGCCAATGTCTAGGAGCGCTCCAGCGCCCAAGGCAGGATTCTTGAGTCGAGAGTCACTTGGAAGCGAATCGAGATCCATGCTCAAGCCAAAATCGCAGAACATACGATGTACGTTGCCAATGGTTTTCTCCTTGTGGACCATACGCTGCAAGTCTCGAACGATTGGAAGGAATCTAGTCCAGACAGCTGGAGGAGGAAGGTCAGAATGGTGAACCTGAAGATTGGGAATGACACATCTTACCTTCCATCAGGAAAACACCCTTTGCTCGCGCTGCTGCCACAACCTCCTTTGCATCACGGGCATTGATGGTGATTGGTTTCTCGCAGAGGACATGCTTTCCCGCCTCTATTGCGGCAAGGCACGCCTCTTTGTGAAGAGCGTGTGGTGTCCCGATGTACACAATATCGACTTCAGCATCCGCATACACGTGTGCATAATCGGTGTATATCTGTGGTCGGACATGATGTGGGTTCGCGTTCTCAAAGCACTTCTCGACAAACTGTTTGCCTTTTATTTGACTGGATGTTCCAATGGCTCGAACAACGTGATGAACCGGAGCATCATCTCTAGAGACGAGGAGATCTTTGACAAAGTTCGTGGAAATCCATCCGGTGCCTGGTTCATCAAGTCAATAGATCGTTCGGTGGGTTTTCTTGTCATGGAGACGAACGCACCTAGGACACCCCAGCGTAAAACGGACTGTTCTGCTCGTACCATGATTGCTGTTATTGTTCTTGAAAATACAAGTAACAGAGCAGTTCTGGATCCTTATTATTGATTTTGACAGCATCCAGATCAAAGCCACCATCTTAGGGCGAGTGGAGTGGTCCGGGACTCCGCGGTGCCTGTTGAATTTGGGTTCTTGGTTTAGGCCAAAACGGGCGGTAGTGCACCTAAATCAACCCGAACGCCACCAACTCCACACCTAAATCCGAGACTCCCCGATTCGTATAAGAGTACTGTACCCCATCTTCAACCCCAGATCGTTCACACACCACTCCACCTTACCGCATGATCTGCCTCAGGATAATTCGCAAACGCTTTCCGCGAATCCGCGAGCTGAGTGCTATACAACTTTCTGATATCAATGCATGTTCCAGGACCCCGCGTTTAAACCCCATATTCTCCACAATTTGAGTGGAGTGGTTGATCGGCAAAGCGTCACTGCCGTGAAAGTACCGTCTTGTATGGCCGAAGATGTACCCAGAAGTTCTATAAAGCTTCTTCTAGAGCTGGCCTATTTTCTTCACGCAGCTTCTCGTATGCTTCTCCGTTGGCCTTGCTGAACATAGCAACATCCACTCAGCTCTCTTTCTCATCTCATCACATAGTTCGTCATGGTTCAAGGAGTAACAGGCAAGACCAGCAAGTCTGTTGGCTCAGAGCTGGCATCTGTGCTTCCGAACAATGGACCCTGGTATAAGAAGAAATATCTCACCAGACTCAATTTCAGTATTGCTTGTCTGGTCTTGTACTCGTCGGCCAACGGCTAGTATGTCACAATCCATACACGACAACATAGAGTTGTTGTAAAGGGAGAGCTAAATGCTAACACGATTCCAGTGACGGATCCATGATGAACGGTCTTCAATCTCTACCCCAATGGCAGACCTTTATGAACCATCCCAAGGGAGCCTGGCTAGGCTTTATCAACGCAGTTCCCTCTCTTGCAGCAACATTGCAGTACCCCCTTGTCGCCTGGGCTGCCAATCGTTTTGGTCGAAAGCCTACTGTCAGCATTGCCTACTTCTGGCTGATCCTCGGAGTCGCTTTGCAGACTGCAGCAACCAACGAGGCAATGTTTGTGATGGGACGATTTTTCGTTGGCTGCGTCACTAGTTGGTTCTCGGGAGCGGTGCCGCCTCTCATCACCGAAACTGCATATCCAAGCCATCGCGGTGTCGTTACCGCCCTTTACAACTGTGGCTGGTATGTTGGCTCTTTGTTGGCAGCATGGGTCACCTTTGGCACACGCAACATGGAATCGTCCTGGGCTTGGCGTGTCCCTTCCATTGTCCAAGCTGCAATCCCTCTGCTTGCGTTTACCGGATGGCTCATCTGCCCAGAGTCTCCCCGTTGGCTCGTATCCAAGGGTCGTGACGATGAAGCCCGTGCCTTCTTCGTGAAGTACCACGCAGAGGGAGATGCGAGCTCGCCACTTGTTGACTTTGAGATGGAAGAAGTCACCCGCACTATTAGGATAGAAGAGGAGCTTCACGCCAGCACCGGATACATGGACATGTTCAAGACCAAGGGTAACCGCAGAAGACTCTTCATCAGTGTCACTCTTGGTATCTTCGCTCAATGGAACGGTGTCGGTGTCGTCAGCTACTACCTTGCTGGTGTCCTGGAAACAGCCGGCATCACAGATGTCACCATGCAAACCACCATCAACGGCTGTCTTCAAATCTTCAACCTCATCGCCGCTGTCACCGCCGCATGCATCGTCGACAAAGTGGGACGTCGCCCTCTCTTCTTGGTCTCCTGCGTCGGCATGCTGATCAGCTATACCGTCATCTCGGGCTTGTCTGGCTCCTTTGCCAACACCGGCAACAAGTCCACGGGTATCGCCGTTATCCCCATGCTCTTCCTGTACTACGGTTCTTACGACATCGCATTCACGCCCTTGTTGTTTTCCTACCCAGTCGAGATCTGGCAATACAGTCTCCGCGCTCGCGGCGTGGTTGTCACCGCCCTCTTTACCAACATCGCCATCTTCTTCAACATTTTTGTTAATCCTATTGCTCTTGGCGCTATCGCCTGGAAGTACTATATTGTCTTTGCGGTCATCCTTGTTTTCATCACTATTACGGTTTATTTCTTCTACCCGGAGACTAGGGGGCATTCACTCGAGGAGATTGCGCTCATCTTTGATGGAGAGGATGCGCTCGATAATCGAGCTCTTGGAGTCGTTGATTCGGGCCATGATTGGTCGAGTGAGACGGAGAAGGATAAAGGGGGTATGCAGGCGACGCACGCTGAACATGCTGAGTGAGTCTGCTAAGGAGCCGATGAAGATTCCGATCTATCATGTAGTTCGGTATTGATGTGAAGTATGATTTACTTGCTTCCGCGAGATTTTACGAACTTAATTGCCTCGAATACAACTATATATTTGTCTCTTTGCAGAAGCCTTACTCCACATCTCCACGGTCTGTGTAGTAACTACTCTCCTGAACCATCTATCCTCCGAAACTAAAACAGGACTCCAGTATCGTCCCGCATACGACCCGTTCGCCACAAGAGCTACTGCTCCCACCTTCCACAAAGCTGAAAGAAACAAGTCTTCGCTTCAAGCACATCACGGCCAGGGTCCCCCTCTCTACCACCGACTTTGGTCATCCACACTTCAACATATCTTTATCAACGTGGGCCACGCCGAGAGTTGCCCAGTCATGCATAAATTAATGAAGAAACACACATTTGCATACCAAACATTGAAGAGGGACGTGGAGTGGGTGCGACATGAAGACCGAGATGAAGAATACGAGATGGACGTTTTGCTACCGGCGCCGGCGTCGCCCAGCCTTCACGAAAAGGCTTCGGTCGCTTAGCTATCGCTTTTCTGTCGAATGAACGAGAGCGTCAACTGGGACTCCTTCCGGAACCAAGCAGACATTGAAGCTGTGAATTGAGAGTAAGATGTGTTCTATTGTCAATATATCGTAAGCCGTGCTGAAGGGGACAGAGTGGAACAGTGAGTGTCAAAAGCGAAAGGCGAACTTTAGTAGTCTTGGCGAAAGCTGAAAAGTGCTATAGCAGCCCGAATTTACTTCGTCTAACAGATCCACTTGAAGCTCGTTTGGGAGCGCTACTCTAGCCGTCAGTCTTGCGAGAGAGCACTACTAGATGAGGTTTGTCTGATATGGTGCCTGATTGGTACTAGCTAGTCCCACTTCGCTTGCATACCAGTCTATCTGTTTATCAGATAAAGAAAGATGACTCCACATCTCTCGCTATTTCTGCCTCGAAAGTTGAGCGTTCCTTTTCTGAAGTTCTTGAAAAGGCCCCGGAGATGAGCGAGGTGCTATTGTCGAATATGAACTGATTTACCCTTGGCAGCCAAGTGTATACGACGGTATATAAAGCTTTGTCTCTTCTTCGTCCGAAGACGAGGCAAGTATTGACTCCTCTCTCACCCCTCTTCTCGGATTGCATACATACGCCGAACTCATCACTTCACCACAACAATTGTCATCACTATCCTGTTTCACCGGACCCGGCTGTCTCCTCAACGTGTCAAATGTATACGAATCTCAGGCTTGTTGGTCAAGTGGTGGAAGTATCGCTGGAAACGTCATTTGCACTCCGTCTGATATTGGGTTCTGCACCGGAGGAAATCAAACGGAGATGGCACAGACGTACGATCAGCTGCATTACGGCAATCTCACGTGCAGAACAAGCGCTGCGGCAAGATTCAGCATAAAGGTGGGGATTGCATTGATGGTTGCGGCGCTGGCGGCTGTGGTGCCTGCAGTAATGGGATGAGAACTTGCACATCTTTGAATGGCGGTCACCTGTGGAGGGAGCAGAATCAGTGTCAGTCTTTTAGATACTCGCTGGGTCAGCGGGCAAAATACATGATGGTATTGGAAAGATAATTGCTCGCCAGAAGTAACTAGCGACGTCTAACTTCCACCATGTATTTCAAATCCTCTCTCAGTCTATGCCTTATCCTTCTTGACTATACGTTTCATTGCTTCAGCAGTGTGCATTGTCTCCTGTGCTACATCCGAAGTTGATTGTGTTCTGTCCGTCCAATGCCCAATTGGAATGTTGGTACGCCGACCACGCCCCGTAGCTAGTACTCATGCCTCCGCACCAATTGGTGGTTTGTTGGATGTATCGAGTCTGGCTGTCGGCCCATCCCTTCTGATTTTGGATGTACAGTCGTGCCACATCGCCAGGATTAATGTCGCATCCCCATGTGCCACCTTTCGTGTAGCTTCTGCCCCACGAATACCCGAAGTTGAAACCTGCGTTACCCTTGATGATGTCCAACACGGTTCCTTCAGTCCCTGAGTCGAAACCAACACTGAAAGACGCTTCGGTGGTGTCGGACCAGGTTATCGTCCTCCTGCAAGTACTCGCGCTGAGACCGCAGTAATTGCATCCAGAATCTTGTGCCCAGTCATCCCACCACGTACCAGACTGCGCAACCCGCGTTTGCGTGATTGAGGTGGTGGATGGAACGGTGCATTGTCTTGCGACTAGGCTATTGTTTTTGGTCAAGGGCAATCCGATAGCCGACATGACCGTGAATGCACTGCCGCAAGCGTAGAGTGTTGTTCCATTCTCTGCTCCAATGAGGGCGGTCGTCGTCTGGTTGACACAGTTTGCCGCCACGACGGGGACAGCAGCCGCCAAAGCAGCCACGAGCATGATGAACTTGGCTTTCATGCTGAGTATTGGTGCTGCACTGATTTTGCACGTAGGGGTGCCGTAGTGCAGTTGCTCGTAGGCCTGAGCCATATATATCTGGTTTCCTCCTATGCAGAATCCAGTGCTTGGTGGCGCACAGATGACACTCCCAGCAATACTACCACCGCTCTCCCAGCAGACTTGAGCTTCCGCTACTGTCAAGTTGAGTAGACAGCCAGATCCCGAGAAGCAAGATAGTGACGACATGGTCGACAGTAAAGTGTGACGGAAGCGCGGCAAGGGCGGAGCAGGCAGAAATTGTTGGAGTGGAAGGAAAGAAACTCCGTAAGTTTGAGAAAGGAGAACTCTTTATGGACATGGAGCGGTCATATACAAGTGCAAACGCCTTGTTAGACAATTGAGCAAAGCGCGACAATTAAGGAAGGTGCGACAAATAAGGAAGGCGCGACAATCGAGGAAGCGCGCTGTAGGTGAAGGTGTAAGTGAGCATTGGGAGACAGGAATTCGTAGTGAAGGAACTCATATGTCAGACCACACTTGCATAGTCAGAGACTACACGACGCGGAGATTGAGCGGAGGCTCCACATCAGCAATATTACAAGCAATGTTTTCACCTTGAGGTGAGACGAGCGGGGAATTGTAAAGGACGCTGCATAGTCGGCTCCTATAAGCTTTAGCAGGTAGAGAGCACGGTTACGCTCCATCAGCGAGTGCTAGCCAACTTCGAGACTTCAAAACAGAAAGAAACGAAGCATCGGACAGCCTGATAAGGCGCTGACTTAGACAAAAGGGTATTCGTCCTCGCTTTGCCTTCATGCAAACATTACTCCAGACACGTCCTCTTGTACACGACACACCGCTTCTGCACATACGATACGATAGAGTTTGAAAGAGCTGAATAGATAAGGAATTGCATTGTAGTTTGTTCTTACTGTAATAAAGAGTCATGAAAACAGAAGAGGATGCCAAATTACCAGCCCAAAACTAAAGCACAGAATATTGCTAGGCGCCCATCCCAATGCCAGACCGCGATGTGAGCCGTTAGAAACGTGACGATAAGTAAAGGGTAGTAAGTGGGATAATGATATTTCCTCTTTGCATACGCGACACCTGCCATTAAAACACAATAAAAATTGCTTTCTCCTCCGCCCCTCTCCATAATTCCACCTTCCATCACTTGTTCCTTCTTCATCATCAAGACCTTGTATGACTTGTGGCCTGTTGCTCTGTTGATAGGAAAACACTGTGTAAGACATAAAGAAAAAGATTGTTACATTGCATGAGTATAGTTCTCCTCCGTATCTCTAGCAGTCTAGAAGACTAGACTAAGATGTTTACAAGAGGAAAAGAGCAGCAGCCGCACCGACGATGATGCTGACGGCGGAGCCAGCGCCAACCTTGGCTCCAGCACCGGTGTAGGCGGCTGGGCTGGTGGCGGCGGCAGGGGTCTGGCTGGCTCCCCAGGAGGAAGCGAGGGTGCTTGCGCCAGTGTAGCTGGGGTGGACGCCGGAGCTGACGCCAGATGCACCAACGCCAGAGGGAGCAGGGTAGCCGCTGCCGACTGCGCCGGAACCAGAGGGGAAAGGAGCACCGCCTCCAATGGCACCGACCTGGGAAGATGTAGGGACAGGAGCTGCGGTGGTGGTTGCAGAGACGGTGGCGGGGGTACCCTGACCAAGACCGACGGATGGGGTAGGCTGGCCGTTGGCACCAGTCACGGTGGAGGTGATGAATTGAACCTGGGGCACGGTGATGGTGGTGTGGATGGTGGTGAGCGTGCTGGTGCCGTTCATGGTGAGACCAGAGCTGATGCCAGTGGTGTAAGTGGCAGGCACAGTGTAGGTGCTGGAGATGGTCATGGTGGTCATTTGAGTAGTCTCGGAAACAGAAGTGGAAACAGAGGCAGCGCTGGTGACGGTGGTGCCCACAGCGAAGACAGAGGTCGAAACAACGGTGCTGCGTGCAGGGCAGTTGGTAACATCAGCAGCGCAGGAAGTGATAGTGTCGACCATGGTGCTGTAAAGGGTGATGGTCGAAGGCAGAGCAGGGCCTGAAGTGACTGGTGCAGAGGACGCAGCAGCAACAGGAGTGCTGGAGGAGCCAGTGATGGCAGCAACCTCGGAGGAAGATGGTGCGGAGCTGGCAGGGACACTGGCGACAGACACGGTGGTGCCAACGGAAACAACGCTGCTGGAGACGACAGTGCTGCGTGCTGGGCAGTTGGTAACCTCAGGACCGCACGAGGTGACGGTGTATTTGGCGGTAGAGTAGAGAGTGAGGGTCTCACCAGCGGGGGCGGGAGCTGAGGTAGTGACAGGAGCAGCCTCAGAGGATGAAGGAGCAACTGGAACGCCAGTGGAGATGGTAGAGTGGGCGGTGTAAGTGGTCGAGATCACACTTGGGGCGGTGAGGACGGTGGTGGATCCGCCAGTGGTAAGGGTGTGGCCAACTGGGCAGGTGGTCACAGTGGTCTGAATGACATCGGTAACGTAAACAGTGGACTGGACGGAAGAACTGCCAATTGCTCCAGCGAGGGAGGAAGAGGGAACACCAGCGGCTGATGCAGGAACGGTAGCGGTGACAGTGCTCTGGGTGGTGTAGGCAGTAGAGACCACGCTGGGGGCAGTAAGAACAGTGGTAGATCCTCCGGTAGTCAGAGTGTGGCCGACAGGGCAGGTTGTAACGGTGCTCTGGACAACATCGGTAACGTAAACAGTAGATTGGGCTGAAGAAGAGCCGACTGCACCAGCAACAGAGGAAGAAGGAGCGCCAGTGATGGGTCCAGACACACCAGGAGCAGATGACGAAGGGACGCCAGCGACCGAGGCAGGGACGGTAGTGGTGACAGTGCTCTGGGTTGTGTAGGCAGTGGTGATGACGCTGGGAGCGGTAAGAACGGTGGTGGATCCGCCAGTAGTCAAGGTGTGTCCAACGGGGCAGGTGGTGACAGTGCTCTTGGTAACGTCTGTAACGTAGACAGTGGACTGAGCGGAAGCAGGGGAAGAAGAGCCAATAGCGCCAACGTCAGAAGAGCTTGGGGTGCTAGAGGTAGTAGCAGCACCAACAGGGACAACAGTGGTGACAGTGGTCTGGCTGGTGATGGCGGTGGTGATGACGCTAGGTGCGGTGAGAACAGTGGTGGATCCGCCAGTGGTCAGGGTCTGTCCAACAGGGCAAGTAGTGATGGTAGTCTTGACAACGTCGGTAACATAGGTGGTGGACTGGGCAGAGGAAGATCTGGCAGCACCAACAACGTCACCAGTGGGAGATGCTCCACCGTTCGTAACACCGGACTGAGTGAAAGGAGGGGGAGTGGCAGCAGCGGCACCACAAGAAGAAGGCATAGCGGTCACCAGAGCGACGTTGTTAGGAATGTCCTTGGCACAAATACCAACGAGGTAAGAAGCGGCCGAGCAGGTGTACTCGCCACCCCAAGACTCGATACACTGCATTACGCTAGGGATGAACTCGGGAAGCTTGCAGAAGCAGTCAAAGTCGGAGGTGTCTTTGCACTCGGTCTTGTGAAGCCAGGTAGCCAAGCAGCTGGGAAGAACGCCGGGGCAGTTGGCAGAAGGAGCAGAGTTGCTGGCGGAGAGAGAGCCGCTGGGAGATGTTCCGTTGGCAGAAGCGCTGGGGAGGATAGAAGCACCCTTGCCTGAGCCACCGGTAGCGAAAGGAGAAACATCAGTGGAAGCTGGGTGAGATCCATAAGCAGCACCGGAGCCGGTAGGGAATGCTGCGCCGGAACCAGAGCCGGAACCACCAAGACCGATAGAAGCAGAGGCAAGAGAGCCTGAGCCAGAACCACTGAGACCAGCAGAGCCAGAGGCGGATGAGCCAGCGGAGCCGGTTCCAGAGCCACCAAGGCCGAGGCCAAGACCAAGACCAAGACCAACACCAGTGGAGCCGGAGCCAGAGCTAGAGCCGGAGCCGGAGCCACTGAGGCCAGCAGAGCCGGACGCAGAGGAGCCAGCAGAGCCAGTACCAGAGCCACCGAGACCAAGGCCAAGGCCAAGACCGACACCAGTAGAGCCAGAGCTACCAAGACCAGCGGAGCCAGATGCAGAAGAACCAGCAGAACCAGTGCCAGAACCACCGAGGCCAAGGCCAAGACCGAGACCAACACCGGTGGAGCCGGAGCCAGAGCTGGAACCAGAGCTACCAAGACCAGCGGATCCAGATGCAGAAGAACCAGCAGAGCCAGTGCTAGAGCCACCAAGGCCGAGGCCGATGCCAACGCCAACACCTACACCAGAGGAGCCAGAAGATCCAGCAGATCCAGAGCTACCGAGGCCAGCAGAAGCAGAAGCTGAACCAGGAGAACCAGCAGAACCAGCAGAGGCAGAGCCGGAGCTAGACCCCGAGCCAGAACCACCAAGACCGATGCCAACGCCAACACCGAGGCCAACGCCAGAGGAGCCAGAAGAGCCAGCAGATCCAGAGGCAGAAGAACCAGCAGAGCCAGTTCCAGAGCCACCGAGACCAATGCCAACACCAACACCGACGCCTACGCCAGATGAACCAGAAGCAGAGCCTGTAGCAGCGGCACCAGAGCCGCACTCGAAACCGATGCTGTGGATGTTCAAAGAGCAACCAGCCTTGACAGTGGCAGAGCCAGTAGCACTTGGTTGGCTGAAGACGACGGAGGTGGCACCACCGCATTGAGAGTTCTTGATGATGCTTCCACCAGCAGAGCACTTGGAGGTCTGCTTGCAGATGGAACCATCGGGCATGTGGAAGTTGCAGTCGATGTCGGTGTCCCAGGAAGCAGAAACCTCCAACTCGGCAATGGAGAAGGCCTTAACATCAGCGCCACATCCGATAGAAGGACTATCGGACAGGAGACCGCTGATACATTTGCTGCCGGTACGCTTGTTCTTGAGGTTCAGGCCGAGGTTGAGGTTGAGAAGGCTGCTGTCCTTGCAGGTGAAGCCGGAAAAGACGTTGCCGCCAAAGTCGCCAATAGAAGCACCAACACTGAGGTCAAGGGAAGCAAAGTCGAAACCCTTCGATTGATCCGATGTACATTGACCGCCAACAAGAGAGGGAACGGAAAAGGGCTTGGCCTCCAGCCAGCTGAGGCCCGTAGCCGCAACCTGCTGGGCAGCCAGGCCCGAAGCAAGCAGTGCCGCAGTGGTGAGCTGCATGGCAAAGGTTAGGAATTAACTAAGAAACGTGATGTACTGATATATCGATGTGATTGGGTGACAGGAAGCTGCCGTGATATCTTGGGGTAAAATAAAAGAGGGTATAGCACGAATGAGAGCAGAGGAAACGAATGACTCTGACTCCTAGAAAACAAAAAGGCGATACAAGACGATTTGGAGAGATGAAGAGGGCACTTCTGGACGAGGGTGGTGCCTGCTTATAGGCACATCAAGGTGCACTTACTCGAGCATACTTTCCCTGTGAAACATGGATTCTTGGCTCTCCTTTGAGGTTGGACCGTGAATGCTGCGCATACGAAGCAATGGCGTCGAATAGCAAACGAAAGGTGGTCGGCCACGGATCAGTGCGTCTGCAAGGAGATGGCTTTATTGGGCGTGGTGTGTCTGGGACTGGAACTAGAGCAGGCAAGTGATCATAGCCAGGCCGTATTCTAGGGCCGCGCTAACGCAGGAACAGAGCGGTAAAACCGACAAGTCTTCCGTAGAGCCTCTGATCTTTGCGGGGAACGTCGAGCGCATGGCATGTCAAGGCCCAAGCCCGCTGGTAATCATGTGCGTGAGAGAGTATTTTGGTTGGTCAGTGTGGCGCCTCTGTGGCTCGGGTGTGACGGGAAGCCGAACGTTTCATCACGGCGACTAAGAGTGGCCAATAATATTGAGAGTTCTTTCAGCGAATTGCCATGGATGGAAGCGCAAGGGAAATGAGATGATGTAAATCGGCTTCCCCATAGGCTAGACTTGTCTACCTGTAGAAGGGGACTTGTACTGACCCGGGGATGAACCACCTTCTATGAACTACAGGCGGTCAAGAAGATTAGATTGTGAGTAGGCTAGATGTCTTGCCTCGATCGTCAAACTGTGATTTCGGGAACATGTTCTCTGACAACACAGCCACCACATCTCACATAACCATCTAGTTGTATCGCATTCAACATTCTCAGCTCACTGCCATCTTCGCTTGAAGAGGTCAGAATATGCCTTTGCGGGTTAACAAACGGTGTAGCATCCCGATCGCAAACGCTCGCACGCGAACCCCTAACGGTCGGCCAAAGTCGGCAAGGGCCGTGTGATGCTGGTCTAAGCGGGCGCTTCTCCTCAAGCGTCTCGACGACTCGTCCAGCTCGGATCACATTTAAATTAATCAAGTCTTCCAAATGCAGCGACATTGCGGAGGTGGCATTGCCCTGAGTCGTCCATTGTTATTGCCGGCTAGGCGGATGACCTCAGTTTGTCATCTAAAGGTAATGGGTGCCCTGAAATGGTCATTTCCTTTGGATGAACAATGACCAAGGAGTCATGTCGAGAGCGATCTTAATGTAGACAGACGGAATACAGGAGTTCTCTCGGGCCAAGGAGTTGAACACGCATGGTTTTAAGATAAAAACGTAAATACCACCTTAATTCATGTTGCTGTTTGATCAGACGTGCAGAGTGGAGAGAAAGAGGGGTCAAGTGTTTCAGCGTCGAGCTTGGCTGATTGATGAAACACGAACACGGCCACCACTCTTCTCGCCTCTTTCCACCACGAATTCTTAGTCCGTCTCATATACGCCTCGGCCGAAAGGTAGAAGGCAGCCATTTGTACGCTGTCAGTTTCGCTTCACGAGATGGCTTTCCATCGTCAGGTCATCTGGCTCGCAAAACCCGGCTCGTTGTTCAACGGCGTCAGTGTTGCTATTTTCTGCTATGGTCGACCACAATTAGCTTGCAAGCGATTCAAGTAATCTCAGGAGGCCGATATTGGTTTCCCCAATTGAGCCGTCTTGGCCGCCTGGTGGTCTATATCGGACTGCTGCTAACATATCTCGCATCGCCTCTCGCGAACAAAGGAATTAGACATGAACCAGATACGAAGCGAGATGTAAGCGTGCCTTATTGGGCGATACTATTGCGAGGCAGGAGCAAGAAAGCTTCCGGTTGATTTCGAGATTTCGCTTGAACATCCGAGTGCCGTCGTCGAGTGAGACATGGGAAAAGGATCATTGCAAATCTGAATCGGCCCTGCTCCTCTGCTGCGTCATTGAAGAATAGGAACAATTTCTTATCAAGCTTATCCAGCCCTTGTGGGATCTTCGAGACCATCATGCGTGGTAAAATTTTGATCAGAATGCTGGTTGAAGATCAAGGGGAGATCTCATACTTATACCGCAGCTCGCCATGAAACACGTACTCCTGTTGTGTAAGCGCTGCGACTTGATTCAGAATGGCTCCACATGGCGGCAGCATCTTGCCCTATTCTACACAGCCATCTTACTCTTCATCTTGACATCGTCGGCAAATCTGTATCTGGCACTTGCATATGCAAAAGCATTCTCACAGCCCTTATCGGTCGTCCGACGATGAAATAGGGCAATGACTCCATACAATGTGAGCCTGCAATGGCCATTGCATTGGCAAACCGATACCCAAAGCACGCAATCCGCAGATCTATCAAGCCCAGTAGCCCTGCCCTAAGACTGAGCAGCGAAAGCAACCGCTTGGTCCCGGATATGTCAGAGCAACACGCAAACTGCAGACGTGTCACTCAGGGACTTTCGAAATTGCATATTTCCTGACCTCCCACGCGTGCAAACCAACACGGGTTATCGATGGGAACAAAGCAAAGGGGCACATGGAGGAGGAAAGAGGAGGCAAGAAGAAAGACCATAGAACAGGCCAGTATAACTCGGCTACTGGTATCGCCCACAATGTAGAAAGAGACAAGCAGATCAAACAAAAACGCCACTGCGACTAGTAAGAGTTGTCGTAAAGTCATTACATCCATCATGTCCATCGCGAATCGCGTCGCAGTTCCGTCCCATTATTATGTATTTATTCAATCACCGACCCATTGACTTGAGAATCCTTGCGGCGCCCGCAAGCATGACGGAGACTTTCTGTGCAGCCTCCTACTTGGTTGTCTCAGGTCCCTCAGAGCTGCTGATCTTCGGGTCGTCAGCAACAACATCAAGCTCGTCTGCAAGCTCCTCGATGTTTCTCCCAGTTCCCTCCTCTGCATGTTCGGGGCCATGAAGCAGCTCCTCATCGCCTTGCTCAGTCGCTGTCTCGCCGGTATCCTTTTCCTTGTCCTGCATCCAAGGGTCCTCAGTCACCTCAGGCTTTTCATCCAGAACAGTACTGGCTTCGAGATCACTCTCGTCAGCTCCACTGCCTTCAGCACTTGTCTTTTCTCTCTCCTCGGCCAACAAGCGCGTCTCCTTACCGCGCTTGTGACAATACCAAAATACAAAGAGTAGGATGAACACCGCCAAGCTCATCAAGACATTGGTGCCGGTGACAAAAGCTGGGAAGCGCAATTTGAGGAAGTTGAGGATGCTGCGCAACATACTAGCGACGGCGCCCTTCTCCGAGACCAGCGACTTGATGCCCGGAATCTTCCTCTTCTGCTTTTTCTTGCCTTCAGGGATCTTCAGGCCAGAAGCGGAAGCAGAAGAGGAGGATGCATGGGCGGCCTCCATGGCTTTGAGATCGTTGCCAGGCTTCTCGCTCATGGCAGCCATGACCTCAGGACCGAGGGTAGTAGCGAATTTGGCAGGGAGTGATTTGACAAGTGTCTGCACAAAGGGCGGCATATTGCCGAACATTTTCTCCAGCTGCTCCTTGTTCTCCTCGATGAGCTTTTCAAGGTCGTCATAGGCGGTAGGGCCGCCGGCAATGATGTCTTTGAGCACAACGGTGAAGCTCTGGTAGACCTTTTGAGACTCATTGCTAAAGGAGAAGACGCGATTGTTGATTGCGGAGAGATTTAGGCGGTCAAGCAGGACGCTGACCTCCTTTTCGTCTTCGGTCGTGTCGCCGGCCTCTTCAGCTGCTTTGCCCTTTTTGATGGACGAGGCGGCAGATGCGAGGGAAGCCGAGGCTTGTTCTTGAGGAGTGCTGCGCGAGAGGGTGGCGGGGATGTTGGGGATGTACGAGGACCAGGTGCGTGTATTGGAGACGTCTTCGGTCTGGCGACCGGTGTTCACAGCTTCGCCTTCGACAGTAGGAAGCTCCTTTGTGCCTGCGGCGGTAGCGGCTTCAGCTTCTTCCTGGGTCGGGAAGAGATTCTTCTTGATCTTCTTGGCCTTAGGAGACGCTGGGGCTGGGGCTTCGGTAGGTGCGTCTGAGGTGCTTTTGTCTTCTTCCTTTGGTTCAGCTGGAGTGGTCGAGTCTTTCTTCTTCGTCAGACTCGGGATAGAGGGGAGGTAAGATGCCCATGATTTGGTCATCTTATCTTCACTCTTGTCCTCGGTCTGATCGTCATCCTTCTCTTCCGATTTACCCCCTGTCTCTTCATCGTTGCCATCGCTCTTCTTGCCTAACGTCTCCTCACCACCATGCATTTCCTCCTCTACATTATCCTTCTCCACTTCTGCAATCTTGCTTTCTTCATCCTTGTCTTCAGTAGCCGGCTTGTCCGCATCGGCGTTTTCCGCCTTTTCACCTCTTTCTTCTTGCGTTCCTTCTCCTGCAGAAGAAGTAGCAGTAGCAGCCGGGATCACAATGTCGTCCTTTCCTGCCTCCTCTCCTTTGTTGATTTCCTTCTCCTGGCCGTCGTCCTCGATAGCTGTCGGTGTCGGTCTCTCGGGCAGTGGCGGCGCAGGTCCCTCTTGTGTTGTGATTCTCTCGAGGAACTGCTCATCTTCGTCATTCAAGACTGGATTGGTCGGGTTCGTTGCTTCCAAGTCGGACTTGTTCTTCTGCGCCTGCTTCCAGGACGCCGGCGTGAAATATGAGATATAGGACGACATTATGAGATGTTTTATGTAACCTCCGTCCTTATTTTCTTGGGTATATCAGCTACCTACAATCGAGCTAAGGTATGGGAAGCCGTGGTCGTGTATGTGGGGGACCGTTTAATAGGTAGGTTTGAACAATCAAGGCCCAGTTTATGGAAGGCTATGATGATTTATGAAAGAAAAGGGTAGAAGTCTATGAGAGGGCTTATGAACGTCTAATAAATATTACAACACCCCTGCTCTCTCTTTCCTCCTACGCAACCGCACCTGTGACCATGTTTCTTGCTACCTCACGCCTTCTCGAATGGCGGCACAGGCTGGCTCGAGATAAGATGACGTATGTACAAGCGGCTTGTCGGCGATTGGACAATGGAGAGCTCTAGCTCTAGCTACATCAGGACGCATGTGAAGGTGGTGGTCAGTGCGCTGATTATTATTTCTGAACTTCAACACCTTTCTCTCGCTTCTCGTTCGCCTTCCTTCACCCACCACCACACACCAAACCCATTCAAAAATGCCCTGGACACATCGATATATGGGCTGACTTTTTGGTCCAGGGTGTTTTTGCATATCTAATACTGTAGGTTTGCCTTTCCTATACCATCCTTTTGCTAGCTATCTCCTCGCTGGAGCTTGGCTGCCCAACCGCTTCGTTGTTTACATGAGGAAAAAACCCATTCAGTTCAGTTATCCCTGACAGAACAATACTGTTGACTTTCATTAATTAGACTCTGACACTTTACACAACCTTGCCCCTTATCTACACACTTCACATTTTGCTTGAATCGAGCATGGCTGACCTGTGAGAATAGTTTAGATCCTATCACCATACCACATATCGGACATCAGTTTGACAACTGATTGTAAAGAGACAGCCCCGCCAGGAATAAGGTTCATGAGATGGACTTCATGCATACGAGGTTATTGCAACCTCTGGTAGCTGGCTATCTTTGGCTCTACTTGTGCCGTAAACAATTCACTAGATATAAGTAGATCATTTCTTTCCTGTTCAGATAACACCATAATGAGAAGACTCGCCTGTTCCAAAACACCTCTTCCATCCATCGTGCCCTGTCATGCCATTTATGTGTACCGCATCATCTCGCCGAAACCTGCACTGCATTCACTTGCACCCAAGGCTGCGAAAGACTCACTCAGGCCCCGGGCTTGGTCCTGTCCGTACACATGGTTCAAGTTTCCAAAGGCCTGTCGCAGAAGTCACCTTACAACTGGTCTAACAAAGACTCCATATTTCGGGACTGGCCGAGTATGATGCCCGAAAATGAACACTGTATCCCTCACTACGTGCAGCCTTAAACCAACCTCAGTTACAAAGTCCTACGCCGGTCTCTCTGTCTCGATTCATCCTCGACTGCTCGCTCATCTGCCTGGACGTGTCGTCGATTCTTGCTTGAGCACTTATTGCCTCCACATCAGGCTTCACTTGCTCGTCACCCATGCGGATCTCATTGATGAATTGCGCCCTTCAACCTCAGTACATAAGTCACCATCTTCCATTATCAACTCCATTGTTGCCATTTCCATCCTTGACATCTCCTCCATTCCAATTTGTTCTGTCAAGATCCGCAAAACCTTGAGGATCGACAGCGAAAGGTGCTCCCAGGACATCTGCAAGAGCATAACTCATCTCGATCGGGCAGTCCACCACTCCCGCACCAGGCACGGACTTCAAACAGGCATACCAAACGCTTTTCATCTTGCCTTGGCCTGCTAAGCAACATCATCCACTCTTCGGCGCACAAAAGCGCATTTGCCAGATCTTTGCCAGGTTCGAACTTCTCCTGAGATCTTGGTACAAAGTGGGAAAATGGCTGGCACAACTGAGACTGGTTCGGCCACCCCGAGAAAAGGCTTGACCTTTTACGACCCACCGGAGGCAGATGCGCCCGGTAAGTTGAGATCTGAGCGATAGCGTGCCAGATATGATGTTCCTTGCATTCTTGTTTGATCTACTCTATTGTCCTGTCATCTTATTGTCTTGTTGTCTTTTTGTTTGATTGTCGTATTTCATTGCTTTCCTTACCATGCTGATGCATCCGCATGATGCATGTCCAAGTCAACCTAGCCTGCATCGTTCGTCGAGATGCTATCGTAAAGCGCAGAAGCTGATCTGGTCACAAACTTAGCCCAAACACCACGCAACACACGCCGTCAAGTCCAAGACGCCAGTGATGGCGATGATGATGAGAACGATGAAGCAAATGACGAGGTAATTCTTCGCTGTCGTTTCACACAGCCAAAACGGTTTATGATGCTGACACCAACTAAAGGACGATGCTGAGCCAGGAAACAAGACTCCGTCTTCTGCTGCTCTTCGCAAGTCTCTCAAGCGCAACGCCATTGACGTTCTCGCCCCAAATGCCGGCAAACAGAAGAAGAAGAGATCTCGCATTGTCGGTGGCGCCGCTCCCACAGCCAAGCGCATTGTCCCCGATTATGATTCCGAGGACAATATCATTGTTACTATGAAGCAGGCTGGCTACAATGACAACGATGTTGTCAAGCGCCTTTGTGACGAGGGTCGCACCAAGTACGACCCGAAGAGCATTAGTTCTCGCTGGCAGCGCATACGCAAGTGCCTTCAAGCAACCGAAGATGAGCTGTTTGACGAAGAGCTGACTGACTGGCACGAGGGTGAGGTACGTATTATAGGATGTTGAAGTTCTCGTTTGCATTACTAATAAATGAGCAGGACGAGCTTCTCGAGGAGGCCTACAAGCGCGCAGAACTTCGTCTCGACGAGGAAATCAACAGGATCAACAACAAATTCTTCACTTACGTCGCTCAAGAGATCAACAAAGACGCCCCTCGTCCTCGTTTCTCTGCTCGTGCTTGCAAAGACCGCTACGAAGCCAAAAAGGCTGGCACTGCTCGTATTCCACCCGAGCTCGACCCAGACCCAGAAGGCCGTGCCCGCGAGCGTCTTGAACGCATTCAAGCCTACAAACTCCGCAAAGACCAAGAGGCTCAACAAGTCAGGGACGAAGCTGAGCAGAGAAAGAAGGACAAGAACCAGGCAGACGAGAAGAAGAATGTAGCCCGTCAAAAGCGCGAGGCCGAAACCGCCATCCGCAACCAGCGCAAAAAGGAGGAAGATGATTTCAAGCAAGCCAAGATTGACGCTGCAAAGGAGAAGCGTAAGCAGAGAAAAGATGCCATGGACTACCTCCGCGCTTTTCGTCTGTATCAACAGCGCAAGCATCACGCAGAGAAGATGCTCTACAAGAAATTGCAGAAGGAAGCAAACAGGCGCGAACGTGCTCTTGCGAGATTCAGCCTTCAGTTTCCTCTTCCTACTGAAGCCATTGGATTCGGTAGTACCACGCCTGCTGCCCAGCCCACCAAGCGAGCCCCATCTCGTACTGTCCGGGATGAAGCTCTCGGCACCATGGACTTCGCAGCTCAAGAACTTTCTTTGAACATCAGAAATGAGCGTCTTGCCGCCACTCCTGCCAAAGGCAAAATCGCTTCAGGTAACACGCCTTCCAGCCGTCGTGGAAGGAACGCTCTTGATCCATCAGGTGGGCAAAACATCTTTGGAGCCGATCCACGTTCTATGCTCACCATGGCCGAGCTTTACGACCTCATGCGTGACCGTGGAATGCTTCTGGGCCGCATGAAAGAGGTCAAAGGCGTTGTTCTCTCCCGTCTTGCCGACGAAGACAACAGCATGGACCGCGAGTCTATTCAAGCCCTCCTCCGCGAGCGCAATCTCAACCCACAAGGACCAAACAGAACCTTGATACGCAGACTGCAGGAAGACGACGCCAAGAAGTCGGCTGCGTACAAGCGTCGCTTCGCAGACAAGCTACCTGCCGCCGAACTCGCCATCAAGAACGCAGCTGCTGCCATCGCCAATGGTGGACGTAGACGTGGTGCTCGCTCCCCGAAGACTCCCACCACGGGTCGTTTCACCGCCAAGACTAAAACTGCTGCTCCTTCGTCTCAATACAACGTCAAGCGCTACTCTGCCCGCGAGCGTACGCTTCGCCTCCAAGAAGCAGGCATGGTTTCCGAGGCCGCGAGTGCCACCCGGGAGAGAGTTGCGTGGCTCGAGAAGGCGGCGCAAGAGGGAGCTAAGGCCAAGGTCAAGGCTAAGACTAAGGCAAAGGCCACACCCAAGACTCCTCGCAGTACTGGTGTCAAGACTAGGGCTATGGCTATTGCGAAGACGCCTATGCATAGTGCTATGCCTGAACCCACCTATGCGCCTATGCGTATGAGAGAGGAGATCAGCGAGTTCGAAGACGACGCTGATGGAGACGTTGAGGAAGGCGCTCGTACTCCCGAGCAGGATGGTGATCACGAGGTCGAGAGCGAGAGAGATGTCGATTATCAGGAAGAGGGCGATGCAGAGGTCGCCGATGAGGACGATGCTGATGGCAACTGGCAGGACCTGTGATTTGCTCTCAGGACGAGCACTTGCGTTTCTTTGGTCGGATCTTTCGCTGCACAGCTCATTGACTCCTGACAAGAGCAGCACTTGCATTCTCATCACTTGGACCTTGACCTGGAACTTCTGATTTCAGGACAGCAAGGATCTCAGCAGAAAGGAACAAGACTCTCTGCAAATCCGCGATAACATTGCTTTCATCAGACACCGTTCGGTCCAAGACTTACACAACACAATGGTTTTGAGAACGGATTTTGGATCATTAGTATACCACGGCTTTGCTTTTAATGCTAGGAGGAAGTGGGGTGGACCAATGCATGGAGAGGGCGTCTTGCTGTTCACTTCAGCGCATCATGATCATCATGGTTACGAGGCTTTCATGCTGTGCTGCTTGTGGGTTTTTTCCTTTTGCTTCTGGGTCAGTCCAGTCTTTCACTCATCCCTCCTTCGGCCAGAATAGCACGATGAATCCTCTTTGCCTTTCAAGGCCGTCTAGTGGTAGTAGTCGCCTGGGTCTGGCTCACTATGGCATGAATTGCTTTTAATGTGTTCTTCTGCTTTTCAAGTCTCTTTCGGCTCGTCCGCTCTGCCTTATGACTAGGAAAAACCACAGGACAATCAAAATGATACAGCCAACGCGCTTGCATTTCCGACTCGGCGAATACTTTTCACCCCCAATTCGTGTCCGTATATCATGTGTTTCTATGAGTAAGATTAACCATGAGTAGACAGAGCTTACAATGATCCAAGCAGTACCATGACCAACAAACCACCATCATCGCCACAAATCTGGACGACTCTCGCAACCTTCCAACCCCTCCACACCTCGAACGGTGCCAGCTCCAACTCAAACGACTAAACGAACGCTCCTCCCATCCACCCGTACCAACCTTCACACTGCCAACACCGGCCAGACCTCGTGACGGACCCTCGAAGAGCAGCCATCCACTCGACCTTGAACCTCCCATGGCAACTAAGCCGAGCGATATCTCGGTCGACCTGCCCAAGGAAGGAATCCGGGGACGCCTACTACCCCAGACCCCGCAGTGCCAATAAACGTTGACCCCGCACATCATGACTTCCATCTCGCCGTCAATGGCTATTCCCGGCGCCCTGACAGATCTGGACCTGAACAATTTGGGAAATATGAAGCGCCATTGGCTACTTTGTGAGATACGGTCCGACTTCACCGGGTACTTTGCTTGGAAGTGCACCGTGGCGAGAGGTAATCTCAGATCCGGATCAAGGGGGAAGGTGTACAGTGAATGCCTAAAACAGTGATTTTGTAATCGTGCAGATTTCGGATAATGCCATGTGCATTGCTGGGATCCGATCGTACTATGGCGCGCAGATGGCGTAGCCTTGGGTTGGCATAGTCGAGACTCCGGGGGATGGGGAGCGTCTGACGATTGGGATGGATGATCAGCAAGGGTATTATGCACCGCGCGGGTTTAAAGCCGCGCACTCTATTGAAGTTGAGCCGTTTTATGTTTGGCGCGGAGAACAGATGAGGGGTCTCGAGAGGAATATATAAGGTCTGGAGAGCTGCTTCCTGGGGTGGTTGTTGCTGCTACTATTGTGAGCTATCATTCTCTTTACATACATTCTTCTTTCTCCTACAGCAATTGGTTAAGATGGGTCATCTTAGAACGGATATCGGGGCTGCCAACGAGGAGGGCAAGACCCCCAAGCCTGCTACTCAACCTAATGAGACGTACAAGGATAATCTGGAGACGGATGTTCTGATTGTTGGAGCGGGCTTTGGCGGTGTCTACCTCATGCACAAGTTGAGAGATGAGTTGGGCATGGACTGCAAGATCTACGAAGCTGGCACAGAGTTGGGCGGTATCTGGCATTGGAACTGCTACCCCGGTGCTCGTGTTGATACACCTGTGCCTATTTACGAGTACTCGATTGAGAAGGTCTGGAAGGTAAGCAGTATTTGATATATCCAGAACTGGCCAACAATCGTTGACGATGAACCATCCAGGACTGGTACTGGTCACAAAAGTACCCCGATCACACCGAACTCCGCGCCTACTTTGACCACGTCGAGAAGGTCCTAGATATCAAGAAAGACACTGCCTTTAACACCCGCGTTGTGGGAGCACAATTCGATGTTGGCACCAAGCGCTGGGTTATCAAGACCGAGGATGGCCGCACAGCCTACTCTCGCTACTTAATCAATGCCATTGGGTTTGCCGCTAAGCGTCACTTTCCCGATTGGAAGGGTCTCGACACCTTCAAGGGAGATATGCACCACTCATCCTTCTGGCCCAGCGAAGGTGTCGACTTCAAGGGCAAGCGCGTAGCCGTCATCGGCACCGGCTCCACTGGTATTCAACTAGCCCAAGAAACCGCAAAGGAAGCCGCCAGCGTGACAGTCTTCCAACGAACTCCCAATCTCTGCCTGCCTATGCGTCAACGTCCCCTCACAAAAGAAGAACAGGACGAAGCCAAGAAGGACTACCCCCAG
Source organism: Dothideomycetes sp. NU200 (assembly GCA_027943355.1). Taxonomy (NCBI): domain Eukaryota; kingdom Fungi; phylum Ascomycota; class Dothideomycetes; species Dothideomycetes sp. NU200. The sequence goes on from BSCJ01000003.1 coordinate 1,379,381, forward strand.
ATCTACCGCGACCGCATGACCACCTTCGCAGGCTTCAACATGGACTTTGTCGAGCGCAATACCTTCGACGACAATGAAGAAGAGCGTGAGGCCTTCTACCAAGATCTCTGGGACCAAGGCGGCTTCAAGTTCTGGCTCGCCACCTACAAGGACATGCTCTTTGACAAGAAGGCCAACGATCAAGCCTACAACTTCTGGGTTAAGAAGACCCGCGAGCGCATCAAGGATCCTCGCAAGAGAGACATTTTCGCTCCTCTCAAGGCACCCCATGCATGGGGCACCAAGCGTCCGTCGCTGGAGCAGAACTTTTACGAAATGATGGACCGACCTGAAAACGATGTCGTCGATGTCAGCGCGACTCCCATCACTGAGTTCACCGAGACGGGCATTGTCACATCTGATGGCAAGCTGAGGGAGTTCGACATGATTGCGCTCGCTACAGGCTTCGACTCCGTCACCGGCGGCATGAAGAACATGGGTCTCAAGGACCTAGAGGGAGTCGACCTCGGTGAGAGGTGGAAGATGGGTACCTGGTCATACCTGGGTATGACTTGCAATGGCTTCCCCGTAAGTTCTTACTGTTCCAAAACCCACATGAAGGATACTTTGCTGACAACAAGAAACAGAACATGTTCTTCCTCTATGGTGCCCAAGGCCCCACAGCCTTCTCCAACGGCCCCTCATGCGTCGAATGCCAAGGCGACTGGATCGTCGACGCAATGGCAAAGATGCGCTCCGAAGGAATCGACTACCTCGACGCGACCCACGAAGCAGAGGAGGAGTGGCGCGAAAAGGTCACCGAGCTCTCCGACAAGACCCTGTTCCCTGGCACCAGCTCCTGGTACATGGGCGCCAATGTACCTGGCAAGCCTCGCGAGCAGCTCAACTATGCTGGTGGCTTCCCGTTGTATGAGAAGGAGTGCAGGAGTACGCTTGACGAGTGGAAGGGGTTCAGGACGAAGTTGCCTGAGACCGCTGCTGCTAAGGCTTAGTGTGCGTGATTGACGATGGTTGGTTTTTCTGCTGTTGCTGTATACCTACCTTATATAGTCTGCCTTGGTACAATGATATAATGAAATTAAACATACGACCCTGATATCTTCAATTAGAACAATTCCCTTTTTTTTTTTCATCTAGCTTGGTTTATGTTCCGATAATGATGTTGCTTTTGTTGTGTACTGTGCGGAATAATTGTACATAATGTACCACTATGAACAAAGCGAGGCTAGGTCTGCCAGTTCGGTCCTATTTATACACTGTTCTTATAGGCCGAGCACCACGCTGATGATCCCTGCTTCACGATCACCCACGTAGCCGCCGGTCCTGCTGCAGTAAATACCTACTGGAGTCCTGAACACCTGCATTATCGTCCTCGGGCGCTACTTCGACCGACGAAACACTCCTCGGAGCCGCGACACCAGGCCCAACTTCCAACGGATACGCCTCACCAGATGCATGCCCCGTAGCATCCAAGGAGCGAGCATCCAGAGACGAATTCGATACTTTCCGCTCTAGACCAAGCTTGTCTTCCGACAAAGCAAAAGACTCGTCACCCACTGTCGTCGGAACCTCTCCTTCCCCGTGCCATCGGCCAAGACCATGCGCCTCATATGCTAGTCGTTGTAATTACAACGTCCCTTGGATAGTCCATTCCAGGCTTCTGTATTCGTTGCAAGGAGTCTTGCGTTGGAAGCGTTCTACAATCTTGACCAAGCCAAGGTTGACTAGGATGATTGTACCGCCAACGACGATGATGAAGGCGAGGCCGAAAACGCTAAAGGAGGTGTAGTGGGTGCGGCGTACAATCTGGTTGTTGCACATCCATTCTTCATCAGCGGCTGGCGCCGTCTTGTTGACGCTCGCCCATTGTGGGTCATTGTTTTGACCATACGACAACGAATGCAGCTGGAGCGCAATCAGGGAGGTTGAATACCAGTTTGTTTTGAAGCTTCAGTATCCATTGGTTGTCTGGCAAAGAGAGGGAGTCTTGTTCATCTAGATATGCGCTAGCTAGTAAGGAGCTTGCTCCGAGGTTGGTGGGGACCCTAGGCATAGTGCTAAGGGTTGTGGCATCCATCAGTCTTGCTAGCATTGATTTCTGGACAGCGTTGAGAGGGATGACGTCTTCCGGTGTGTCGATAATGTTGTCCAGAGTAGAGAGCATAGAGAACTGGCCGCATGAGGAGGCGTTGGAGATCGAAGGGTTGCACATAAAGTATTGCGACGAGCAGCCAATAACTTGAATCTGTTGGCTCGACGAGTAGAACGACTGTGTAGATCAAGACAGTCTCACAACATACCGCTTTCGATAGTGAACCGAGAAAAAGTTTCGAGATTCGCAATACCGTGCTTTGAATGCTATCTCTATGACTACGTTCTACCGTACGCTTGCTATGCCTCGATAAAAAACTTGCAGTCAATTAACAGTCTAAACTTCTTGTGCTTGTGCCCAATTGTCTCCCATTTTTGTGTCCAACGCCTGTACCCGGTTATAATGTAATTAACGTAGAGCCCTCTCCCTGCTTTAAACACCCATGTCCAAAAGCATTATAAATCACAGACTCATGTATCCTACAACATGTAATCATCGTGCTCCAACAGACTTTGACTTGCAACAAAGCTAAAGCCACCAAAAGGATTACTCCCAATGCCAGATGCAACCACACCTTCCATAGCTTGCCCACCAGGAGTAGCAAAGTCAACGCAGCTGCTAGTTGCAGTAGCGCCATCAGCAGAAGAAGAAGCACCGGGAAAATTCATATGACTCCTTTCGATGACTGGGCTGAGTGGAAGATCGGTAAACTCCTTGGCGAAATTTTCTGCCAGCTCTGGATCAGTGATGAGTGGCTGAATTGGAGGCTCCATCTCTCTGCGCTCAAGCTTCCTCCAGTCGATCCGGCGGAAGAAACGGTGAGCCTTGATGAGCTTGAGATCCTTGGGCATATTAGCGCCTAGTCTCTTGTTGGGCTCCTTGCGTAAAAGTCTTGTGAGAATGTCTTTGGCGTCCGGGCCAAGGAAGTAAGGAAGTTGCAACTTCTGGCGCAAGATGTTTTGCTGGATTTTGGCGTGATTATTTCCTCCAAACGGTGGAGATCCTGTCAACAGGTCGAAGCCAATTGCACCAAGAGACCAGTAGTCGACGGCCATTCCGTAATCCTTGCCTTCAATGACTTCAGGAGCCATGTAATCGACGGTACCCAAGACACTGTTGCATCTGTCCCCGTCATCAACGGATACCTTGGAGAGCCCGAAATCAGTGAGCAGTAGATGGCCCTCGTGATCTAACAGACAGTTTTCCGGCTTCAGATCGCGATAGACCACGCGAACATTGGTGTGCAGATGTTCAAGTGCAAGGATCATTTCGGCCATGTAGAAAGCTGCTACCTCTTCGCTGAACATGCGTTCCATGGCTAAGTGAGTGAAGAGCTCGCCACCTTGAGCATATTCAAGGATGAGATACAGTTTCTCATGATCCTGGAAAGCGTAAAAGAGCTTGACGACAAATGGATGGCGATTGACAGACTCTAATATCGTACGCTCGGTGCGAGTCTGTTCAACAAGACGCTTGTGAACGGTCAAAGTAGCCTTACGAAATTGCTTCTGTGCATAAAGACGGCCTGTAACTTTCTGCTTTACCAGATGGACAGTACCGAAAGCGCCTTTGCCGAGGCAGCGCAAGGGTTCAAAGTCTGCTGCAGTCATCTTGCGTAAGATGGACTGGGTGCGGAGACCACCCTCGACGGCTACGTATGGTTGTACTGAAGGCGGAGTTGAAGTAGTGGCATTTGGCTGCTGCTGATCTCTGGTCGCATCTGGACTGATAAAGTCATGCTCGAGAGACACCTCGTAGGTTTCCATCTCGGTCTTGTCACTATCACTGGCTGCTGATGATGCTGTAGGTGTACTCTCAAAGCCATTGTTGGAAAAGTTGCTTGGCTCACGGGAGAATGAAGGACGTGAGACATCTCGGTCTAGGTTGAGAGCATCGAGTTGAGCCTTCAATGCGCTGATGCCGCTGCTAGAGCCAGAGGTCTGAAGACGAGGACTGTTTCTTGCTCCAGGAACTGTTTTCATGCCTCGCGGTGTCAGACATGGAGATCCCATGGCTGAGTTGGACGCATCCGAGTCTTCACCTCCGGATGCGACTGGAGTCTCAAAACCACGGATGATGTTCATGGCAGGTGTAGCAGGTGTCATTCCCTTTTTCTTCTTGCTCTTGCGCTTGTTCTTCAGAGCCTGGCTTTTGAGGGCCGCAGGAAGAACATCTCTCTCCTGCACTCCATTCGATGAGCGAATTGGATGGAGCGGAGAGATCATATCCGCTGTTGGCGATGCGCGCTTTAGCTCTGCGGTGATTCCATCGTCGAAGTCCATCGCTGGCATTGTCCAAAAGCTTCGATACTATCAATATATCGTCTTGTCAGCGCAACAGTCACAGTGTTGCGCGTGCGATGGTTCTTGATAATGTTATGAACTGGTGGGTACAGATTTCTGTTCAAAGAAACAGAAATTCTATCAATGTGTTTTCCAAGGTAAAAGACTGCCGTTCAACACCTCATCCAATCCCCAATATTTGACTGAGTTGGTACTTCTTCTGACGTCCGCGCAGTCAACGCGGACCTCGCACAACGACCCCTACACAATCCTCAATGCCGCCGCCCCAAAGCAGATTGGCAAATGAGGAATCGGTTCGTGAGAGGCCTGCAACGCTTGTATATGGCAGAGCAGCGAGGCAGCAGTCGCAAGTGCGAAGAGAAAACGCGACGGACAAGGTGTTGTTGAAAGTGTTGTAGCCCATAGATAATTCTTCAGGGTGTTCCGAATTAATTTTTTCCAGGTGTCGCCGAAAGAGTAGACTCTGGCGACGATGTGATTTTAATGGAAGCGGTAGCAGGTACGTCAATGTCATGTGAAGGTATAACAGGAAACAGACCATTTGATCAACTTTCCTGAAAGATGAGCGTGAAGGGGCTCCACATGTCAGCCGCAGCGGACAAGTCCGCATCCGGTTTTGGTCAGCGGAAAAGCCGTTGGCTTGGCGCAACCCGAGGCTCTAAGAGGCTTGCCTTGATTCAGCATGGTCTAAGCTCGACAAGAAGCATGACCATGCCTTGATGCCTGCCTGCAATCTCATCATCTGGAGCTGGTATGGAGAAGACACTAAGTTGCATGTTGGAAATGTTATCAAGAGACTGAACATGCATCACTCTACAAGTAAAACTTCAACTCTCCATCATGAAAGAAAAGGTAAGTCAACCTCCAGCTGTTATTGGCCATGATATTAGTTGTAATATATTCTCATGTAATGCCTGTTTACTGTACCTTGCATCCGTGTGAAGACGATGCCACAGCATTGGACTACTCCTCAAATTATCATTAATCAATAATATTCTAGGATAAGACCTGGCAAGATGGCAGATCTGGTATCGCTCAACGCACTTGAAGTAGCTGACTCTTCCTCGGTTGAACAACCCCAGACACTTCTGAGCGAGGAAGCTTTTATCCTTGTAATCAAATCTACAGATCACGCCGTCTACTCGGTTCGGCGGTCAACAAGTCAACCCTTGTATTTTCAAACACCTGATGATTTCTATCCCATGATTGAGTTGATGAGCGCGGTCCTGTAATGTTACACGCGCACGTCTCATCAGACTTGTTCATTGCAGCAGGGAACCCGCGTGATCTGCGTCACCCGCATTATCAAGAGAGATGTGCAAAATGAAGAGGGGTCAAGCTTTCTGCCCTTCACACCTTATTGGTTGCTTGAAACAGGAACACCTTGCCCTCCAGGGAATAATATCGTATATCAAGGATCTACTCTGCATGTATATTTCAATAGTCTCACTTGGGCGACATGGAAGAACGGCAAGCTGCTGATCCATGGCAGTACAATGTAGTAGCATTGACAAGACTTGTCGTACAAAGCTAAGCTAGGTCGCCCCTTCCTCGAATGTGAGGTCTGCGTCTTATTAGATGAGGTCTGCTTGAAGCAAATCAGAATATACATTCTCTGTGATCCAGTCGTCTTTCACTGTTAAGATAAGACCTTCGTATTCTTACCCTCGCTCTCAAGTCTTGCTGGCAGCGTCATTCGTATCGTTTTCACGACATCAATCAACAACACGATGCATTCTTTCGCTACCGTCTTAGTAGGCGCGTCTTTACTGCCGTTCAAAACAGCCTTCGCTTTGCCTTGGGCAACGACGTACTCCAACAGCTCCTCTCCACAAGACCGCGCCAATGCAGTCAAGGCCGCATTTTCCATTGCCTGGGATGGATATTATGAATACGCATTTCCCAATGACGAGCTCTTGCCCGAAAACAATACTTTTAGCAATTCGAGGTACCGACTCTCACATCAATTGCTATGATGAGCACCGGCTGACAAGATTGCCGTGCAGGAACGGCTGGGGTGCTTCTGCCATCGATGCCATCACTACGGCTATTCTAATGGAGAACTCTACCATTGTCAATGAAGTTCTGGCTCATGTTCCCGAAATCAACTTCAGCGTTAGTTACGACGATGAACAAGTCAGCTTGTTTGAGACTACCATCAGATATCTTGGTGGTATGCTGGCGGCGTATGATCTGCTCAAAGGTCCATTTGCCAGCATGGTCACAAATGTGAGAAAATGGTTAATACAATCGAGCCATACCCGTACATGCTGACGTCAATCGTGCACCAGGACACCCAGGTTGAAGCTCTTCTCGAGCAAGCCACAAATTTGGCGAACGACCTCAGCTTTGCATTCGACACACCAAGCGGTATTCCCTACAACAATTTGATCTTCTCCAACGATAGTAACGATGGGTCCACGACTAACGGTCTCGCTACTATCGGTACCCTCATTCTGGAATGGTCAAGGCTTTCGGATCTCACAGGGAACACAACCTACACTGAGCTTGCTCAAAAGGCCGAGTCGTATCTGCTCAACCCCAAGTCTCAACCAGGTGTCAACGGAGAACCATTTCCAGGACTTGTAGGGTCCAATGTCAACATCTCGACTGGTCTTTTCGTAGATGGAAACGGAGGCTGGAATGGTGGGGACGACAGTTTTTACGAGTACCTTTTAAAGGCTTATGTTTACGACTCCAGCCGATTCGGGACTTACAAAGATCGGTATGTCAGGAGAGTTTACTTTGCTTGATCCAGCTCATGCTAATGCCTTGTCACAGCTGGGTCGTCGCTGCAGAGTCGACAATAGAATATCTCGACTCGCACCCGAGCTCTCGTCCAGACTTGACATACATTGCCGCTTACCGCGGCACTAACCCGTCTTATGTCTATGGCCATCTCGGCTGCTTTGCTGGCGGGAACTTCATCCTCGGCGGTCTTGTGTTGGAAAACGACGATTACACCAACTTTGGATTGGCCGTCACCGAAGGCTGTCACAATTCTTACATTTCAACTGCCACTGGCATTGGTCCGGAACTATTCCGCTGGGTAGTTTCCAACGACAGCATTGCTTCCGTTCCGGCTGAACAATTGGCTTTCTACCAAGAGCACGGCTTCTGGATCGACACTGCCGATTATGCACTTCGCCCGGAAGTTATCGAGTCATATTATTACGCCTACCGCGCGACAGGAGACACCAAGTATCAAGACTGGGCGTGGGAGGCATTCCAAGCCATTGTCGCGAACACGCGCGTCGGATCAGGCTATAGTGAGATTATGGACGTCAATGTTCCCGGCGGTGGTGGCTTCTATAATTTCCAGGACAGCTTCCTTTTCGCCGAAGTCTTGAAATACAGCTACCTCATCTTCACTGAGGGTGGCGCTAGCGACGAGGTACAAGTACAGGGGACAGGGAAAACGCAAGGGTGGGTGTTCAATACAGAAGCTCATCCGCTTCTTGTAGCCGGACCGCAGGTCTAGTATGCATTCTGGCATGTCTTTTACTGGTTATGGGAAGGCCCGTTGTGCTTGTCTAGAAGGCTTCCGTGGAAATGGGTGCAGAAGGTGGACTTCTGTGCCAGATTTGCTGATCTATTAATGTGCGAGATCGAGGTCTGTCATGCCTTGCTTGTTGTCGTCGGGCATCCCTGGACGAGGCACTTCTTCGTCTTTCTGCAAGGATTGTTATACATACAAAAGTGACCTGTTCCTCCGCGGGCATGACGACACTGCCTGGAGTGTACGTGAGGTTCTGAGAGCTCATGGGGTTTCGCATTCATAACACTTTTTGTTGACCGAAGAGGGAAGCAGCAATAAAGTCAATATGTTATTTTCAATCAATGAAAACGTATGAGATTGAGCTTTCTTCTTTGGCTTTTCTTTTGGTTTGATTTGCTCCATTATCCTGTCTGAACTCTCCATATCCATTCTCATTGTTCGATGTCGATGTCATAGCTCCACCAGGGAGCCAGCATGAAAAGTCGAGTGTAAGACAACATAATGGGCCCGTCTCGCGCTGGTCGGAGTTGTCGTCCTTCGATAACCCCAATCACGTCAACAGAAGCAGTTACACACGCATTTTTCAAGGCTCGTTGACCAGCCAGAAGACTCCTATCCAGCACTGTCGAGCGGTGCCTTGATGCGGCGCCCAAATCCTTCTGACACGGAAAGCCGAAGCATTAGTAGCCAAGACCACCACCCGCGACAACAGCAAGGCCCAAGACAACAGCAACCAGAAGTGCGCCTGCACCTTTCTTCTCGCAAACACCACGAGCTTTGCTGCCGCCAGAGCCAAGGGTGGTGGCTACAGCGCCGCTGTATCCGGGATAGCCACCAGCAGTAGTAGCAGAAGTGGCATTAGCGATGTAAGTGGAAGTGACGGTCGGGCGGAGAGGAATGGTCGTGTTGTAGCCACTAGCGCTGGCGCAATCGTAGATGAGATTGTTGGGGCCAGTGCAAATGCTTGCGCCGGTGTAGATGCTGTTGGAGGGGTAGAGGTTGGTTGCGTTGGCCATGACGGCGGTGGAGGAGGCGGAGATAGTGGTGTTGTTGATGTAGGAGAAGGCGCTGGTGTCAGTGGTGGTGGTGACAGCTGCGGGGCTGATCTGTGGGTACAGGGTTGTGGTTGAAGTGGCGTTGACTGAGATCAGAGTCACGGTCGTGGTGCTGGGACTCAGAGTGATGGTCTCGCACTCTATGGTCGTCGTGGTGGAGGCTGTGCTTTATCAGTCTTGTTGATTGTGCAGAATGTCAGATGTGTCGCGCAGGTGAATTCTTGTCCATAGTCTCGTTTCTTGATGGTGTTCTGTCTTCTGCTTTGACGCGCGCTTGACGTGCACCTTTGAGGACGCGCCACAGTCCCATGCCCGCACACAGACGAGAAGAGAGAAATTACAGCGGTGAGTGAGGGTTTTGCGCAACTTACTTGAGCAGTAACCAAGGACCGTGAGCATGCTGATCAGGCAGAGTACCATCTTCATTTTGGATGCTAGTGAATGTTTTGATCTAAGATGTTTTTCCTCGAAGCTCTTGCTTTGGTAGTACGAATGGAAACGAATGTGATGTTTAGATTGTCAAGTTGAAGTGTGCGTTTGTATGTTGTTGATGTTGAGAGATGAATAAAGTGTGATATCTTGGCGTTGCCATACCACCAGCCCATGATGCCGTCATCACTTCAAGATGGGAGTCTCAAGGAATTGATCAGGGATAACGAGTGTTGAGAGAAAGCTCTTTCACACTATAAACAGCAGCATGTAAATTTGCCTTTGTGCGGACAACGAAGACAGTGAGGTGGTAATTGTTTTCTTTCTTGCAGGGAAACATCACGCAGTATTTGGAAAAGAGACCCTTGCGATATCACTCAACCATAGAGACGGTGCAATGATGTCTAGGAGAATTGAACAAACAAGGTTGAGAAATGATTGATGTTGTGAGAGCGCCGTTTCTTCTACAAGCGTTCATGAAGACTTACGAATTCTGTATTTGAAGTGGCGCAAGATTTGCGTGACTACGATACTATGATCTCTTGGAAAGCAGAAGCTATTGAGACACACCTTGCTATCGATATACAGATTAGAGTCCTCCGCTTCGTAAGAAATGCTTTTCGACAAACAAGCGGAGCCTCTTGTTTTGCGGTCATCAGGTCTCTGATGTTCCGATACCAATGAAAGCTGTATGATTCTACCATGAAGTCAAGGTTTCATGCCGCGCCAGTACATCTCCTGGAGCAAGTCTTGACGGCACAGCGATGCCCGAATTACGATGAAGGGCGTGAGCTGAGCCCGTTGGGCATGCGTGTTGAGATGTCCCTGGCTATGCTCCTCGTTCATCAGAAGCTCACGAGGATTGAGCAATCCTAGACAATTAAAATAACTAACGATGGATGTTGTGTTCTTTACGTTCCTCGATGTTACCCATACTCTTGCTAAAAGAACGACGTGCTGTACATCGGATCGGCAATTGCGGCAAGCGCAGTTCGCGAGCACGAGCCAGCTCAAAAATGCGGCTCTGCCCGTCGATAGTACCGAGAAGGTTTGCACGACGTTGTTATATCCCGTTATAGGCAAAGTTGCGGACGCGTGATGTTAGTTCGGCACTTTTCGTTATTCAACGGAAATGGCATGAACGGAACCGGTTGTAGATTATAGACCCACAATACTTGCAATCTCTACGCAGATGATTGGCTGATGGCTGACGGTCATGCATTTCAACCTCGGTGAAAAGCCACGGGGTATGCATGATAAACAGTTCATTGTCAACAAGATGCCGACGATAGTTGTCGTAAGCCAAGTATTCTCAATATAGGGGCGGATACGATGCATGCTTCGCTTCAATGCTTCTGCTGTACCTTTCGACCTTTTGTTCTTTCCTGCCAATTGTCCTAGGCAGCACGAACCACTTCCTAGCATCAGAGACACGCCCGTATTATATCAGAGATGTCGGGTCCCGTGCATCACGATGCCAACAATGATGCATTCGAGACTGTCGAAGAGTACGGTCGTACCTTTATTAGATCTAAAAGTCGGTACTGACCTTGCGAATTTGGCTTTGAACTCAAAACTAATACTCCCCAGAGTACTCTCTGCCTAATGATGTTCAAGAACAAGATCGTCTTGGTAAGCTGCCACATCAGCAGTCCAATCGTGGACAGCACTCACAACCAAGTAGATCTTCAGCATGCCATGTGTTTAGAAATGATGGGGACAAGGTTACATCTCGCACCTATCGAAGGCAAGCCACTGGCCAATGTTTTGGACTTTGCAACTGGTGAGTGTTCTACCTGAACAATATGTATTTATTGCGCTGACAGACCACCAAAGGGACGGGAAATTGGGCCATAGATTTCGGTGGGCGATGAAATGCAGAATACGTTTGTAGTCTTGAATCCTGACCAACATGCTATCAACAGCGAAACAACACCCCTCTGCGAACGTCATTGGCACAGACCTGAGCAAAGTCAACGAGCAAAACGAACAAGGGTGAGATCATGTACCCTCCTCGAGCATGGCGCCATGTCATAATCTGAAGAACATCCAGTGACTTTAGGAGTAGCAAGCCGGATAACTGCCGATTCATAGTCGAAGATGCCGAGGGAGACTGGAACCATCCAGAACCTTGGAGTTACATTCACGCGCGAGCGATATTGACTTGCTTTGAAGATCCGAAGTCCATCATTCAAAAAGCATACGACAACCTAGAGCCCGGCGGCTACCTCGAGCTGCAAGATCCAATCTTGCCTTGGAAATTCGCAACGCCGCCACCAGAGAACAGCGCATTTGAAAGATGGAGCAACCTCTCCATTGAGGCGTCCATCAAAGGCGGGCGTCCCTGGAATAATGTTCAGCACTACTCGAAGTGGCTGAAAGAGGTCGGCTTTGAAGATGTGCAGGAGTCCAAGTTCTTTGTCCCCACAGGCACCTGGACGAATGAGCCACGTGACATGCAGATAGGGACATGGGCATTGCTCAATCTTCAGATAGGTCTCCAGGCGTGGACTTTCAGAAACCTCGAACGGATAGGATGGACCGCGGAGCAGACTCAGGCGTTGATTGAAGAAGTAAAGGAAGAGCTGCAGAGTGGGAGATTACAGACGTATTGCGACTTCCAGGTTGTGTACGGCCGAAAACCGGAGTAAGCTTGACAGGCAGGAGTAGTCGGCTCTTTCCTTGAGCATGATATGAAAGATAATGCAGCGTCGTTGACGGACGACTGGTGTTCTCCCTCAAGATATCTTGCTGGTCCAAACGCTGCCGTGACCATAGCTTTCCTTGCAACGCTTCGCGACAGATCCAATCCTGGCAGAGATGAATGGAACTAATCGACTTCTACAAATCACTAGTGACGCTGACATCGACCACACGTGCAGCTCGATCATTATGCTCAGGCCATGCAGAATGCAGGCCATGTCCAATTCCTGCAGCATCTACCAATATGACAGTCGACGAAGAGGCTAGAGGCCGCCTCAGATCCTTAATGCCTTCCTCCAACCCGTCAGAACGGGCCACAACCAAAGTCGTGAGCTTATCCGAACTCCGAAGAGCATTTTGAAAATGAGGATTAGACAACGCCAATCTTTGCAGCCTTGGCCATGCCGTCCATACGATTGATTCAGTACCAACCACCTCGGAATCGAACTAAAGTTCATCCTGCATACTTGTGAGGTCCTCTAGGATTCAAGATAAGGAGGCACGACGCAGTATGCAGCGGAGCCCTAGGCCGATGTCATCTTCTGGGTAGTGGCTGCGGAGGGGCATATTGATAATGAGCTTTGTGAGACGCGTGTGCAAAATTGCGTAAGATTGATTAATCTGATCGAGGATTTTTGGATCCTTGATGGTGTTGGCCCATAGGGTGCGAGGTATAGATTCGTTACCTTGAGCCTTGCAGACCATTTCTTCGTTGTGATTGGCTCATTCGTGTCCTCCAAAGAACGAAGGATTTGATCCAGACGGCGTGGTGAGTCGATGTACACGCAATGAGTGTATAGTCTTCTAGGGGCTACAAGATATATTTGACAGGCATGATAAGAAAGCTTTTGTGGTAGGATCTGAAGCAGGGTAAGCCACGACACGATCCAGAAGGACTATGTTGTCAATGATAGCACTGATAAGCTCGTTGGGCCGTCGAGGCACATCAGTGGAACAAATTGGGAGCGGCAAAACTGCTGTGATATAACAACATGAAGGATTTAATTGGTCAACAAGTTGCACATATTGGAAGGACTCAAGGATTCAAGCTAACCAAGTAATCACAAAGATACGATGAGTGCATCTCACGTCTCTACGATTCTCCATTGTTTTGCTGTAAGAGCGACTGATCAATCTCTGGCGCCGAATGCAAATTAGTGATACCTTCTCTCCGCACGATTCTCATCTCATCAAATTGTTGAGATGTGTATGCTATTGAAATTCGTCCAGTGGCTCTCGGAAGCTCTGAAACTTCCTGATATATATCCCCAGCGATAAATATACCCAAGAGAATTGAGAAGATAATGCTAGTCTCATGTAGTAGATACAAATAGCTGCTGCCGAATGCGAATCAACAAGATCTTCACACTTTTGTGTTGCCAAATCAGTGAGCTATTGTGTCCATCTCCACATCCCCGATAATTTGGTTTATACTGCACATACCACGCAGAAGAGGTGCGAAGGTAGACTGTTGAGTCTCGGCCGCAGGATGTACCGTAGAAAGACGCAGAAAGAATCATTCCACGCTGATACTCATAGTGATAATGACAACTTGAAACAGGTACAATTGCGATACTGAATCGCGATTGCAAGACTATCTAGTGGCCTGGATCTCACTACGTAATCTAAATCTAGGGTGATGGTGCCTAGGAGAACAGTCTAGGCGTAAGGGGAAGTGCAGCTGAATGAGGTGGTCACACTGCCACCACTGAAAGCACTAATAAGGGCACTGATAGCGGACCACATGCCTAATCCGCAAACCACGAGTGCGCCGAGGATATAGAAGATGTTGAATGAGGAGAGCATCCAAGTCTTGCGGAAACCGCGGGCGTACCTCTTCCAGCCACTGTCGAGGCGAACGTACTTCTTGGTTGTCTCGTCAAAGTGTTCCTCAGGTAGCATGGCGCCTTTCTGGATGTCGAAGCCGATTTTGAGGAGAGCGGGGAAGGTATAGGTAAAGTTGCCGATACAGAAGGCTCCAACCAGACTGCTGAAGTCACCGAGCTCAGGCACAGCACCCGCGACCACGAAGCCGATCGCCCAATAGGCAGGCACCATGAAGATCCAGATAATCTTGCCCTTCTTGGTGGTGAGAGCGGGAAAATCTGTCAAAATTTGTTAAAATCTGTCCAACATATTTTTCTTAGGGTAACTTACGGAGCAGCTCCATGAAGACGTTATTGTAGACGACTTTAATACCAATGTTTCCATACAGCGCAGCAGCAATCATACCCCCAATAATGGACAAGATGTTACCGGCAGTCTGATAGTTGTATGCGCTGATGCTCTGGTAAGACGTGTTGTATGTGTACTGGCCCTGGTACGAGTATTGGAAGATGCCGAAAAACATGTAAACGAGGTAGATGAAGATGTCTGCGCAGAGCATGCCCTTCCAGAAATCCCAGGGGTTGCGCATCTCGGCGAGAAGATTGAAGAAAAGCATAGCTCCACCGTAAGCGTAGATGATCGTGTTGATACCCTGGTACGTGCCAGCAAAACCAGTACCTCCAGATGCCCAACCATCAGGTGGTGTACCAGCGAAGGTGCGGATCGGAGCATGGGGGGTAACCGTACCATTGGGAAATTGCGTGTCACCATAAGGGGTACCGGCACCGCCAAAGGAGCCAAGCATAGTGGCATAATTTGGGCCATAGACAGCAGATGCTCCAATAGAGATGAAAGCTACTGCCACGGTGGTCCACACAGAGACGTTGGCCAACCATCCAAATCGCTGAAGAGTACGGATTTGCCCAAGGACCATGCCGATAATGGCAATAATGACAAGGCATACGATGAAACACAATCCGTTGCCGTTGGCATCGTCTTTGCCAAGTGAGATCTGACTGACCGAGCCACCGTTGCTGAGGATTAGCACAGATACCAACATGAGCATCTGTAGTGATTGCAGGACGTTGACGATGTGCCTTACGGTCGAGCCGTAGACTCGGAAGAAGGCTTGTCCGAAGTCACGAAGAGGGTAGCGATCGGAGTCCTGGTTAAGCCGAGTGTCAGTACTAAGTGGTACAACCAAAAAAAGATCTCGAGTAAAAAGTGGATATTTCAACGAAAAAAATGATAAAAATTACCATTGACATGTATACACCCCATACGTACCACCCCGAGAGAGATGCCATGAACCCGAAGACTGTATAGAGTGCAACTCCCGGTCCATAGCCCGTATTACTGAAGGCCCACTGTCCTATTTGTCAGTTTTTCGATGTTTACGGCAGATTTGGACATACTAACAGCAGCACCAGTAGGACCCAGAATATCAGTAGTGATTAAGAAGAAGATTGTGCCCCAGCTGGCAGTCCTGCATGCGCGGGATGCCTGGCGCCATTCGTGGTCTGTAACAGTGGTCCAGTTGGCATGGGTTGTGGTGACCCCATGTTCGTCCACTGTCGCGTTGACTTCGTGGACGTGGCCTTTACTAAATCGGTTCTTGATGATGCCCCCAAGGGACCAGGGTTCTTTAGTCTTAATGAGGTTTCCCTCGTATGCATGCTCTTCCGCGCGCGTAATCGTGGCATAGTGGAGGTACTCTTCAAACTGGATAGAGGGGTCATTGTGGACCTGGGCAGCTTCAATGCTGAAGTCCCCGTGCTGAAGATCCGCCTCGTGACCGTGGTCAAGGGCAAACTCTCCTGGGTTCTTCTTCTCCTCGTCGCGAGGATCACCACCGTCGAGGGCAAGATTGGCAAGGTTCAAGCCGGCCATGGTATTGAACTTGTGCAGATAGATGAACAGTTGATCGACAAGGCGATGAAAAGGGAGGAAGAGCACTAAATAAGTATTCGTGCTCCCAGTCGTATTCCTATCGGGTAGCGCGGCTAGTTGGACAAGATAGCGATCATTCCTTTGTGCGAAATATGTCGAACAATTCGCTGGAAATACTATTACAATCTAACAAATTGGCACGCCACGAATCCATTATCTTTATGCCCTATACCCAGGTAGGAAGGTTCGCCGTCAGTTCGCTGCGATAAGGTCGCACACCCGAGAAATAATGTAACGTCGATGCAAAATAGGGCTGATATCCGCAGGGTCTGCAAGCAATAGACTCGCGAGGAACTTCGATGGAAGGCGACTTGCATTATTCCGTAGATCATTTCTTACGGAGTTCGGAACTCAATGGCTGATAAGCTACATGTTCACTATCTGAAGGAACAATAGTGTCGCGTATGGCCGTGATGATCTATCTCACTTTTAGCAGAAATATGATGTCAATTTGAGCCAAAATGGAAAACTGGAGGATACGATACATGTTTCGTGCAATGAGGAGATTAAGCAACGCCCAGATGAAGGAAATGCTTGGTTCCCAAGAAAGATGAGCTTATCATTCAATATTGTTATGATATTGCATCACATGAGGTGGCGTGGCGCCCCGACAAGAATTGATAAGAAACGTCGAATGAGCGCGCTAGGCCAGTTTCAGACATGGACTTGATAAGAAGTCTTGTGCCCATGGACCCGGCAACACGAGTAGTTGTACGGAGTCACCGATGAGCACATGAATAATTACTGAGGGCACTGAGTGGCAAAATAGCGTGTAGAATCGCTGAAAATTTGAAAGCTTCACGGGAGGTTTCATGGGTGGGTACAGGGAAGTGCAATGAACCTCATAAGAATGTGGAAGTCAGTTTGGCGAAAGGGTCGCATTGGCTGATAATTTATTTTCCGATGAAGGTCGCTTCGTCCTCCAGTTGCACACATTGGTAGCACAGCCTTGTCGGGACTACTCTACAACCCAGGAAGGCCCTGACCCTTCTTCACAACGGTGATAGCACCTAACCCAGCTTGGCCATTTGATGCACCGCTCGAGACACCGCCTTGTGCAATGGCGATCTGGTTCTTCTCGTCATTGAAAGCCAGGAAAGCGGCTGTGAAAAACGGAGCACCCAGCGTGCATCCACCAGTGTTGTCCAGGGTCATGCTCAATCCGCACACCTTTGTGCTAGCACCTGCTATATCGTCCAACTCTCCACGGGCGTAGTTTCTGATAGGTACTGCGACGATGACTGACTTGCCGTTGAGACCAGCGAATGTGTAATCGAGCGTGGCGGTAGTAGGAATAGTATCACAGCTGCCGTTGTATGCGACAAACTCCTGACTACCCACAACATATTTAATGAGGCCAGAAACAGCCAGGAGGGAGGCTTGATCGATTGGTAGGTTGTCGGTGCCAGTGCCAGAATCAAGGAGGCACTGCTTGACTGTCGCGTCGGAGGTCTTGATGACTTGGCCTGCAGATGGCTTGTGGAGTGGCGCGATCGACACCTTTGGAGTACCCACATAATAGCCTACATATGTGCCTGAAGGTGGCAGAGGTTTCACACTGACTAATTGGCCAGAGTATTTTGAGGCTGGGGGAACCGCTCCGAAAAGAGCCGTGCCTTGGAAATCGCCCTTCACATCTGCTGGTGGGGCATCGAACCACATACTCAATGTCGATGATTGGATCTGGCCTTGATCTAGGAGATCTTGTCTGAAAGATGGAGTGACGCCACCGTTGACATAAGGCGACAGTCCCAATATTGAGTGATCGAAGCCTTTCTCTCCAATGACACAGTGTCCAGGCGTCCCATCTAGTTGCCTTACGAGGGTAGAGTTAATAAGAGCAACATGGTTGTTCTTGAGAGCCGGCCACTTCGTATTGGGGAAGCTGAAAGTATCGTTGATGGTGTAATAGCCACTTTCTATCTTCGCGTTGCCGGAATAGACATACGCTAGACCATCTGGCACGTACACTGGTTTGGTATGCGATTTTGATGCAGGCCAGTTGTAAAAGTTCTTGACTGGGTAGTTGCATGGGCCTTTGGTGAACAGATGATCGCTGCCATCGTTGATAGTGGCATTGGGCCCGTATGTCCAGAATCCTGAACTGCCGGTATCCATGACTGTCAAGATCGAATCACTTTGCGGAGGACTGCCCCAGAGGAGGTTTGCTGTTATCCTGGGGTAATCTCCATATCTGTGAACGTCAGCACCAAGATAGATACAGCAAGAAGGGTCGCTTACGGGAAATGGAGTGGAATCGCTGGCGCCGTTGCAGCTACAAGGTCCAAGTCGCCCAGTGGTGCAGCAGTAGCAATAGCAGAGAAAAGTAGAAGTGACAACATTTTTAAAAACGCTCGAAAGGAAGTACAGGAAATGAAATACTCAATGCTGTTAATGAACTGACCTGTACGTGGTGATCCATCATAATATATAGCATTTCTTCTATCCTGCCGCACGCTCCAGGCGCTTCTCATCTCACTCCAAAAATACGTACCGCGAGCGAGCATGGGCACCCATGGAGTCTCGTATTGCCAACGTCCAGTTCAATATGTCATGCCGCAAGATAAATTACAACGAACTGGTCTAGATGAAGTGAGTGTGGTAGCGTTGTTGTTCTCGAGGAGAATGTGCCGACGAGGGGCCAACGGCTGCTATTTTCGACACTTTGCAACTGGTGACAGATGAAGTGCCGCTGTCAAACCAGATACGCTACTATAGATTTGGCAAAATTCCAGAGTCAATATGTCTTGGAGCTCTCAAATAGACTTGAGTCTAGTCCTCAAAATAGCATCACTACTGTGGGGAAGGCTCTGTGCATCACAACGTTTACGAAGGGCGGCTCGCTTGAGTTGCAAAAGCACTAGGACCGTCACACTTTCCTTTGAGGTGCTCAGTCCACCTTTTCAAGAAGTGTTCCAATGCGCAGCGATCAACGACGGCGATCTTCATTGACAAATGTTTCAGACACTACATGATCACGAGGAAAGGTAAGCTGGGGGTGGCTCCGGTACCCATCTACAAGCGACCTCATGTGGGATGGCTGGTCAGTCATGCGGTTTCGAGACGTTTGTTTCACGATGAGATTCCAAAAGACGTTACTTTGACCTTAGATCCGAACACAGGCTTTCTCTACCCACTAAACATAGGTTGCCCGTTGACAGCTTTTCATATGACACGATTGACATATGTCGGTGAGTTCATGACCACCGGGCGACCTTTCCTTGCACTTACGCTTAATTTACCTTGTGCCTGTACGAGGCTCATACGTCTAAGAGTAAGGTATATTCTTCTGCACGGCCCACCATCTCTATAATCAGCATTTATACCATGAATTCTGCCACCCTCTTTGATCATTTGTAGATCGTCACAACTTTTTGACAATGTCGAAACTCGTGGCCGCACAGCTTTTCCTGTTCCTCGCTGCTTTGTCTGATGGCAGTCCTCTACATCAGAGTCCTCGGTTGATCGAACTTGAGAGCACCCCGGTACTGCCCGCTGGATGGAGACTGGTCTCTGATGCTGGTGCCGATGAGCGACTCCACTTGCGCATTGCTCTCACAGAACCTCACACAGACTACTTGCAAATCGCTCAAGATGTGAGTGACCCTTCGTCTTCTCGATATGGTTTTCATCTCAGCGCGGAAGAATTGCAAGCTGTGATACCGGACATGCAAAAGACCGCTGAGCCGGTCTTATCATGGCTCGAATCGCAGTCCGTGCAAAACATTACATGGAACCGGGACTGGATCAATTTCTACACGACGGTCAAGCAAGCACACACGCTGTTTGGTGCGGACTTTGCGAGATACGAGTACCTTGATCAAGAGTCTGTTCTCCGCGCCAGATCATACAGCATACCGCAGACCTTGACGTCCAGTATCGACTTCATCTATCCTGTCACCCAATTCCTCAAGCCAGCAATGCGATCGAAAGACCCCGTGCTTGAGACCCGTCAGCACATTCCCACTGGACCCTCTACCTGTTCCAACAGCGCTTGCCCCAAAGGCATTTCTGAGAAATATAACATAAATTACAGACCTGCCGATAATAAATCTGGTGGTCGTCTAGGAGTTGCTGGATTTCTCGAGCAATACCCTGACAGATCTGATCTTCAAACTTTCTTGACGCAGTATGGCCTACACAATGACAGTAAACCATACACATATGCCGTGGAGCGTGTAAATGGTGGTCAAGATCCAGAAACTCCAGCTGCGGTGGGAGTAGAGGCAATTTTGGACGTCGATTATGCAATGGCGTTTGCAGATCCATTGAATGTTACTTTCTACTCGACACGCGGACGACCCCCAACTCTTTCTCAACCGGGCAACAAGGCCCTGAACGCATCTCAATCCGAGAATGAGCCCTACTTTGCCTTTCTATCGTACTTGCTGAATGAGAAGTCACCGCCGCAGGTCATCTCCATCTCCTACTCGGACGACGAGCAGTCCACGCCACCTGCATTTGCTCAAAAGGTCTGCAACCTCTTTGCTCAATTGGCCGCAAGAGGAGTCTCTGTCATTGTTGCAAGTGGCGACGGCGGGGCCCAAGGCACAGGAAATTCGGACTGCAAAGGTCCAAATGGCAAGAAGCGCTTCGTTCCTACGTTCCCCTCCAGCTGTCCATGGGTCACTTCTGTCGGTGCTACCGCTGCATATGGAGGAGCAGCCGACTACTCCAGCGGTGGCTTCTCGAATTACTTTGGTGTCCCGACTTGGCAAAGTACGGCAACGCAGCATTACGTCTCGCAACTAAACAACACTCACGCAGGCTACTACAATAAATCTGGTCGTGGCATACCTGATGTGTCGCTCCTCGGCGATGACTACCTCATCGTATCGGGTGGATACGCCCACACTCAGAGCGGTACATCTGCAGCAACACCAGTCTTCGCGTCGATGATTCTTCTCTTGAATGATATTCGCTTACGGGCAGGAAAGCCAACACTGGGTTTCTTGAACCCTTTGCTCTACGCTGGAAAGGCGAAAACAGTCTTTAGAGACGTCACACAGGGCAGCAGCAACGGCTGCGCTGACAGCTCTAGCTTCGAACCTGGTTGGGATGCACTTGCAGGGTGGGATCCAGCGACTGGGCTTGGGGAGCCTGATTTTGTAAAGTTGAGAGCGCTTCTCACTTGAAGTTGTGTAAATTTTAAGTACATATTCTTCGATTTTGTACATTCGTTGTCGACACTGTAAGCATGGCTGCGTGTGCGGCCGACGATCAGATCTTGCCTAGACGCTCACGACATTGGACCGCGATGACACAGCACATCTATATTCATGCAAGTTTTTTCTACTGGCTTTGTGAAAGATAATTCAGCCCGTGTGATCGTTCCAGGTTCGACATCGAACACGTTTTCCAGAATCGTTGGGAATGAGCTCGCATAGACAGGGTCGCCCTTTTGGAAGTGGCCACTGATCAACTTCGCAGCCCCCAATCTGCCCTCAAGACCGCCCCATTTTCAAGGGAGTAGTAGTCTTTGAACTATTGACTTGATAAGCAGAAAATACCCAGAGTTGCGATTCCGGTGATTATCTAGACGCGGGCACTACAGTGTGCTTACCGCCACCATGGCATGCAAAACCACCGCAACGGCAGAGGTCACGCGAAGTGTACTACCTGATTAAACCTCGAGACTGACCATCAATGTCCTTCTTAAGTGGTGGATACTCGAACAATAAGTGCAGTGTCATTGGCTCTACTCGGGCTGAAGCCTCCCATCAAGGTGCTGGCCATCAAGGTAAGCAAAGGTGTTTCTCGCTAAACACTCACCACTTCAGCCAATCAGAATCAACACGTAGGTCCGCAGTATAAATGACCACAGGCCTGCAAGATCAACACTGTCTCTTTTCAAAACCTTACAATCATCTCTCAATGGCAGGAAAACGTACTCGCCAAGTAAAGAAGGAGGCTCCAGCGAAGAGAATCATGAAGAAAGACCTAAGAATGGACAAGAAATATGAAGACGGCTTCAAGACTTTACCCATCACTCTGTTGTCAGGCTTTCTGGTAAGTGAGATGAATGCATACACGACGTGAAGGTATTTAACAGTGTTCCAGGGAAGTGGAAAGACCACACTGTTGAACTACATTCTCAACTCCAAAGACCACGGTCTCAAAATCGCCATAATCGTTAATGACATGGCAGCCATCAACGTTGACGCTGGTACCATCGTTGCAGACAGCCACAAAAAAGGCCGCGGTGAAGAGAAAATGATTGCAATGCAGAATGGTTGTATCTGCTGCACACTCCGAGGAGACTTTGTCATTGAGCTGGCCAAGATGGCCAAGGCTGGCGAGTATGACTACGTGATTATCGAAAGCACTGGTATCAGCGAGCCGCAACAAGTCGCAGAGAGCTTCACTGCGGACTTTACGAAAGCTATGATGGGTGTTGATGGGGCACTTGATCAATTTGACGAGGAAGAGAAGAAGGTCTTTCGAGAGATGTGAGTCCATGCTGCTGACAGGATAATCTCGATGATGGGACTGACCGTGCTGTAGAGCTGAAGCAGGAGGTCTGAACAAGATAGCAAGGCTCGACACCACTGTCACAGTACTGGATGGCTTCCGCTTCTTCGAAGAGTTCGAAACGATTCAGCTTCTTCACGAGAGATTCAAATCCGAAGTCGAGACTCCAGAGGACGAAAGAACAGTCTCAGATCTCATGATTGACCAGATAGAGTTCGCGGACGTGATAATTGTGAACAAGGTACGGTCACCATAAACGTCGACGTGTAGAAACCTCGCTGACTAGTTACAAAGATTGACATGATCGACGACGACGTATTATCGCGTATCCGAGGACTGATCAAGACTCTGAACCCCGGCGCCAAAGTACTCGAGACCAGCCTCAACGTGTCCAAGCGATCTGAGAACCCGTATGGTATCAAAAAACTGGATGTCAAGGAGATCATCGCAACCAATGCATACAGTGAGGAGACGTCCATCAAAAGTTCTGGCTGGCTGAGGAGCATCCATGACATGTCCATGGTTGATAATCACGGGCGCAAGGTCATGGCACCGAAGCCTGAGACTGTCGAGTGAGCTCCCACGCTTCCCAAGCAACAGTGTATCCGCAATCTAACAGGCTCTTCCAGATACGGTATCAACAGCTTTGTCTATCGAGCTAGAAGACCATTCCACCCAGGCAGACTATTCGAGTTAGTCCACGACAAGTTTGTCATCCTTGAGCCTCAAGAAGAAGAGGGAGAAGAAGAGGACGATGAAGATGAGGAAGAAGGGAATGAAGAGGAAGATCAGGACGATGACGAAGACGAAGATGGCCAAGAAGACAAAGAGGAAAGCCCGCGCGAGACCCATGAAGACGTACGTCGACAATCAGGTTCGCAATCCGAGGGCTCCTCGGACACCATCGGGTCAGACACAGAGGCCACGTCCGTAGAGTCTGGAGACGACGATCCTGACTCCAAGTATGCCGACCTTGACCTCCCTACACGCCTGGCAAACAAGAAAGCCCACCCCATCTTCAGGTCTCTGCTTCGATCAAAGGGTAGGCCACAAACTCCCACCATCGTCCACACGCTCAACTAACAATACAGGCTTCATCTGGCTAGCAACGCGCCCTTACATATCCGGAGACTGGTCTCAGGCAGGAGCCATGCTCACCGTATCCGGCGGACTAAATTGGTTCGCGGCAGTACCAGAAGAAGACTGGCCCTCACCAAGCAAAGAGATCCACGATGTAATCAAGAAAGACTTCGAGGGCGAATGGGGTGACAGACGACAAGAAATTGTCTTTATAGGCGAAGGCATAGACGTGAAAGCCATTTCTGAACTCTTCGATAGCTGTCTGCTTGATGACAAGGAAATGCAGAGGTGGACAAAGATCATGCGGAGAAATTTGCCGACGAATGGCAAGGAGAAATTGTTGTGTAATCATTTTGATGACGGCTGGGAAGATTGGACGAACCCTCTGGACACGCATCATGGACACGATCACGGCCCAGGTGGTCACCATCATTAAGATCGATAGTACCATAGTGTTGCTGTATCAGAAAAGTGGTATTGCATTATAAATTGTATTTGAACCATTATACCGAAGTCCCTCACTGGCCACGGTACGTAATCGGTAATGTCCTGTGTTTTACATCAAGATGAAAAAAGTGCTATCAACTCCCTGGGAACATGTTATTACTGTTGCCATCATTTCCGAAAGAGTCAGGTTGAAGATATGAGAATAATGGATCAGAAGGTTGATAGTCGGCGCCGAAAAAGGCAGAAAGGTCCAAGTCTGGTCCGAGTCCAAGGTTTCTCATAAACTCTGGTCGGTCGCCATTGGAGCGTTTTCCGTCCAGTACTGCGATTTCCTCGAATATGGCTTCCAGATCAGCTGTTTGATTCTGCTCGTTCGGCATGTAGTCCATCGGTGGCATTGTTGAAGAAGTCTGCTGCTGTGGCATGATGGGCGGCATCATATTATTTTGATTGGCCAGGTTTGATTGTGGCGGATACGCCGATGGTCGGGAAGTCATGGAATCTTGACCAGCTGGAAAACCTCTATACATGCCAGGAACAACACCGAAGTTGTTGCCGTTGTAGTACGGAGAGATTCCCATAGTATGTGAGCTTTGAGAGTTACCTCCAATGCTATGTCGATGAATGGGACCCAACGGCTCGCCGAGCATACTTGCAGGCGATGCATCCTGTCCGGGAGTTGTTTGAAAGGCTATGGCTTGTATCGGAACTTCTTGACGCCAGACATGCGGCAGAGAACTTATCATGTTCCTCAAACTCATGTCTCGTGCGTCAAGATCCAGCAAGCTCAACAACCTCTCAATTAGAGGCACAGCAGTCGGAGGAACCTTGGAGGCGCCAAAGCAGTGGATGTATGCTTTCAGTTTGAGTGTGAATGTAGGCCATATATCACTGCCACCAAGAAGATTCCTCTCAGTCCTCAACCACAGCGTAATAACCTCGTAGTGAAGTTGTTGAGGCGACCATGGTTCGGTGTCTTCTGCAGAGCTTTTGGCATCCGTGTTGCCGCCATCATTGATCCTGTCCATGGACTCTGATCCTTGTAGACTTGGTCGAGACTGACTGCTGGATATCGTCGATCGACGTCTGTCAAGTGGTTCTGGCCGATTTTGTGTTGCAGCGGCCTTGGTGCTACCACTTTCATCGTCCCGCAACGCACGAAGTAATTTGTTGAACATGCTAAGTGTCTGAGCTGGCTTCCTCGACAGGCCGAATCTTTGCTGAGATGTCACATTTGATCCACCATCCCAGGGATTCCACTCCTCTAGGCCATCTTCTTCTAGTCGCTGCGAGCCATGAGATCCTTGCCCCTTGAGATGACATGGCATCGAATATAGTCTCCCAAGGATGGCTTCGACAAGATAACAAGCAAGTATGACATGCCTCCTGCGAGGGACATGCATATCTGCTTGTTCATGCAGGCGTAGATCGTACGCTATGCGGATGGCTCGACCTATCAACATCCATGCCGGCGTGCGATCTCCACGACCGATATAGATCAAGCTCAAAAGGATGAGAGCTCGAACGTGACCAAGTTCGAATGGTCCCGACTCCTCTGGAAGAAGTTTCTTTGCGGTGATCATACACATGTCGATCTCGTCCTGCTGTTTTCGAGGGCTGATCTGATGAGCGGCAAGCGATAAGATTGCCCACAATTCTGCATGATTACCAGAGCCGACATCTGATGGATTGATTCGAAGACCCTCAAGTGGATAGGTGTATGCTGTTTTCAGCATGTCATGTTTCTCAGATATTGGAAGCCAAGAGTGTGTGAATGAATAGTAAACGTCTAGAAGTCTCCAGAAATCAGCCGGGAGTCGAATAGTATCGTCTACTGGGACCGCGGAGAAATCCGGTATTGATGCTTTGGGCATGACTGGCGTCACTGTCGAGGGCGCTGAATCACGAGACTGCCGAACAATGCCATTGCTTCCATGACTGAATCCATCACGTGCCGGGAACAAGTCTTTGAGAATGTCATCTGACTCCTCCAAAGCGTACTCGGGACCGAATTGGGACGGAGATGAGACAGGAGCGCCAGAGAGTAACTGATCGATCTGCTTGTAAATGGTACCCTTGCTCCATCGACTGTGCAAACGATCTGACTCGGAACCTTCTTTACTGGAAAGAAGTTTTTGCACTGCACTATCCTGCACAGACAGCTCACGCTTGAGTGTGGTCTCTGCAGCAGGATCCCTTGAAAAGAGCCATGCGAGGGACAGTTCAAGGGTACGAATGTAGCCTGGTTGAATACCTCGCTTCTTGGCTGCCGTGTCATAGGTACAGGCTCTCTCGGAGAATGCACAGGTTCCACATGTTGGCTTTATGCCATCGCACTTCTCTCTACCTGGAAAACAAGTGAGCCACTATGCAAGAGAACAAGCAGGCATTCAGTAAGTATGAAATGAAGTAGGAATATGAACACCCGAGTCTTCCGATGGAAACGAACAACTTGTCTACTGTTTTCTTTCTGGACTTTCGTACCCCCGTTACGACACTCTGCCATGCGCATAGCAAAAGATAGTGGGATACACATAGAAATAAAAGAGACTCACCAGCTCGACATTGATCACAAGCTCGCGAAACCCTTTGTCGTTTAACACGAGGAGCTTCCTCAGCCGCGCCATCCTTTGCGCGCTTCCGTTGCTCGTTGGCGGAAGTTGTCGCATTGCTCGAGCCAGCCTCCATTCTACCGCCTGTCATTCCTGATTATCACTTCCCCAGAGCGTGAGGACATTGTGCCATACAGGCTTAGCACATCATCTGGGGTCGAAAAGGGAAACAGAGGGATCGCTGTAATAATGCACGCGAGATCAGATCTGCACGACCCCATGTGGAAGGATTGAGGTGAGATGAGGGGATCCCCGCGTGCACGGCGATTCGGAACATCTTCGGCAGCTTGGCAACCCGGTTTGACAGGGATGTTTGAACATGGGCCGAGGCCTTTGCACATACGAACTCTCGTCTTTACCTTTTCTCTTGTTCTACCAAGGTGATACGTAGCTTGTCACTAGTGGGTGTTTTGATACTGTCACAGTGGAGGTCGATTGATTTTTGATTGCTGTGCATAGTTGTTGTCAGCTAATATGGCGAGTCGAAAGAGGTCATTCGGAGAGATGAATGGCCGAGATGGCACGCCCGCATCATCGCAATCTTCCACAAGCCCATATAAACCAAACACGTCGTTCCTTCTAATCGGCATCCGGGGATCCGGCAAATCGAGTCTTGCATTTCTAGCAGCGACAGCATACAATCGACGGCTCGTTGATATTGAGAGGGCCTTCTTCGAGCGCACCGGTCAAAGTCTTGCCGAGCACCGAAAGACTGTCAATATCGATGAATACCACAAGCACCATCAGGAAGTGCTGAAGACGGTGCTAGAGGAGCACAAAGAAGGTTGTGTGATAGTGTGTAACTTCTCCGATCTCGAACATGGTGGCATCACCATTCTTCAAGACTTTGCCCGAACACATCCTGTAATACATATCACGCGAGATGTCAAGGGCATCCAATTGCATACGAGAGTCTGGTCAGAGGAAAAGACTGCCCACCTTCTCACAGTCAGTGGACCACTACTTCGTGCTTGTTCAAATTTCGAATTCTTCAACAAGACGGAAAATGGAGCGAACATATTACCGCTCACATCCGATCAGGTTGATGGCGATGAGGAGTTTGCGTCTGGAGAAAAGTCGCCCGCTCCGTCTTTGACGCTCAAACGAGTTGAGAGGGACTTTCTCAAGTTCTTGCGGCAGATATTGGGCGACTTCTCACGGAAGCCCAGCCACCAATCTGCATATCCTTTGTCTCAAATTCCTGCAGAGCAAAGGAGATATACATACGCAACAGTTGTCGAAGCCACCCACATTCTGGCCGGATCGATTGATTTGGAGGACGTCCAGATCGGTGCAGATGCATTGCAAATTGTCTTTGACATGTCTGCCGGTGGAGAGATCTTCGATCCGCACGCCATGGGAGAAATCTTCGCTACTGTCAGACGAGCAACCATCCTACCAATCATTCTTGATATTCTACCAAACTTTGGAAGTCCGAGCCGACCTCAGAGAGACAGATATATACAGCATATCGGAAGCTGCATTCGCCTAGCGCCTGAATACATCACAATCCAGCCTAGCTGGTTTGAAACAGACTTTCGAAAATCCATCACTTTGAGCGGTGGGGTGAGCGTAATTGGCCGATTCTCTGTGCAAGGCTGGGATAACCCCGAAACTGCAATCCTATGCGATTCAGAAGCATTCTCCATCATCCAGATTGTCTCTGAAGCACGAGACCTTTCAGACAATCTTGTCCTCGAGAATTTCAAAGCCAAGTTACGGATCACGGAAGTACCACGAAAGGCACAGATTAGCGCATTCAATTATGGCCGCGTGGGAAGGCCTTCACAATATCTCAATAAAGTGTTGGCGCCTGTCCTTCCAGTCGGAGTCTCACTACATTCGACACACCTGGGAATGCCGGGAATTACTGCTAAACAAGGAACAAAAGCATTGTTTGCATCCTTTTTGTTGGATCCGCTGCACTTCTGCATCTTCGGTGCGAATGTCAGCTATTCCTTATCCCCGGTAATGCACAATGCTGCCTACAAAGCTTGTGGAATGCCGCACAAATACAGTGCCCACTCGACCACCTCCTTGGAGACTATCATAGCCTCTCTGCGACAGGACCTGTGTGGTGGTGCCGCCATCACTCAACCACACAAGATTGACATTGTGAGCAGACTCGATTCTCTCAGTCGCCATGCCAAGTTCATCAGAGCTGCCAACACCGTGATTCCGCTCCGTCAAGCCTTTACAGCGGATGCGCCATCGGATCTAGATATCGTCAACAGTCGAAATCGTGCGGGCCCTGTGCTCAGTCTGCACGGTGAGAACACAGATTGGATTGGCATCCGAGCTTGCATTCGACGTGGCCTATCACCAATCAACACAATCCGACCAAGCTCTTGTGGACTAGTGATAGGAGCCGGTGGAATGTCGCGAGCAGCCATCTACGCCATGATTCATCTTGGCGTGCAGAATGTGTTTGTATACAACCGGACGACCGTAACGGCACAAGCTTTGGCTGATTACTATAATGGGCTGGACGACCTGCGTAGCTCTGATGCGGTTCAGCCACAGGACAACGCGACGGACAACGCAAAGTACCAATACACGATTCACGTCATATCTTCGATTGACGATGCATGGCCTGCCGGATATAGCCTTCCGACCATGATCGTGTGCAGTGTACCGGCACAAACACCAGATGGAGAAACGGCCACAAACTTCACCTTACCCCCAGCTTGGATACAAAGTCGCT
Organism: Dothideomycetes sp. NU200; assembly: GCA_027943355.1. Classification (NCBI taxonomy): domain Eukaryota; kingdom Fungi; phylum Ascomycota; class Dothideomycetes; species Dothideomycetes sp. NU200. Next base: position 1,408,553 of record BSCJ01000003.1, read on the forward strand.
CTGGAGGCGTTGTTGTCGAGCTAGCATACAGACCGCTAGTGACCCCACTTGTCCGGCAAGTTCGAGCAGAGTCTCATCGAGGCTGGATCATCATGCATGGTCTCGATATGCTTCCTGAACAGGCTTTTGCTCAGTTTGAGCTTTTTACTGGACGGAGAGCGCCGAGGAGACTGATGAGACAGCAAGTGCTTGCGAGGTTTCGGGAGGAACAACAGCGTGCGGATGCACTGACGGTTGGATGATTGTCTTGTCCATATGAAATGTGATGTACTTATTTTGGAATATACCCACTTATGGTTGCTGATGGCACACAAGCGTGTGAGTGAGAACTTGATGAGCCATTTTTCCCCTTTGCTGTCGATCCACGAGACACAATTCTTTGTTTCAACCAAGATTTCCTTGTCTCCAAAGTCTTCGGCTTTTGAGTGTCTCGCGCGCCCCACGAGACATAGTAGACCACAATTAGCAACCAGCACCACAGTGTTTCAAACCACGCCCTTTGTTCTCCAAATCTCAGAGTAGCCATCAAGCTGAACCCAAGGAAGACTGCAAAGATAAAACAACGACGATATCCCTCTCTGAGAGCCAAACATAAACCGTCCACAAACTCCAACACCTTGCCTCTGTCACGATCGCCAAAGATCAAGAGAAACAGCACAGGATGTCCGCCTCCAAAGACTCTTCCTCAGAATCACCCACTTCAACCACCAAAAGAAACCTTGAGATCCTCCAACCAGACGTCTATCGCTCAACCACCGATGGCAAAGTTCTGAAGGTGGCGGAGACTAGAAATGAAATCTCGACCCGCTGTGTCAGGAAGACCCATATTGTGCAGACGAAGAATAGCAATGGGGAGGTGATTGCTAGCTTTATCGCTTGTGGTGACAGGAGGTACTGTCTTGGGTATCATTTTGATGAGTGAGCCTTACTACCCTGCTCCGTAAAACTGCCGGCTGAGTGTCGACGGGAGAAGGAGGCGCGAGGAGGCGAAGGCAAGGGGGGTAGACCTCGTGAGCATGGGAAATACATTGTTGCTTCGGATTACGGGATCACTGCCGCTAGTGCCGTGGTATGGATGAGGTGGTGGGACATGTTTTGTTTTACGATCTCCAGGGTGAGAGTGAAGATGGGCTGTGCAGGTCACATGCCCTAGCAAGGGAAGAATACCTTTGATGGTTTTTTTTTTCGCAGTACAAAAAGGACTTATTTGGTTTGCGATCTCCTTGTCAAGCTGCGCTTACGTTCGTCCCTCTCGATTTTGCTCGCGCTATTCAGATTTCACCTTTTCTTGACTGGAATGGATGACGCAGACTGTAAGTGGAGAGTGATGTGAGCTGCGTATATTTCACATATGTCATTCACATCGCTTTTCCCCCCTCACCAATCGAGGAAAGAGAGAAATTATGCCCTGGGTTTCAAGAGAAAAAGAGAACAATCATTATGCCAGTCAGATTTCCAAGTACACCTCTAAACAACCACTTCTACCAAACCCGTTGATGAAAGACTTTCATGTACCCAGCACCGACTTGCCAAAGCTGCGTCCACTGATTCGTCTTCCTATCATCGCCTATCCAGTGTCCAGTATTTCTCAATCTCGCATCCTCTAGGCAAACCTCTCACCCCGTTTCCAAATCTCTCAGCTCAATCCCGTCTCCATCACCTCTTCCCCTGCCTCCAATTCTACCCTCTACTGTCTCCCCCTCACTGCCTCTCAATCCTCTAACCACTCTCCCCCACACTTTCCCAAACCAGTTCTTGATCCTGCCCCTCACGCCCCAGCAAATCATCCCACCCGCTCCCAAAAACGCAGCTCCAGTAACCGCAACACCCACGGCCAGCGCAATAATCGCGCCCCTGCTCAGGAGAGAAGGAGAAACAACCTCTGAGACAAGGAAGACGAGGAGGCCTAGCAGTGCCGCGAATGAAATGCAGAGGACGAGGATTACGAGTGGGATTTCTATGCCTAGGACGTGGTTTGGGAGACCCTGGTGCGGACGAGCCGGAGTGGTGCGAGACGTAACAGTGGCTGGGGGAAGATTGTTGCGGTGTGCACCCTGTGCAGTAGGAGCAGTGTCGATTGCAGTATCCGTGGGAACATCATGAGTAGAGATGGTAGCTGCGCTAGTAGTGTGAGTAGGAGCAAGAGTAGGATGGGGTGGCTGTTGCGCTTGGGGTCGAAGGGTCGGCTGGTGCGTTTCATCTTCTTCGATAGAAGACAGAGGGTGATCAGCGGCATCGACACTTTGCTCGTTGTGGTCGGGGAAGAAACGACCGTGTCCGCTGTCGCGGGCGCTTTGACTCAGACCAGGTTGTTCTGGCCGGATCTGCGGGATACCGGGGTGAAGTGATGGAGCTGGAGGACGGATTAGAGACAAGTTTGTTTCTGGAGTAGGTGCGAGTGGACTGAAGGATCGGTATGGTCTAGAAAGTGTAGAGTGGATTGGCGTATTAGGGTGCATACCCAACTGGTGTCTCGTCTGCGCTGCTCCTGCTACTGCTGCTTCTGACGAGGATGGTGAAACATCCCTAAGTGATAGACTGGGCTGGTCCCTGTGAACAATGACCGTTTCTGCACTAGGAGATTGCTCCTCATGGATGACAGGACTGCGATTGACAGAGGAAGCACGAGCTTCGGAAAAGGCTTGCTGGCGGAGATCAGGGCTCGATGGCTTGTGTCGCAGGTCTGGTGATGATGTTGCTGGGGCTGCGTCCGTGAGAAAGGTGCGAGGGCTTGGGGTGGACGGTGTATTGACGTGATCAGTCTGAGACCCTCTACCCGTCGACTGGGCCAAGTCCCTGTAGGTCTGAAAGTCGTGATAAGAATCCTGAGCCGGAGAAGTAGTGGATACAGATAGAGCTGCCTGACGAGCAGCAGTGAGTCTGGACTCTAGACTTGATGGAAGCGTAGCTGAAGGAGGTGTAGGCAGGCGAGGTGGAGTAGAAATAGATGGTATATCAGCACTGTTCCATCCTGTGACTTGAATGAGGGTTTGGCTGTGTTGATCAGGAGGCGAAGCATGACCAGCTTCGAAATCATTGGAAGGACTAGCATCGGACTGAGACGAAGACGATTTAGTCGCCAGTCTCCTTTCAAGATCCAGAGGCATCGCCTCCGATGACTGAGTAAGCGATCTTTCCAGGATCGCTCCGGCATTGTGTCGACGACCATGATTGGGAGTTGGAGCAGGAGGACGCGGGATATGTCTTCCTTCTTCTTCACGTGGTGTTGAGGGTGAAAGCCGTTCGGGAGGTTCATCATGACTGACAGAATCTTGGTCGTCAGGAGGAGCAGGAGTTCTTGCGGCAGTCTGGTCATTGTAATAATCACTACTGGATTCGACCCCCTGATTGAGCGCGGACATGATTCGCTCTCTCTACACCAGCAGTCTTGCAGCTGGTTGAAGATAAGACAGAAATATATCCCAGGTAATTTCTTTTTCGTCAGAGTGGGTAAAGATATAAAGTGGACAAACATGGATTGGTAGACATGATAAAGGAACACAAACAAGAAAACGCCATGGAACGAGCAAGGGAACAAACAACACTGTCTTGATGAAAGCAAATCAGTAAGCAGTGAAAGGTGATCATTGAAGGCGGGCGTTCGAGACGTTGTGGGATGCATTTCAATCATACGATGGAGAGATGCCAGTAAGGGACAAATGGTTCTGGGCTCTATAAACATCTCTTCGGCAAGAGAATGACAGAATGAAAGAGGTGCAAACCACACATTCATCCCGAGAAAGCTGGCATCACGGTATTGTTGTGATTGAATTGTGTGTAGGACAGCATCAACCACCCCGATGTAATACCACACAAACTGGGCCGAATCCATGAGTGTAGCAGTCCCGCAAATCGGCATTGTTGATAAAAGGAATAAATGAGACTATACCATTTATTGTGTTGATTGAGATGGGCCACTCCTAGGTCCCAACAACATAACTGAGCTTCGTCGCCTTGTGTTACTTACTTTCAGTATGCTATACACTACAGGTTGTAGCAAACACTCCTCTCAGCGGCCGGAGTCGTTGCAGCCGCGGCGCCGCCAGTGTCAAGAGACCAACTTTGCATGACCATAACGCGGGAAACACGCATGCTGTGACCATAAGCCAGAGGTATGCTAAGAGCGAGAGAGTTGAAAGTCATGGAAGAATAGAAAAGGAGGGTAGAATTGAATGCAGCGAAAAGACCGCGCCATGCCTCTGCTTTTTTGATGACAACATCAATGCACAATTCCTCCAATCCCTCCTCTTCTGCTTATCCGAACATTTTAATTTTGAAGGCGCAAGCCATCCCTTCCGTTTTCGTTTATTCTCCCACGGTAGCTTGATTCCACACAATTGATAACAGACGCCGTAATTCTCCAATTGTACACCCTGCAAGGAAAAGAACAAAAGCAACGGCCCGCTATGCAAGGTATATCTGAATGCCCTGGCAGAAGGAAAAAACCAAACAAGAACAGGAAAAGGGGTGGTATGGAACAATACCAAGGACGAATGACACGATGAAGCGTAAAGAGGTCTATAAATCTTTCGAGTTTGGGAATTCGTGTTTCTTCATGCTCATGCAGTGCTCATGTCATGCTCGACTCTTGTCATGTTGATCAAGAGGAGTCTCGAAATGTCGTCTGGAAGTGTCTAGGCTGGGCTGAGTCTGACCAAGTCGTCTAGAATGGTAGACCAAGATCATGACCAAATCTAGCACATGACGTACTTGCATTGTCCCTCAGCCTTACGGCCAGCATCGTCAGTCTCGAGCTTGTAGTCAATGACCACGTCAAGATCTCTTCTGTTGCGCTCATTGGGCTTGCAGTCGATTCTGGCGTTCATTTGCTCGCCAGCCTCGACGGTGATGGCATCCTTGAGGTAGAAGACAGTCTGCTTCCAGTGGGTGTACTTTGTGTGCGGGCCAGTGCTGAACTTGATGGGCTTGTGGCAAGCAGCAAACTCAATATCGAACCAGGCGATAAGGGCATGGACGTAATCGGTGCGGCGGACGTTGAGGGTGAAGGGGGTGTTGAAGGCAAGGTCGGCGACAGTACAGGTGTAGAGATCGAGCGTGAGGACGGGGGTGGGGTCGGTGACGACGGCCTTCATCTCGACGGTGTCGACAAGAGGCTCGGTAAGAGCAGTGTATTTGAGGGGAGAGTAGTCAAAGCCCCAGACATTGTCCCAGACTTTGGAGTCTTTGTTAGTATGGTGTTTTGTGGTGGAAAAAGTGTAATCTTCACTTACATCCAATCTTCTCCTCCTTGTACTCGCCGTCTTCAATACCAGCGGCAAAGATGGTGGCCTTGTCGGGGAAGATGAGACCGCCCTTCTTGAGGTAGCGGTCACGGGCCCAGAGGACGGTGTCGAGCATGGACTCGTAGAGGAGGAAGTAGCCCATCCACTCGGAGATGATAATGTCAACCTCGGGGAAAGGGAGAACAACATCTTCCATCTTGCCTTGAAGGAGAGTAATCTTGTCGCTCATGCCGTTGACCTCGACAATCTCCTTAGCCTTGTCAATGATGGTGGACATGTCGACACCAATGACGTGCTTTGCGCCGGCCTTGACAGCGAACCTGAGGTGGTTTTAGTTTGAGAGATGAATTGGGAGCGCATGTCTTATAAACGGAGCTGAAAAGAATGGCATGAAAATGGAAATGGAAAAGTACAGAAACAAAAGATGATAAGATTGGGCAGGGCTTACATGGACAGGATAGAGGTACCGCAACCAACATCGAGAACAACCTTGTCCTTGAACAGGTGCTTGTTCTGGTAAATGGCATCCCGGTATGATCGCGTGCGCACATCATCCTTGAGCATCTCCTCGTGGATGCCGTGGTGGTTGTAGCTGTTGAAGTAGTGAACCTCGGAGTGGGCAAGGCCGGCAAGGCGGTCGCCAGCGGCAGGAGCAGTAGTGTTGGCCATGATGAGGGTGATGATCGCGTGTTACTGAAGGAGAGAATGCGCGAGGTGGAAAAGAGAGGATGGGATGAGAAAAAAAAAGAGGAGAGTATTGCAGTTGGCAGTGTTTCTTCACCTTTTGCTAACCAGGCAGGGCAAAGCACATACGAATACTGATGGGACTGCACTTTTTCCAACCGCTAGCACGGACTTACGCGGGGCGCGAGCAAAGTGTAATTCTTCTTCGAGACCTTCAGGGTCCATGACATGACACCACACATGACTCGCGCTTATCTTACAAAGTAATCTTCTTATCATTCAAACAATCATGCCGTCCATGATGTGTTGCATCCTCCTTTAATGTTGGAAACATGGTCTCGACCAATCACATCTGACGTCGCTCCAGGATATAATGTCTAAATATACAGCAATGATGAGAACTGAAGATATCCCACAACACCTCCTCACCGCACAAGCTTGCTTTCCCTTCTCCCACCCGCAGCGAGCCCACGAATACTGTCGTCGCTAGATCCCTCGCCTAACTCTCCCAAGTCACTAACACTGCTACCTGCTCTGTCCCTACCACCGTTCACTCCCGCACCAAAGCCATTCTTGGCCTTCTTGTCCACCTCGGCAAAAACCCTCCTCAACTCGTCGCAGGCGTTGAGGTAGAACTCCTTGACTCCAGGCGTTGGCTTGATGGGATTGGGTGCCTTGTCCCAGCCATGAGGCACACCTTCGACCATTGTGTATACAACATTCTTGTTGATCTCCTTGCTGATCAGACGGTCTTTGAACTTGATTCCCTCCGCTAATAGCATGTCCCACTCGCAAGTGTGCATGATGATTTCGTTGGGCAAGGCTTCTCTTAACAATGCCGTCTCCGCAATTCCAGGCGACAGATAAGGCGAATCAAGAGGGATGGTGTTGGGCGGGTGAAGGTAAGATTGATCAAAAAGATCGGTGAATAGACTGGGAAGTTCTTGATCTTTACGCACGCACGTACTGCGGCGCTGTTCTCGTGTCTGAGTGTAGTCAAGACTTGGATACCACGGCACAATAGCGCAAACTTCGACAGTTGGGCACTCCCTTGTCGCTGCCTTTGCAGTTTTAATGTAGTTTTCTTCTGCATGCGGCACATTCATGGCAGATCGTGAGCGCAGAATGCGATTAACAGACGTCGTCGATGCTGATGCTGAGGCGAGATTGGCCAGCATTTGAGGTCGGATGGCCGAAACAGAAGCGCTATTTCCAGGTACATTAAGTTGGTTTCCACTGTTGCTGGGAATGGTGGCCAGACTGCCTGGATTCGTAGGCACATTAAGCAGACTGTTGCTGTCTTCGGTCAAGGTGCGGGTGAAGTCGGTCTGATGGTCGTACAGGCGGAGAGGGACCGTGATAGCCATGTTGGCACCAGAACTGAAGCCACTCAGGGCAATCTTGTTGGGATCGATTCCTAGCTCTTCTGCGTGCGTGGCGCAGTAGATGATGGCGTCCACACCGTCCTCGACGGCCGTCGGGAATGGATATTCAGGAGCCCGGCGATAATCTACACTGACAACTACGGCATCACACTGCTCAACCACAGTGCCACACCATCTTCCGTCGTCTGTTGCGGTGCCGAGAGTAAAGCCACCGCCGTGAAAGTTGATGACACATGGGTACCCCTTGTTTCCGTGCTTGAGGCCTTTGGAGTCTGGCTTCTTAAATCCAAGTCTGCGTCGGCCTTCATAATCCTTGGGCACGTAGAAGGACAGTTGAAATGATCCCTCTTGCGCAGACACGGTCGACTTGATTGTCCGTTTGAAAGAAGGCTTGGGAGGCCGAGGAGAGGCCAGTCGATGAAGGAACATGCCTATTGACATGAGATAGCGCCACATCTGCGCTTGCATATGAAGCACCCATCGTGGGCGCGGTCCTGGTCCGGCCATGGTTGATTTGACACAGTAGTCAGGGAGTAGATGAATGACAGGTTATGTAGAAGAAAAGGCGGTCAACGACATGGAAACGAAAACACCTGATCAAAGTGACAGGCTCAGAAGAGAAGAAGACGGGAATTGAGTTGGAATATGGAGGAGATTATTGATGGTCTGATTTACGTCCAATGATCTTGGTTATGTTGCACGACTAATCCCTGGCGGCTCGTTCATGGCTAAAGCTATGACGTATGAGGCTCTGGCGGCAGACAAGTACCACGACACGTTGGTAGGTGATAAGGTAAACACAGCCACGACCATCTTTGTAGATTATTACGACGTGCTTACTTTGCCATAAGCAACGTGTCGCGAGGTCATCCATGCCAACTCTCGGTCTCGGAAATACATACTCTGCATAAAGTCGCATTCCCCACGCCGCTACTAATCATCTCCTTTGCACATGTCGGAGAGAACAAGCTTATTACTCTATATGCCGGGCTAGATCGCTCACCAAATTGATGGCCGGTTTCCGTCTTATCTAGGCGTAATCATGGTGAAGTGTGCTCCTGCTGTTCGACACGGAGCTTTTGCAAGTATTCACGCTGAGCAGCAATCGACTCTACTCTATGTATCCTGTATTGCTCCGCCATCATAGCATCATACGGCGCAACAATGCGAGTAGATACTTGGTTGCGATCTCGCCTCCAATCATCCTCTCGAAAATCTTCGGGCCAGCCATAGTCCTCGATAAGGTCACGGCGAAGCTCTGGCTCCTGCATCGAAAAAGAGCACTGACACATCATAGAGAGCCTGCTTGCAGCTTCGGCAGCTAATGGTTACGTACGTCTTCTGGTGGAATGTAAGCATTCATCTGCAACCAATGAAGACTCTGGTATTCGTCAAGGATCTCTTGCAGCACATCAATAGCAGTTTCTGCTGGCCATTTTTGATAGTAGTCCCATTTCTCTTCCGGTCGTTCCATGACATCTGCAAAGCTTAGCAGATTTCCAATCCTCCGAATCGTGTCTGAGTCGCTCGTCGGTATCATCACTGGGAGTAGCGCGTTCTGGTCGTTCAAGTACTCTCCGAGGTGTCGAGGACGATAGAAAAACTATCTGTCAATTGCATCCTCGAAATCGTAATCTCGTGAGGCTTGAGTTGGTTCTTTCCAGGATCCACTGTTCGGCCTTTGGCGATATCTTGCCCGTCCAAGTACGAAATGCCCCAAGTATCTGGTGCGAATTGACAAATTCCCATGGCAGGATTGGGCCGTGGCAAAGGCATTTTTTGCATAAGATAAAAGACACGCGGGTCAAGCTCAACATTAGGAATCTAAGACAGATCAACCTTGTGGCCACCGGGAGGTGCATACACGACATCCATCTCTTCAATGTAAGAAAGTTTGGTCATGACCTTGTATATATCGGTCATGAGTCGGACAATAGTATCCTCATTGTAGGGAATTGTTGATATTTTCTAGCAGACTCGATTCTTCTCGATAGGAAATAAGAGTTGAATAGCCTACTTAGGCCAAATGAAGCAAGAATGGTAATGGTGGTAGAAAAGATGACGAGAGAAATATTTCCTGGCCATTATTGCGAATGACTTGACAGTCAAAGTCGATGGGTGCACCAATGTAATGTAGTATCGACGTTTGGACGGTCCCTCATTGTTTCCATTGCCATATCCAGAGACATAGAAAAGTACCTACCTTACATGCCCGTGCAGGACGTTATGGATCAAAGCAGCGGGATCGGCACAGGAGGCCTTGGCGCGCTTGTATCTCCACACCTTAATCCAGCTCATATGCGACTTGTTTTCCGCGATGCAATTGAAGATGAATTGATATCGAACATTACTGCACGTCGGACCGCATGATATGCATACCAAGCATTCCCTGGTAGACTCTCAAACACCAGCCTGCCATGTCTGTGCCTGGAGAGCAAGACATTGCTCCGTCAATCGGTGAGGCGCAACCTGCATCAACAGAGGAGGCAGATGGTTCAATGCACATGACAGCTGCAGCTGCAGCAGAAGTTGCGCCGGCACCTGCCACAAATCACCAGACATCCACGACCACTCCGCCCTTTAACATTCCTGCCTTCTCGCCCGCCACCGAGGAAATACTCAAGAGAGTATCGGCCAATGCCAATCCGGGCACATCTGAATGGGAAGCTGCTCGAGAGGCAGTATTAAAGAACATGACCACAAGTGACACAATTGCCACATCCCCAGCACCAAAAGATGCGCCGTCCAAGAGAGGAGGTAGAGGCGGGAAGAAATCAAGTCCACTTGTGAACGAAGAAATTGTTGTAGCAGCACCAGAAACACCTGCTGCTTTTGTCAAAGAAGAGGCCATGGTGACACCTGGACCCGCATCAGTACCCACAATTGGTCGAGGACGAGGTCGAGGACGAGGCCGGGGTAGACCACCGGGAAGCGCAGTAGGTAGGGGAAGCACAAGAGGTTCTTTACGAGGTCGAGGACGGGGATCACGTGGAGGAGGTCGAGGCGGCAAGAGGAAATCAGACCTCGACGAAGTCATCAAGGTCGAAGACGCAGACGCATCCGACTCGTCTGAAAACTACACCCCTCTCGCAACGGCAACACGCTCGGGTCGATCCGTACAGAAACCAACCACTTTTGTCCCGCCAGTCCTTCCGTCTCCAACCGCAGGCCAGAAGCGGAAACGCAATTTCGGTGGCAGACGGAATCCAGAGTTGGCCGTGTGTAAAGTCTGTCTGAGACCACACAGCCCAGCCATGAACATGATAGTGTTTTGTGATGACTGCAATACTCCATATCACCGCTACTGCCACCATCCACCCATTCCACAGGAAGTGGTGGATGTCGCGGACATGGAATGGCATTGTGCGGACTGCAGTGCTGAAAGAGGAGATCCTGTGCATGAGCCTGATGTCGACACATTTGTTGCTGCACAGGGTCTTACGCAGGTGCAGGTTAGTGATGTCTCTCGTTTTTTCCTTTTCTTCTCACATAGAGTATCAAGGAATCATGACAACCAAAGAACAATACTGATATTGATGGAAATGTAGAAACGTGAAGTTCTCTCCCTCCTTCCCCAGAACACTCTCGTCACACTCCTCCTCCGCGCGAATCAGCTCCGTCCGGACCTCCCCATATACCCACCAGGATCTCAAAAACGTCCGTTACCAAGCACCCTTCCCGACCTCCTCGACGACCCATATCCACATGCTACTAACGGCCGACGAGGACATTCCCCGCCCGAGCCAGATGATGATGATGACGACGAACTAGAACCGCACGAAAGACGACCATCCGACGACCCACCCTTCGACATCGATGACCCTGCTGCCAATTATCCTAAGCCTGGATATGGGCTAGGAAGGACGTTGCCGCCGGAACAGGATGACCTGGCTTGGTTGGTTGATGACAACACGGAGGTGTATTCGCATCTGTATCAGGCGGATGTTGAGGAGGCTAATGCGGGCCTTTTCGGGAAGAAAAGAAAGGAAGGGGGGAGTAGTGGTCAGGCTGGACAAGGGGATGCCGATAATGGTGGGAATGGCAGAGCAGCCGACGGACAAACAGCCGAAATCACTGCTGGAGCGGATGTTGAAATGGAGAATGGTGCTGCATAATATCAGTCGATGCATGGTCGCCACATGTGCAGAAATGCGGCGGCCTATTAATTACAACTCGGCATGAAAGAATGGGTGACATACACGATATGCAATACCAAAGTATGGAGTTCCCAGATCTGATGAACAAGGATCATGCCTGATGTATCACCAAGACCATCCATAGTCCACCATTCAATGACGGACTGACGGTCCAGCATAAAGCCAGAATGACATCCTTGTTGACATGCACATGATTTGGCCAACAAAAATGGGATATGAAGGGAAAATCAAGAGAAGGATATAATAGCTCGAATCTGTCGTTGTCCGTCCAAAGCAAGAAAGATGATCTTTGTATGCGATGACAGCCCCAGTCTGTTCTCGCTTGATGTACTGACTGAACCCGCTCCTAGGGCCTGCCCGTCTGTGCCTGTCTGGGCTCCTCGTGCGTGACTGTATATATCTGTTTTTCAAGGTATGCATATCGAACCCGGCATCTGCTTCCTCTTTCTCCCTCCCTTTCCATCGTGATCGTGAAAAAACAGCAAGAAAACACGCGCGAGAAGAGAAGATTCCTCCTCACATGTTCTCCCTGAACATACTCCTCCGCTCAGTAGGACTATCACTACTGCTGCCCGCGCCCAGACTCTTATTCTTCATGTGACCCTGGCCCTTCGCAGTATCAACCATAGGTCTAGGACTGACACCCCTCAGACTATCCGCCTCTGCCTCGTCCCCGAATGGGTTGTTACCGCCACTCCCACCCGCCTGTCCCATCTCTTCATCATACCGCTGATCCAGCTCTCTCTGCCGACTCTTGCTCCGGCCCCTCTCCACTTCAGCTCCCACAACCTGCCCGTAGCCGCTCCCGCCGTACGGTCCGGCTGCCGCCACGGGGTCCTGCAGACCGAGTTCTTGCTCCTCGTAGTACTCGTTGCCCACGCGCGCATCCCACGCCTCGTCTGGGTCGAGGGCGCCGAAGCCGCGGCGGTCGGGGCGGGAGCGCGAGCCGAAGCCGGACGAGGGTTCGTAGCCGCCGGCGCTGGTGCGACCTGAGCCGCGGAGGGAGTCGAGTTTGTCTTGGAACCAGGACTTGATTGTTGAGGGCGCGGCGGATGGCGCTGTGTAGGTTGATCGGGGTCCTCCTTGGCGGCGTGCGAAGGGGTTGAGGGAGGGCGCGGGGATGCCTAGACGGCGGGCGCGGTATTGGACGTAGCTGTGGAGGAGGGGTGAGTAGGTAGAGACGGGGTGTGGTGGACTTGATTGGAGGGTGGGGGGTAGAGTAAGTGAGGTAGAAGAGGCAGGCAGCTGAGCTTCGTCATTGCGCAGGCAGACAGCGGCAGCGCAGACCAGGGCGCATTATGTTTTGTGGTGGAGAAAACACGAAAAGAAGGAAGATAAGAAAGGACGTGAGCTTACAATATCCAGCCTATGCTTGCGAATATGACGAGAACGAACATGACCAGGAAGAAGATGCCCCAGCCTGAGATGCCGCCATCGTGATCTGCCATGGCCAGCGACGACCCGAGCGCATCCACTGACTCTTGTCTGTTTGTATAGAAGGGATATGGGGCAAAAGAAAAAGGGCAGAGAAGTGTGTGACTATCAGCTAATCAACAATTGTCAATTGATGTACGAAAACCAACAGACGTGTCGTTGTGAACAAGACAAGGTAAAAGGTAGAATCTATAGTTGGGTCCTTGGTAGATGGCAAGCTGAGACAAGAGCAGCTTTCCCCAATGGAGATTGAGCTTCGATGCCTGATTGCACTGACCCGGTCTGACCCTGATTTATTGATTTATTGATTGATTTGCCGAATCGTCTCCATTAGCTCCAGCTATCCTTGTACATCAAACGCGAGACTAAACGTCAGCCTGCAAGAAGAACCGCGTCAGTTCAAGTCTTGGCATTCTGGTATATCCACGCGCAGACTTGTGCACGTACTACTCACTCACCTTGACCAATCAATAATGGAAACGGTGTGTTTGTCTGCTGGCTTATCACGCAATTTGTCAACTTGGAAGGAAGCCGTGTCTCTGATTCAGAAGCCGACTGATCTTTTGACGGTGATGATGATAATTCCAACTCTTTTCATCCACGACTGCAATACCAAAACGCCTGGATGAGTGGACGAGTATAGCTCGACCTGAATAGAATTAAGCGTTCTATCCTTTGACGCATACCTGTCTTTCGGCACGGTTTCATATCTCTACTCCGTAACTGAGATCCTGTTTATATAAATTCAGGACCCAACATGTCAGACCTGTCTACTCAACATGCGCGTGGCAAGATACATGTTGTAGTCTCGATAGCCTCCGGTACCCGTCAAGCCCAAGACTTCTACAACGCAAATCTAGCTCCTGCTTTACAAAAGCTTGGCCAGTCTGATCATGAAACGCACTATACAGAGTCCGAAGACACAATATCAGAACTCACATGCGACGTCTTCATTCCGAATGCTGTTCAAGGACGTCCGCAAACTATCCTGCTATTATCTGGAGATGGCGGTATGGTAGACATCATCAACACTGTGCTGGAATCTGCCCTTTTCCAGACCAGAGATCGATCCAAATATGTCAAACCGATAATCTCCCTCTTTCCCCTCGGCACCGGCAACGCCCTCGCAAACTCTTTGAAAGTCGCCCAGGACGACGACGACAATGACAGTGGCAATGCTATGGGTCTAGCAACCTACACAAAAGGCAAACCCATAAGCCTACCAATCTTCAGAGCCACCTTTTCTCCTGGCTCCCGTCTTCTAGCTCATGAAGCCAAGGACGAATTGGCTCTGAAAGACAACTCACTATGGGGCTGCGTAGTCTGCAGCTGGGGCTTGCACGCCTCCCTAGTCGCTGACAGCGACACGGCTGAATATCGTAAACACGGCGCCGATCGCTTCAAGCTTGCCGCCAAGGAAAATCTGTTTCCCGACCATGGCCATGGCCCTCACAAATATGCGGGCAAGGTCTCTGTCCTCCGCAAAGACGGCCAATGGCATGTGATGGAAAGAAAGGAACACGCCTATGTGCTGGCTACACTAGTCAGTAATCTCGAAAAGACATTTGTCATTTCGCCAGACTCGAAATCGCTAGATGGCCAGCTTAGACTTGTACATTTCGGACCCATGAGTGGAGAGGAAGTGATGAAGATTATGATGGCTGCATATGATGGTGGCAAACACGTTCAGGATCGAAGAGTCAGTTACGATGAGATAGACGGCCTGAGAATCGACTTTGATGAGGAAGATGAGAGGTGGAGAAGGGTTTGTGTGGATGGTAAGATTGTGCGTGTGGACAAGGGTGGCTGGGTCGAGATCAAGCGGGAGGAAAGCGAGGTGTTGGACGTACTTTGCTTATAGACGCCATGAACGCAGAGTCGGAAGATTGAATAGTCAGTTGCTAGACACTAAAAACATACAGATATAGAGGACAATAGCCAGCCTGTCTTATGAACAACACAATTACCCTTTCTCAGAACCAAAAGACCAGTCTATCTAACCGACACCACGAGCACAAAGTCTACGTCAGATCAAGACACACAGGTTCATCTTGTGCCTGTCCAGATGACAGTCAATTCTACTCTGACTCACCACCATTCTCCTCCTCCACCTTCTTCTCCTCCTTGACCGACCTCCACTCGATGCCAATCGAAGCAACAGTGAATAAAGCACACAAAACACCCACCCAGTAAACCCCAACAATCGCCTCCATATAAGCTCCGTAGACCACCTCCCTCTGCCCCTCCCCCACCGCATCCGCCAACCCAAGCGGCCCACCATCAAGTATCCTCCCCACATCCAACCCTGGCACTTTAAGCGCCGTCAACTTCTCCACCAGCAGATTCAGAAACACATTCTGCGATACGGCCAACGCCGCTATCCCGCCAAGCTGTTGCGTGAAGCTCAACACGACAATCCCCGTCGCGACGTCCTTTTGAGGTAGGATGGCTTGGACAGCTGTATACGGCTGCTGCCACGCTAGACCGGCTCCCACACCAAGGGGAATCTGGTATAAGAGGTAGATGTATGCGGGTGTGTCGACGGTAAGGGTTGTTAGCAGAACAGAAGCGACGATGCAGAGGGCCACTCCGGCAAGCATGACGGGGGTGAAGTAGCCAATGTAGGACGTGATGCTGCCGGCTGTGAAAATCGCCACCGCGAGGGAGATGGTTAGGGGAAGGTAGGCGAGGCCTGATTCTAGGGTTGATGCTCCGCGGATGGCTTGGAAGTAGATGGGCAACTAATCACCATCAGCGTTTTCTTTTTTCCGACTTGGCCAAAGAGATTGGATTACTCACGTAAAAGTCGAAGACGTACATGCTTGCGCACATGAAAAACATGGTCATCGCGCCAAGAGAGACACTTCGCTGCTTGAGCAAACCCAATGGAAACATGGCTTTACTCCCTGCCCTCCACTGGGAGTATACGAAAACAGGCGCGAGCACAGCAGCTAGCGCTACCAACACCACTATACGAGCCGCGTCCCAGGGATACACTGTACCGCCCCATTGCATAGCCAGCACAAAACACACCGTCAATGGCACAAAAACACAAGCGCCTAGTAGATCCAGCTGAGCGAAACGTTGCTTTGTGGTGAAGTGTGCGTTCTCCGGTTCGGGCAAGTTGACGACGAAAAGCCAGACAGCGAGGATATTGCTGGCTGCGACGGGGATGATGATGTAGAAGCATGTTCGCCAGGATGAGGCGCCGGCTATTGCACCGCTTACGACTGGGCCCAGGGCGAGGGCTGTGCATTCGATGCCGCCGGCGATTCCTTGGTATATCGGGCGGTGTTTTAGGGGGGTGGTGTTTGCGAGGATGCTGTTGGTCTAGTCAGCCGATCGAATTGTGATCTAAAAGGGGCAAGGAAGTATGGAAGGTAAAACTCACATGCTTCCGCCTGAGAAGAGACCAGCAGATCCAAGACCGGAAAAGGCTCGTCCGATAATGAAGACGGTAGAGGTTTGTGCGGATGCACAAATGACGGAGCCGATGCCGAGGATGGTGAAAGAGACAAGGAAGATAGTTTTCATGGGGTAGATTGTGTAGAGTTGACCAAAGGTAAGGATGCTTGATGCGAGAGCGAGGATGCTGTTGGTCGGTCAGAAAATGATGTTTATATGTTTAAGAGAGGAACATGTACATACAAGGCAATGCCGTACCATCCAACATCATCAATGGCGCTGTACTCTTCGCTGATGACCGAGGTCAGAGTAGCAACGCAGCTGGTGTCCTACATGACATGTCAGATGTACCCTCCATTGCTTCGATACTTGACAACGCAATGACTTACATATCCAACAAAGAAATAGCCCATGAGAATGCAAGTGTAGACAATGGCAAATCTGATACCCTGTGGTCGATCCGGATTCTCTGTCTCAGCTTCATCGTTCACTTCAGCTGTGCCATTCCCGTTTTCGTGAATGGACGTAGCCTTGGCCTGTGGAGTCGTCTGTGCAATCCATGGTGCTGGAGGCAGTAAAGGCTGCACCTCTGAATCTTCTGGTCTTGTCATGGTATAGATTGAGTCAAGTATGTATGAGATATAGCAGAAAGTGAAGATGGATGAAATGCAAAGTAAACATATTATTATGCGAGGCGCTAGTCGATTGGTGGCGGGAATCCTTTGGCGCGATAAGAGCCGGTGGTTCCCTTATCGTCGTTGACGGTCTAATAGACTGGTCTCATTCGCCATACCTACCATACTGCTGCTGCGTACTATATTGGAATACTTGTCTTCGTTCCTAAACCATTAATTTTCCCTTCTGTTGACCGATCATCAGAGAATACTCTCATATCCTTTGATCTTACGGTAACTTGCTATTGGAGAGAGCATATGACTTGCCGAGCTTTACCGCATTTGGCAGGTAGAACATGTGCGCGAACAACATGTTTCTTGCGAGACAAATCCTCAAGCATTCGACTTATTGGTCATTGCCGATCCTATCCTTCTTTTCACATACCTATAATATGCGTCAACTCGAAGTTGCGAGGCCGTCGACGATTCATGATTGTAGTTCTGGCCGTCATAACACGCTAGACCATCAATGATGCCATGTACGGAGTATATCGATACCGACCTTTCGCGTAGGTTGTTGGATATCTGTCACTGTTATCAACGAAATGATTCTCACTTGGAAATGATCATTGGATGTCCGAGGGTCTCGACGCGAGTGAGTTTCAAATAGCAAAGACAGCGAGGTCAAGACAGCGAGGTCAAGACATCGAGCAGGAGAAGCTCTCACAGCGGGCCGAAGCGCTGCCTGAACTGGCGTCGAATGCCGACGTCAGCCGATTTATGCAATGCCACCCAACTCTCCTCTGCCAACACAACAACCACATTGAAGTAAAACGAGACCATTTATAAATTCAGCGATCGGACAAGCAATACTTCTTGAAATCTACCATTGTCTGCCTTCCTACTTGTCCAAACACGAGGTCTACGCGTTCCAATACAGATATGTGTATCGCGATAATATGCACCTCACACGTTGACTATCCCTACATAATCATCAATAACCGCGATGTACGCCCTTTTCCATCTCTTTTCCTCCTGTCTGTTGCAATTCCACTTCGTGGTGCTCCTTGTTCTTTACTTTTGTAAGTTCTGATGAAAGACTAAAAGGAATATCTCACTCGCCCCACCGCCCGCGCCGCCTTCTGGGATCCACCTAACGAACAAGTCCTCGGTGGTCGGGATTTACAGCGAGAAGTTCGCGGAACCTGGCTGGGCATCACAAAACAAGGTCGTCTGGCAGTCTTGACGAATTACCGTGAACATGGTGATGGAGGTGGCGGTACTGTCTCGGGCCTGAAAAGTAGAGGTGCAATGGTGAACTCGTACCTTACTACACCTCCAGGAAGCAAAGAGACGACCGAGGACTTTGCGAAAAGGTTGGTAGAAGAAGTGGGAGTCACGGACGTTGGTGGTTTCAGTCTGTTATTTGGCAAGCTTGCTCCATTCGAAGATGCTAGTCAATCGGAAGGACATGCGAACGGGTACTATGAGAACACAAAGCAAGGAGGAAAAGGTCTTGCCATCGTATCCAATCGCAATGAGAAAGTAGACGATGTGACATGGTTGGCTGAACGACCAGGTGGGATTCATGGCCTTAGCAACTCACATTTTGGCGACCTGACCTGGCCCAAGGTCGTGCATGGCGAATTGCTCGTCCGACAAGCCATCGAGTCGAACATGCAACGCGGTGCTGGCAAGCAAGATCTCCTCGACAGATTATTCGAGATCTTGAGTCTCGACACATTACCAAAGAGGACAGCAGGCGAGGAGTGGGAGACTTATCTCACGCAATTGCGTAACAGCATCTTCATCCCACCGATTGGAGGAGAGGTCGTCGATGGAAAACCAGCGGACGAGATCGCTGCTGCAGATGGAAATAACGGTGAAGCCGAGAAACCAGTGGTCACGAGTGGGGACGGGCATTATGCTACGCAGAAACAGACAGTGATCTTGGTCGACAAAGAGGGCAAAGTTACTTTTGTGGAGAAGACGCTGTTCGATCAACATTGTCGGCCGTTGAAGAACAGCAAGGAGGAGTATGAGTTCGACATTGAGGGGTGGGGAACGTGATGAGTTATTCCGAAGAAATCTCCATATAGTGAGATGGCATTGTTTAAGCTTATTTGACCAGTCCTCTCCATGCTCGATAGCTACATACATTGGTGATCTATTGGTATGACTGAAATCAAAGGGATACATTGAAGAGACACCGGGCAAGTCAATGGATGATGTGAACTAACACAGTACATAAAGTATGAGACGGCAAATCACAAGTTCGCCAATGTCTCCGCAGCGTATGCGATCTGGCATGGGGTCAAAGGTGTGCCCAGCTGTCTTGTCGCGATCACCTTGTCCTTACAGGTAGGACAGAGGGGGAACAGGTGAGACGTGCGGATGAGCAGGAGGGGATAGAGAATTGTGAGAGATGTGTAAGAGAAAGGCTGCTGGCGACAATTCTGGATGCACTTAGCGTTTGTACGTCGTTTGTTCCTCGCCAAGCTCAATGCAGAAGGCGCTTCGACAAGGCCCATGAGAGGGAGTGTAGCGGTGCCGACAGACCTTGCAATCAACGACGTGGCCGCTTCTGTAGCAGTTAGATGTAAGCGCTTTCTTGCACTTTGGCTCAGTGCAATGGTGGTTACTCGAATTGCACCGTTTGCATCCAGCGTGGCACATACCTGGCTTCCAATTTTCGTCCTTGTCTCGATATCGTCTGGACGTACGTCCAAGTGATTTTCTGTCCTTTCTGAGCTGATTGACTGATTTTTGTTGACTGCGGTCACGAGACCGTTGATCACGCCTACCCATGATGAGAAGAGAGATTCGTGCCTTTTCACACTTGTATATGATGCCTGTCAGAGCTCGAAGTCTGACGGCGGAGATAGGAAGGCATAGGCAGGTAATGATCAAGCAGAATGTATATACTTGTCTATTCCCCGCTTTCCTTCGTTGAGCATGACATTGTAACTTGGTGAGAGTTAAGAATTTCAATCTGACTCACCTGCCTGACGCCGAGGCATTGACCGAGAAAATGGATCAAAGGAGCCTTGAACAATAGCTGACAAGTTTTGTGTTGTTTCGAATATACGGATGAAAGGTTTCGGGATCCATAAGCATGGTACGTCTGTGCATTCCGTATGTGGCGAGCCTGTCAATGCGCGAGAGACAGAATCACCCATGCCCTTTGTCGTCGTACCATGTCAGTATCTCTTCTATCTCGCTTTCCGTGAGTGCAGCGACACCGATACTGCTCGAATGCTACGTCTAAGACTAGCCGGGGAAGTTCTTACCTCATTCGTTGACAGACATTGTATGCCTTCTGACCGGACACAGGGAAGAACCATGAGGCTCCATTCTTGTCCTGTAGTTTCGATGCCATTGTCACCAAAGTCTCACCTCCATGAAGATGCAGATAGCAGGACTCAGTTTCAGACTCGTTCTATGGATTGTGAAACCTCACTCTATTTGAGGTTTTGGCCAGAACGGCTATTTGTGAATAGCTGTGTAAGCTATGTGCTCTGGTAGTAGCATAGACTGATTGTATAACCATTTAGCTCCATGATATTCTCGAGTCCATCACAGGACTGAGCATTTCAGTCCTTCATACATTGATAAAAAGCTCGGAAAGTAAAGTAAGTCGTTTATATCGCCTGTCCAAGGCATGTTAATCGTTCTGATTTCAATCATTCTGATTTCCAGCTACTACCCAAATGACTCGTAACAACAATCGCGAGCTTAGTTGCACTATCTGCAAGACGAACGGCAAAAATCAGAGTAGACAAAAGTGCTGGGAAGATGAGCACTTCGCACACTGCTCAAAGTGTGGTCGAGAATTCTGCACCTCTGATGGTTGTGGCCTACACTCTTTCAAGAACGGTACTAATGAGGACAAGAAGCGATCAGTCCATCCAAGACACAAGCGGAATAAGTAAATGCTCTTGTGTCGTGATGGAGATCGTTTCCTCGCGATGGCACATTCTTCCGCCAATAACGACCTCGCTGCCATAGCGTCATGATTGTACTTCTAGAATTATGTTCGTCTTCGGTGTGGAGAAAACATGAGGTATTACCGAGCCATAGCGAGAGCAAAGTTTAACTCTAATATATGTCATCACCACTTAGTTGGTGTCAGTAGATGTTAGCAATGCTGTTACCTATCTCTAGGCCTCCACGTCTTTCTCGTCATATCCTCTATTGTGAATCACCGTCGTTCTTCCCGCCAAGGCTTGTTACAAAATTATATACACTGAAACAACCTTTGACGGGACTTGTGTTTTCACAATGAATATTGTGCACTCAAAGGCTCGGCAGCATATCTTATAACACATGCTGTCAAAGGCACAATGCAATTGTCTGTACTACTTCGTAGTCTGGCTCATGCCAATTCCTGCGCAAGATAAATTGAGGCTTCTGGATACTTTCAAATCTCAACTTCTTTCCCGGCCAACTCCTCTGCGTGTAATCGTTGCCCACTCAAGTATTGTATTTCATAAGCTCACCTAGAACCAAGGTCTTAACATTATGGTTTGGAACAAATTGACTAAGATTAAGCAGCTAGCAAAAGCTACTGAGTCAGATCAGTTTGAAGGGACTGTCTCTACCTCGTCGACGATCACCCAGAATTTCCAAGACACTCATCGTCGGCATCACTGCAATACATGCGGTGGAAACAACATCAAGAGATGCATCAAGCAGGATCATATGGCCTGGTGTGAACACGGTGATTACCCACACCTTTTCAACGTCTACCAAGGTTGCGACATCCACTTGTACCGGGATGGATGTAACCAAGAGACGGAAAAGATCAAGCACAAAACGAACTGAACGGCGCTGGAGATGAAGATATGTCTTGCTAATTCACATCAATCTACGTCTTCCATCTAGGTTTTGGCCGACCATAGCCTGAATAATGACAGGGCGATATCATCTCTGCTTGACACGGCGTCACTAATTCAGCTTTTGGGGTGATGTTCGGCTGACACGACACAGCCATTCGGGTTTCTGATTATTTTACAAGTCATTAGGCCGGCAAATCTCCATCTTTTCTTATTTCGACTCGAGACCATGTCGCTGAGGCTGGCCCTCGTCTCTATGTCATCAATGGCGTCCAGCTGGACTCTATGCGATACTTTCTTCAGTTTCTCGAGACTTTTTGCTTGTTTACCTAGTATTCCAGTATTCTCTGTTCTACTTCATTCTGTCGCACAATTTTCCATTGGAGCAGCTTCTGTCTTACATCAATTTTATCACCCCCCTTGAATTTGAATTGCTAATATCGAAGGGGCTTCTTTTCCTGTGATAGACTTTGCTTTTTGTCCTCTCGAACTGTATGTAGCCGTGCTACAGGTAGGTCCTAATGACATGATCTGTTACGTTCGAACACGAACACAAGCATCTGTCCCGGACTGTGCCAGGAGGGGATGTGAACGTGTCTTTTGTCTTGCGTTGCATGTCTCACACCTCACGTCTCACCTTTCGCGTTGCCTTTTCTATCTATAGCAGACTTTGTGTCATTCTGAATGAGACAGTATCCACAATCTGGCCTTCCGCCTTAGTGCCATTAGTAGCAAGCATCACCATGAAATACATATAAATCAGCTCTGCCTTCCGTCAACTTTGCAACATTCACAGAACACACAGCTACCGATATATCACAACCCTTACTTAGACCTACCAAGCAAAGTCCATTTCTTAACGAGTTCAAACTTATATTCATCATGGCCAACTTCCATCAGCAATCATCAGCCACTGCTGAGGTGAAATTGCTCATGAACCTCGGATCTCAGCCCTCAATTCAAGCGGAGATGTCCACTACCGCTACGAGCGGTTTATCGACTGCTCCACCGTCACTGAGTAGTGCCTGGGATCGACGCATCGAGGACTCACCCTCATCTCACCGGCACCTCGACATTAGCAGCAACAGCACAGCTACGTCTTATGGAGGATGCTCTTTCGGTTTTGGCGACGGCGATCAAGCTCGTCCACGAGGACTCTTCGGCAGCACTCCAAGCAATGGATTTACCTCAGCAGGACTCTTCGGTAGCAGTAATCCCAGCCAGATTACCTCGGGCGGCGGGCTCTTCGGCAGCAGCAGCAGCAGCGCCTCAGCCACTTCTAGTTCGCTGTTCGGCACCGCCCACAGCACCGCAACTTCCTCGGGAGGACTGTTTGGTAGCAGTAACCCCAATCAGATCATCTCAGGGGGTGGGCTCTTCGGCAGCGCCCCCAGCAACACAGCAGCTTCGTCAAGAGGACTGTTTGGTAGCAGTCACCCCAACCAGATCACCTCGGGAGGCGGGCTCTTCGGCAGCAGCAACAGCGCCTCAGCCACTTCGGGTTCACTCTTCGGCACCGCCCACAGCAACACTACTTCTTCAGCAGGACTCTTCGGTAGCAGTCACCCCAACCAGATCACCTCGGGAGGCGGGCTCTTCGGCAGCAGTAGCAGTGCCTCGGCCACTTCTGGTTCGATGTTCGGCACCGCTCACAGCACCGCTGCTTCTTCAGAAGCACTCTTCGGCAACATCATCAACACTCCAGCTCCCTCTGGCTTCGGGTCGCTTCGCGGCCTCGAGAAGTACCTACCACCCAGTCCAGTGCACTGTCCTGGGGGAAGCAACAGATGTCCCACTTGCCAGGGGCCTGTCAACTAGGCTTGTTTGAGGTCCATACGGTACTTGCGATGGGAATTAGGTTTAGAAGCGGACAAATAGGATTAGGTGGTATCCGATTTGGAGAAGTATGATGTCTACTCTATGCCGGGCCCGAAATTCTTTCACCTTGTCGGATGGACATCAGGCATGGTCGGAGAATATGTAGTCGGTTTTATTGCTAATCGTTGTTATTGATGTTAGTGCGTGGTATGCATCTCGGAGTCTGGCGTCTATTGTGCTACGTTGCCTCTATCATCGAGGAATTCCGGGTTGAGATTTCTTACTCAGGCTTCGGTCGTGTCCTGGATATAATTTTACGTATACTCGTACGATTGCCCTGGTCTTTGCTTGCTAGAATCACAGCCACTGTCTTCTTCTGCCGTGGACTTATATAATTCAAGAATCCATGGTTTTGCTTAAAGCATATTTCCAACTACATCTCAGTGTTTCATTCATTAAAAGTTTTCTCTGCACGTCGATTATCGAACATTCGAATCATTGTCCATGTAATTGTCGAACAGAGAAAATCGATAGTCTCAATTAGTACGGACAAGGTGTTACAATTCATAGTGCATTGTCTGCAAATGTAAGAGAGATCTCTACAAAGATGAGGGCAGGCCTCGTGTTGATCCCAGCTGACGTCTTTGATGAAAGTATTGTCTCGATGTTATTCCTTATATATAAGACATCCCGTTCCATTTTCCCGTTTCCGTCCCTTTTGTTAGTCACGCAACCTTCATTTGTCAGTCACGCAACCCTTACTTGATAAACAAGCATGGGTAACGACAATTTTCCCAAAACCCCAAGAACAAAAGGCAAGTCCAAGCCCACCCCTCCATGTCCTCCTCCACCTTCTCCTCCACCCCCTCCTCCTTCGCTGCCCCTGAGACTATTCCAAAATATCCACCGTCAGCACAACTGCTCAACATGCCACAAATCCTGGTTCAAGCACAGCAGTAGGGACACCTGCATGGCTGTGTGCAACGGTCCCGGCGAAACACATGCTTTCAGCACGTTCTTTGGGAGTCGTTGGCATAAATACTGTGAGGGGTTCAACAAGGTCTGGAGTCGTTGTGTGGAGGGACGCAGCAAGGAGTAGTGAGCTCATGCGAAGCTAATTGAAAAGGTGGGTATAGCGGGAAATGTATTGTTCATTGTGATGAGATTCACCACGATGGTAGATCAAGGGTCTGTTTGTTTTCGATCTAGGATTCGATGGTTGGATATGTCATACCACACTTTCGTTGTTCTCTCCTATTGTTTATGGCTGGGTTTCCCGGTATGACATGGAAGGAATTGCGAGGACCGTGTTATTTTTCTTCCGGAGACCATATTTTCCATGTATGCGAGTCTGCTTCGTTCACTTTCTGGTCAGAACAGATGCATGATTTATAGCTTTCGTGTGCGTTAATCGTCGTATCTCGATCTCACTCAAGATGAGAAGCTGTGCCAACCTTGGCGCACCCTCCTCGGTCGGTAGTCAGCCTTGGGCGTGGTATATCACAGATGTAAAGCGACGAGGAAATGGCATCTCCGTCAGTACAGAACCGACACCACGTCCGGCTGGTTGCTAGCCAATCCTGTTGATCCACTCTATCTACTATCATGCGATGTTGTTGGTGCGCATACAGTACATCACAACCTCGGACCCTCCACTAGTGCGCCTATGAGTACTTTTATTCCTTGTACATGTCCTCCAAGAAAGCGATAATCCGCTTCTGCAAGTCTACCAACTCCTTTTTCGTAATCCTAGGACTCCACTTAGGCTGGGCATCTATCTGCTTGCCTGTTTCACCACCAGCACTTCCACCTGTGGTCTCATCATCGTCAGCAATAATGCGATCAGCATGTGTACCGAAGAATGGAACACCCAGTGCTTTCAGCTCAGCCTCCATACTATTGTGCATGGCAAGCTGGGCCTTGTAGACTTTGACGTCGTAGGTGCGGAGTTCGGCTTCTTTTTCCTCGGGTGTTTGTTGGGGTGTAGGCGTGGAAGGAGCGTTGAATGTGCTGCCTCCTATTGAGCCACTAATAGGAAGGACATCAGATATAGGAAGGTTGGTGGTATGAACAAGAAAGGAGGCAAACATTCTATATGATGGAGGGAAGTGAGAGGGGTGGGGGGGCGAAGACGTACAGGATATTGTGGATTTCCGAAGCACCAGTTGCACGACGCGCTTGGGTCTGCTTGAGCTCCTGACGGCCTTGATACCATTGCATTTCGTGTTTTTGCTGATTTGAGATCATCTGTCTCGAGTACGTTAGAAAAATTTCGGCATGTGTGCAAAGAGCAAAAGTATGAATGCACGTAGCGCTTTGGCTGGAGATGGTATTCCGCAAAAGAAGGAGGTAGAGATAGGAGGCAGGAGAGATGAGTAAATACGGATACGAGAAACGAAAAGAGAAGACTGACCCTCCTGATGGCACCAGCAAAGTCCTGGTTCTGCGCGGCGATCTTATTCACACACCTCAAGCCCTCGCTCCACACGGTGATTGTGGCAGGATCGATGATTTGGCTTGCTTGAGCTGGTCGTGTCGGAGGCAGACTGCTACCTCCTCTCGACAAAGTAGATCTCGGATCATTGGAACGTTGATATTGGTCATACTGAGGTTGCCTCTGCTCTGCTTGAGATTGTTGCTGGTGGTAAGGTGGATGATGTTGCAAGTTCCGCGAATAGGCTTCACTGTTGAACCCCTCAACATATGGAGGCGGATGGGAGAGAGAGTTTGTCTCCGGGGTTTGCACTCTGGATCTGTTGAGTAGTCGGGGATCTTGCACAGGAGCCGGAGCTTGCGGCTGTGCTTGTGCAGCGGCTGCAGCAAGAATGGCAGCAATCTCGTCTAATTGAGGTTGTTGTTGGTATTGTTGTGACGGTGGAAGACCAGAAGGAGTATGCGGATCCGGAATCACCGGTGTTGTGGATTGTGGGCCATACTGTGCAAGAGTGGCAAGAATACTTGATAAATCCGGTGGTAGGGTATATTGGTTATTGTCGGCCATGATTGTAAGGGTTGTGATTAGTACAGGTCTATAACAACAAGACCGACATTGAATCTAGCTTTGTCTAGAAGAGCAGAGTTAACTGCCACAATCAAAGTTAACGGGATGACCAGGTTCAGATCAAGCGTGGACAATATATTGATGGTGTTGTAGGAGGGATAGATTGGTACAGTAGATTAATTAGGGCAAGACAAGCTCAGGTGATAGAGGGCTATTTCCGGCAAGAACAGCCGAGCGGGCGGATTGTTGCCAAGCCTCCGGGAATCAACTTCGCAGACATCATGAAGCCGAACTTTTGAAAGCCTGTGGCCAGTAATGATTATACACTTGGAGTACCCTTACCACGACCAATTGACATTCACCAAGTCTATCTGCTATACAGACTGAAAGCAGAACTTCACAAAGTCATAACATACGGATAAGAAACGAGGATAGAGTTTAGAAGATGGCGCGCTCGGCCTCGGACGCAACCCGGTTCACGGCAACCATTCCCACCGCACACAGCAAGACATCACACAACACGATCCAGAAGCTAGGCCAAGGCGCAATACCAGGCGAGACACCCCAGCAAAAGATAGCACGACTACGGGCGGCCGCTTCAGCAGCACGAGCAGGCAGAGAGACCAACTTTGACCGAGTGGTGCGGACAGGACGACGATGGGCAGATCGAGCACATAGAGCGACGGCATATTCATTGATTGGATTGACCGGTAAGATCATGACCTACCCTTTACCATATCTTGATCAATCAGGACAAGAAAGAGAAACACGTGACTTATCAGAAATGTGAAACACAGTGGTGTCAGGAGTAGTAGCATCCTTCGCAATTGGCGACATGCTCATGCACAACCGTCGCAAACGCGCCGAATGGCTCGCGGACCAACAAGCTCAACATCGCATCAAGCTGGATGAAGCCCGTCGACTGCTTGCATCGGGTCAGAAAATCACAGAAGACCAGATGTTGCTCATCAACCAGGAGAGGGCTGCGTGGGAGGCTGCGAATGCGCAGAAGCAGAAGAAGGGCTTGTTCGCCAAGGCCAAGGAGGCAGTCTTCTCTTCGGTGCCCGAGGAAGAGACGAAAGGTGGGAAGATGATGCATCAGCAAGAGGGGGGCGTGGTGAGGGCTGTGGAGGAGAAGGTCGCAGAGACAAAGAGGCTGGCAGTGCAAGGGAAGGAAAAGGTGGAAGAGGGACTTGAGCAGGTCAATGCAAAGGCGGGGGAGATGTTGGAGAAGAAGCCGATGACAGTGATTGTTGGGGGACCGCTGGATCATGAGGCACAGGCTGTGACGGATGCAGTGAAGCAAAAGAGCAAGAGCTGGACGGATTGGGTGATGAGGAGGTAGATCTGGGGGTTCTTTCTGCCATCCATGTTTGGACTATCATTCATCTATGTTTGTCATGGGAGATGAATGAGCATAGCATAGCATTTTGGGGTTGACTCGTTGATGCTAAATCATTGTAACAAAAAGGGGAGTAATTCTGTACAGCAACTCTTCCGTATCCAGATGGGGATATCATTATTTTCCAAGTTTCATTTCTCGTCCAGTGTCACAACAGCCATGTCCGTCTTTCGTCTGTCGTCTGGGTGGGTATCCTTCAGAGGCATGGCCGCCAACAAGCCACTCACTGTCCTCCAACCGGATTATAGACATGTCTTCCTCTAGCTCTCTGTTCATAGTAATCAGCATCATTCTTCATCACCAAACCACAAGCTACAAGTTCCACGCAAAGCAAGGAAACGGGAATGGAAATGGAAATAAAGAACAAACCTCAACCCACTTCCCCACCCAAGGCTGCACCAAGGCCCAGCCCAACAATCCCACCGTGCCCGCTATAAACACCCACACGACAATCTCATCCTTGACGCTGTCTCGCTGGAAACAAGTCGCAAACACATCCGTCTCCTCCTTGACGTCCTTGCAGATGGGTAGGTTGTAATCGAGGCAGAACTGTCGGTTGCAGTCGTTGCAGGTGCGTTCTTTTTGTTTAGGTTTGCCGTCTGTAGACCGAGAGCCAAGGATGGCGGGTAAAGGCAGAGAAAAGGTGGAGCGGAGGTTGAACAGAGGAGTGGAAGAGGAGGTCGAGGAGGGGGGTTTAGCGACGGAGGGTGTGTCTGAGGAGGGAGGTGTGTTGAGAGGTATTATGGTGCTGTTCGTGAAGCAGGTACATTTGCAAAAGGAGGGCGGGGCTGGCGAGATGGTTAGTCGGGATGATATGGAAGTGGAGTAGAGGCTAGAGGGTGGATGGTGGGAATGGTAGGACAAGATAAACATACAGGCGCAAAGCACTGTGCTAATTGCAACCAGTAACAGCAGTAGGTAAGATATTCGTCGGTCCATCATGGCGTGTCTGAGCCAGTATATGGACAATTGCTTATACACAACATGTCTCGATTGATAGGTTGGTTGTTTGGGTAGAGACAGGTCGCCAAGCAATGTGGAGACTCATCAACCAATCGGAGGACGTTTCTATACAGTCCAATCTGACTATTCGCGAGGCTGAAGCTTCATCTGCCTTTTTCAGCGGAGTGATATTATTCTGTATTCCCCGTTATTTGCCTGGATTATCTGACTGTGGGCGCCACATTCGCGCAAGATTGGAAGGAGTGAGAAATACCCCTGGCGTGACTGCCTTGCCTGTTTGAATCTGCTATTGGTCAGCTTGGCGCACCTTCCTAATTCTACGGCTGCAAATCCAATCCTCTCAATCAAATCCCACCTCTAAGCGCCCGCCCACTTTCCTACATAATACAACGACATGACAATGTCCTCCGAGGACGAGATTGTCCGTCTTCATATAACGCCTTTCACCGAATCGCTCTACCCTACCATCATCGCCCCGTCTGTCCGCCCTCACGTCTCGGACGCATCCTATCACACCATCCAGACCGACCCGTCTTCTGCATACGGCTACGTCTCACTGCCGCGCACAGAAGCCGACAAGCTACGCAAGAAATACAACGGCATGGTCCTGCGCGGCTCCAAGATGAAGATCGAAATGGCCAAGCCGGAGAAGCGAAAGCGCGTCCTCGCCGAAATCCAAGAGGCTGCCACTGCTGCTGCAGACCCGACCCAGGAAGAACCCAAGTCAAAGAAGAAGAAGATAAAGGCCAAGAAGTCCAAGGGTGAGATGCCCGGCTTTGAACTGCCAGAGGGTAGAAGCGTCAAACGAGGCTGGACCGAGGAGTCCTCTTCTTCCAAACCAAAGTACGACAAGTCTGCCGCAGATAAAAAGGACAAGAAGCGCAAGCAGGAAAAGAGCAGATTCACTTCTGGCAAAGAGGTCCTCTTCAAGACGCATCTCCCCGAGAAGAGCGCAGGCATAGCTGTTGAAGATGCGAACAAGGAGAAAAAGGACAAAAAGGAGAAGAAGTTGAGGGATAAGCTGAAGAGGGGTGTTGTCATTCATGAGTTTGAGAAAAACACTCAATATCCTTCCTTCCTCAGACAAGACGGTGGCAACAAGACGGGCAAGGGTGTCGCTGCCGAGTTTGTCGAGGGCAAAGGGTGGGTCGATGAGAATGGCGAGATTGTAGAGGCAATCACTGTCAAAGGCAAGAGAGAGGACAGATTGGCTGCCATGCCGCAGAATGAGCTTGTCGTCAAGGGCAGTGATGAGGAGGACGATGATCAGCCCAGCAGAAGAGAGAAGAGGAAGAAGATCAAGACTCCTACGCCTGAGCCTGTTGCCAAGGTATCGGATGAGCCACTCGAGGAGACTGTGATGGACGACAAGACCAAGGCACAGTTGGCTAAATTTGACAAGATGCTCGAGGATGATTCGGACAGTGAAGAGAACTTCAAGGATGCCGGTGATGACTCTGGAAAGGAGGAGGAGTCGGAGAATGAAGAGTCCGAGGAGGAGAAGTCTGCGAGCGAAGATTCAGAGGCCGACGATTCAGAAACCGACGGTTCCGAGAGTGAGCAAGAAGACGAGCCAAAAGCTTCGAAATTAGAGGGTGGGAAGGAAAAAACTATGACCTTCCAGGAAGAAGAAGTGGAAGACGAGGACATGGCTAAGAGCGATAAATCCGATGATGATCAAGTCGCAGCCAACGACATGGATAAGCAGCCTGTTGACCGGAAGGCTGCCAAGCTAGGAAAGACTACCGAACTGGATGGTAAACCTGCAGAAGAGAATGATACGAACGAAGGAGGGGACGTAAAGGATGATGAAAGCAATGATTCGTCTGATGACGGTTCAGATTCAGACTCTGATTCTGACTCCGATTCTGACTCCTCTAGCGACTCTGCAGCAAGCGCCTTAGACAAGGAAGTCGTCTCAGCAGAGCCCAATGCACCCACCACTGCCATGGACATTGATGACGAGCCTCCAGCATCCAAGCCGGACGAACGTCCAGCTACTCCTCCCCAAGAGCCGAAAGAAGTTCATCCACTAGAGGCTCTCTACAAAAGACCCAAGGTCGACGGCACTCCAAAGCCCGCGCCAATCCAGACATCTTTCTCATTCGGTTTCGGCAATGACAACGCTTCAGACACAGCCTCAATCA
Organism: Dothideomycetes sp. NU200; assembly: GCA_027943355.1. Lineage (NCBI taxonomy): Eukaryota > Fungi > Ascomycota > Dothideomycetes > Dothideomycetes sp. NU200. Next base: position 1,439,641 of record BSCJ01000003.1, read on the forward strand.
TTGGCGAGCAAGACACGAACGAGTACTACGAGCACGAAAACCCTCACACCCCATACTCCAGCCAAGAACAGAGATATGGTAGAGGTATCCGGTCCGCAGCACCTACACCCGACACCGCCGCCATCGGCAAACGATTCTCTTTTGCCTTTGGCAGCAACACTAACAACAACAATTATGAAGACATTGAAGAGGAAGGAAATGAATACTATGGTGGAGAAGAGGACGACGAAATGGCCGCAGTAAACTACATGCCTGTCGCTAGCCGTAAAACTTTCGACAACGACGAGGAAGGTGCTGATGGCAAGGAAGGAGAGACGGGCTTTGCGAAATGGTTCTGGGAGAACAGAGGCGATAGCAATCGTGCTTGGAAGAAGAGGCGGAGGGAGGTTATGAAGGTCCAGAGACAGAGAGAGAATAGGAGAATTGGCAGGAAGATTGTCTGAAGTTTTTTTATGTTTTACTCTGCGGTACTCTGTTTGGAACTTGTCCCTTACCAAGGCAATCTGGGCAGCATAATGCGAAGAGGATGGCACATGTCTTAATGCAGACAAGAAGAATGTTGTCTCGTTCTGGGAGAAGTCTAGTCGATATCTATGACCCATATCGTCCAGCCTGAACACAACAAACGAAAGATTTAATCTCAAGCTGGCCATTATCAATGCCGTTGTTGTATGAACGGATGTCTCCCGATAAGCGCTAGTCTTGCTGATGTGTATGTATATTTGTTGCCTGATACTGCTTTCAAAGTGTATGCTATACTGACTTGTTCTGCCATAGTTTGGAATTGTCCCCATTTGCCACAAGGTGGCAGGCTCCTTCTTTCCGGTACCCCGATTCCGCTGATCCAGTTCGGACGACGCATATCAATAATTCGTAAACACGAACTTGGCCTCCACGCATAAGAAGGATCAGCATGTCTAGAAACTGCACAAGGGCGCATCAGCATCCACGATCCATGGAGATAATGACCAAAGCACAAGAAAACTCACCCAGTCCTAGACATGGGATCAGGATCCTCCTGCTCGGCGGCAATACTCCTCGCCAACGCCTGCTGCACGGGGACCATGTACGCCAAATACTCCTCCAACCCCATGTCCTTCTTCTTGGCCCGCACCGCCCTCAAACTCGCAATCTGAGCTTCCGCATCAAACGCCCACTCCCACCAGACTTTCTCCGGATTAGGTCCTTTCCACACACTACTGCCCCCACCACCCCCACCATCAGCGCCCACCCCATCTTCAATACCGAACCGTTCGAACCGATCAACCTGCAGCATAGTTCTCACAAACCGATTAAACCACGTATGAAAGTGCGGCTTGACTCTACTCCCATTCTGCACCCAACTCACCCTCTCCACGCCCTCTAGACCCCGCAATAGCGAGATGAAGAGCGTGTTGAAGTCAAACAGGTAATGCCAGTAGCTGCTCTTGAACAGCACTATATCCAGATTCTCAACATGGGAGAGTAAAGCGCAGCCGAAGGGGGAGCCGCCCCAGTGGCGCATGCTTCTGAAATGGTCGGCTTCTGCCACGAAAGCGATATGCCGGATTGAGGAGACGAGGTGGGGTGGGAGGTGCGTGGTTAGGCGGAGTCGGACGTTTTTCGAGGTGTAGGGGTTGCGGACTACGAAGAGGGTGCGGCTGAAGGCGAGGGGTTGGGCGTCGTGGGCGAATTGGCGGCATGTGAGGAGGGGGAGGAGGATGTCAGAGGCGAAGTAGTTTGGTTGGAGGATAGCTGGTTGGTTGGGGAGGGTTGGGGAGTCGGGGTGCTCGTGGTAGGCTAGTCTGCGACTGTGGGAAGGGTCGAAGATTAGGGCGTAGATTTTTGTGCGGATTTCCGGGGGTAGGTCGAAGAAGGAGGTTTGGGCGCGTTCATATTTCGCGTCTAGCTCTATGCCGGAGTCTTTCCTGGGCATGGGCATGTTGTGGATTGGTTTGGCCATTGTGCTGTCTATTTGCTGGTAAAGCGGAGGGATAGATAAGAATGGTCAAGGTCAAGGCTACACGATTTGAAGAGAGAAGATATGAAGGTTAATTGGACATGGAAAGTAGTAAAGGATAGAGAAAAGGAAAACAAAGAAAAAGACGCTCAATACCCTTGTCTCACACCTGATCTACATTTACCATGAGTCAATACTTACTGACTTGCTGAGGTATACAAAACAAAACCCATCCCCAAGCCACACCTCTTACCCCGCCCGCAGGGAACTACTATGCACTAAGAAAGCTATCCGAAGTCGGTGAGATCGGCGTTTCGTGTCTCATCTAATCAGATCATCAGTCTCAGGGGAATCAGCTCCACTTGCATGTGTGGCCAAAGTTTGGATGTGTCAGGATTGTGTGATTGAGCCATTTATCATGCTTGGAACGCAACGATATCGGTGGGACTCGAAATTCAGACGATCCGGCAGCTCAGAGGCGGAAAAGTGAAGTCGAGGGAGCGGAAACGTGAAATCGGGATGGATTTGGCGGATGCGAAGGGCCGAGCCTCGGCTTTGAATGTACCGACGTGGTCCGCTTGAACATCAATTGTTGGAGAGCATAGAAATTCGTGTATCCAAACGACCAGCACATACATATCTCTGGATACTAGATACACATAGAAGGATTAGACAAAATAGACTACGAAAATGATGCCTTTATCACGGCGACTCGTACGAACAGGCAAGAGTTTACGGACTGAGCCAAAGTCTTTGTTACAGATGAGATGTTTCGCTACGCCTGCTGCTACTACTGGTGCTTCGGATACCACCGCGCTACCTTTGACGGGACTAAAAGTACTCGATATGACGCGAGTGTTAGCAGGAGTATGTTTTGGCCCCTTTCGTCCTACTCTGTACTTGCTTCTATCTTACTAACACATCTTCAAGCCGTATTGCACACAAATACTGGGAGATCTAGGGTATGCATCAATCCACTTTGTACAGCCTTCAAAGAAAGTCTTCTGAAGATTGGGGAACTTTGTCTGCTAACACTAGAGATGGTCGGTTAGGGCGGAGGTCATCAAGATCGAACATCCGACTCGAGGCGATGATACCAGAGCATGGGGTCCGCCGTACGCTAAACACATCAAGGGGAACAAGACGGACAGTCCGGGGGAGAGTGCTTATTATCTTTCTGTAAGTCTTCCATTTTTGATATATCTCACCGTAGACCGACTTTGTCCCTCAGTCTCTCCTGCTGATGCTGACACTATCTCAAAGGTCAACCGCAACAAGAAATCCCTGGGCCTATCATTTCAACATCCTTCTGGCGTGTCCATCCTGCATAAGCTGGCCAAGGAAGCGGATATTCTAGTGGAGAATTATCTACCTGGTGCATTGAAGAAGTATAAAATGGATTACAGCACTTTAATGGAGATTAATCCCAAGTTGATTTATGCGAGTATCACGGGATATGGTCAGACGGGCCCGTATAGTAATCGGGCGGGGTACGATGTCATGGTTGAGGCGTATGTCATCCTTTTTCTCCTTTCTTCCTGTCTCTATGCTAATGGAGTATATGAAAATTAGCGAAATGGGCCTCATGCACATCACCGGTTCGCGAGACGGCCCTCCAGTCAAAGTCGGCGTCGCAGTCACAGATCTCACGACCGGCCTCTATACATCTAACGCAATCATGGCTGCACTCCTCTCCCGCGCCACGACCGGCAAAGGCCAACACATTGATGTCGCGCTCTCCGACTGCCAAGTCGCCACTCTATCTAATCTCGCGTCTTCAGCGCTGATATCTGGAAAGCCCGACTCAGGACGGTGGGGCACCGCTCATCCTTCTATTGTGCCGTATAAGGGGTTCAAGACAGCGGACGGGAGCATCATGCTAGGTGGTGGAAACGATCGATTATACGGCGTGTTATGCGAGCGCATTGGCCAGCCTCAGTGGTTCAAAGATGATCGATTCGTCACTAATGCGCTGAGGGTCAAGAATAGAGTGTTGCTTGAGGAGATGATTGAAGCCGTCACGGTGACCAAAACTACAAAGGAGTGGTTGGAGGTGCTAGAGGGCAGCGGCATGCCGTATGCGGCCATCAACGATATTCAAGATACTTTGAAGCATGAGCATGGTAAGTGCTAACCTCTGTCCCACAACCAACACTGGCGAAATTGCATGTCTCGGTAGATGCGTCACTAACTTCAATTGACTGGTAGTTTTGGCAAGGGACATGGTGACAGAGATCGATCACCCAGTCTGTGGTCCTATGAAGTTGGTGAACACGCCTGTGAAATACTCGGTGTCAAAACCTAGTATCAGGACTGCACCACCCACGCTGGGGCAACATACGGATGAAGTGCTTACTGAGCTTGGATATAGCGACGAGGACGTTGCGACCATGAAGAGTGAAGGCGTGATTGCCTAGAAAAACGTTTCATGGCACCAAAGCCGGGTAGTGGTCAACCATTCAACCATATATCTGGAATAGAAGAACGGCTCTGTTGCTACATGGTTCTCCCTAAGCTGCCTGCATGGATCGCTGTAGCCAAGCTTGCCTTTGTTGCTGCTGCTACTGGCTTATATTTGTCCTGGTGTGCTCCAATTTCAAGGTCGAAACCCGGTGGTTCTGTTTGAGCATCGTGGCTTGCTCGAATATGGTCCGAACTTGGCCTCGGTCCTGGCTAGCACAGCGGCTGCTTCTTTACGCAATCCGATATTACATTCTTGTACTATTAGTACGAGAATTGCGAGTGTGCGTCGGGCACCCAGCCTGCCCTTTGCAATCTTCCTGAGATTCTGTGCGCCATATATAATGTCTCGCCCAGTGTTTTTGTCCCAAAGGTTCAGCAAGTCGATTATGCAAGCTGAGTGGATGATATAGATGCAGATATTGCAGATCTGGCGCAGACCACGGGGTCGCTTATAAAGTCGCATGAGCTTAAAGATTATAGCCGCAGCTTGCGTGCATAGCCTGCGAGAGCTGACGTTCTGCGGTGGCTGACGTTCTGCGGTAGGCGAAGTCTGCTCATTGTGTTTGAGGAACTCGAGGCTGCATGCGAGTCGCTCATTCGAGCTGCATGTGTGGCGTTGTACATACGCTTGTCTTCTAACATGCATATCAATTAGAGGGGGCTGAGGCTGAAGGAAAACCAGGCGACCACTTTGACTGCGCCTCATTCGAGAGAGAATGATTTATACGACAGCTTTCTTTCTTGTTCCATCCTGTACAGTGTGTCTCAGATCTTGTTTCTATTGCCCCTCTTGTTCTGTCCATGAACATATGAGCGAAAATGTCTTCATTGTCTTCGATCGATGGAGAGACTGACAGGGCTGTCGACATTGACGACTACAGGAATTTCGAAAACCACCACCACCACAGAAGTGTCACAACAATGGCAGCCACGGAAGCAATCGAGGAGATTAATGTAAGTAGGGACGGAGGCCCCATCATTATCAGACGCGAGGCAATGCCTCAATCGCATTCATCTCGCCTATCTGCAAGCAGTGGCAAACGAGCACTTCGTGACCGGTCTAGGAACTCGGGTCTTGGTTCAAGCGTAGCGTCTTCTAGTCGCACCTCTGCCCGAGACATCGATGAGCTCGACTCTACACCTGTACTGCATGGACATCACACCCTGAGTTTACGTCGAGATGAGGACAATGTTGACATCAATGGTCAACCTTTGATGCCTGCTATGGCCGATGGGCCTTCCAGCCGGACCACAGAACTCGGAGACGACAGGCGAGATAAAGCCGCAGAGCGGCTCGCAGAGCGTGAGGACAGACACGAGTGGAGAAGAGCACGACGGCCATCGTATAGTAGCGGTGCATATGACACGAAGCTGGAGAAGCGTGTTCCGGAACTGGAAGCTTACATGGAAGAGGTTGCTGGTCAGTACAAGGACCCGAGCTTCGCTCGCCCTACCTATCGGTCTCCATTGACCCCTCTACCTGTACTGCCAACGTTGGCAAACAATTCGACACTTCCCGTTCTGCACTATGAGCACTCCTTCGTTCCATCGTCCTGCGTCCATCCCATTGGCGCCGGGTTTAATCAGACAACAACACTGGGCAATAAAAGGGATATCAGCAGGCTTTTCGTAAGGGGTTTGCATGCCCGAGGGATGCGAGGAACGTCAGCACCACGCAAACCACGAGAAGAATGGATAGCAAACTGTCAGATCCTGCTCATGCAGATGGCTCGAGTTGGGAATATCGACGAAGTGTTTACTGCCATCTCCCATCTCTCACAGCATCGCGCCTTGAGTAGGACTAAAAGCATAAATGCAACGAGTAAAAGCCATGCCAGCAAACGTCCTAAGGCCATTTTCACGTTACAGAACTTCTTCTGTATTCAGTGGCAATTCTCGATGATCGTCCGATCGAAATACCATTCTCTGCAGGGTATGACTTATGCGCATCGACTAGTCCACTTCGCCCTTCTGCAGATACAAGCACAGATTCCTTGTTCGCACATCGACAGGAGCTTGCTTGGCTACTTTGTCAGCTTAAGTGGCCAGATAATACGGGCTAATGGCGCAATCAGGGCTGCGACGAATGCAACCAAGGCACTTGCGAAAGTAGTGAGGATGGTCAATCGAAAGAGGAAATCGATACGTTTGGACGACCAACTTGCTTCTTCTCCAATATATTTGGCAACCATTCTCTTCTTGGACGACGTTGTTCAGATTTTTGTTGCAATTATCTTCGCTGGCTACTTTCAGCCACCGCAGGAGTCATCACACTCTACAACGTCATATGAACGATGTATGGGCTTGGTATCGGCAAAGACAAAATTATTAGACAAGACGAAAATTCCCGATTCGGGCGTGGATGAGCTGCTGGAAGCAGAGCAACGAAGATACAAGTTTATCCTTTGGCTAAACATGATACTCCTGGTACCAACGCTGGCCTGTGTTGCGATAAGTTCGGGTCTATTTAACAACCAGAATCCAGCAATAACAAAGCCATCTTTTTCGCAGAATCGACATGCGTCCGTAACGTCACCCATCGTCAAAAGACAGCCACCGGGAACATATCAGGATCTCAATGGTTTTGGCAGAATTCTCGCAATACTGTCATTCACCATGACATCTATACACGTGATCACACCTATCGTCAACATTCTATTTCGGAGCTATGATGATGGCGATTTTCACTTTTGTAACCTTCGTCGGTCTTTCGGGGCGGCTGAATGCGATAAACATGCTGACACGGCCGCTGTAACCTCTTCTTTCCAGGCAACCGCCGACGCGCTTCAAGCAATCAGACTGGAAGAAGCGCTTAGCCGGCACGTTATAGCTCGGGTAAAGTCCTTAGTATTGGAGCTGGAATGCATCTCAACCAACAACATTCGAGTGGCAGCTTCTAATGAAAGCAACATCATCAACGATACTAAGCTGATTATTGAGACTAGATTAGGATCTGCTCTTCAATGGTGGCCGCTTGCGCCCAGCTGTGGTCCTCTTGCCCCAGACCTTAGCAGGATCCACTGGCAATGTGTAAGCTGAATTGCCCATTCATATCAAAGCGATATCTAACCATTCTGCTAGCCTTGTGGCGAGGCTCATTGGCAAGACGTACCCCGAAAGTTTGGAAACACCATTGCGGAAGACATTCGGGTCGCAGAGCTCGTGGCCCGTAAGAAGTGTCAATTGGGAAAGCAAAAGTCTTCTCCCATTAAACAGCCCCTCGGAAGTCAACAAGGTTCTTCACAAAATCCACAAATCAAACTCCAGCGATTGACGCAAACTCACCAATTGAGTCAAGCGAGAAGCTCGAACACTGCATCTTCTACAACAGGCCAAGCTTGTCTTCAGCCTCTTGCCGATAAGAGCTATCATGTTTTTCTCCTGGTGAAGAGACTGTCAGACTACCAATTAGCTCAATGGAAAGCCAGCAGTGAGCCAGATGATCAGTTCTTTCGGTCTCTGAAATCAGCATACGTGCAGAAGAGGGGCAGACTACGATATTGGTTGTCAATCTACCGTTTCTCTCATTGCGATTTTCGCAAGGTCAGTCGATATTACATTACACTACACGTAACAAATAGCTAACCCTTCTTAATCACTAAAAGCTAAGAAAAACAGGCGACTTAGAATTTGAGCCAGGAAAACTGGAGATTCCGGACTTGACCAAGTTCACGGATTACTCTTACGCTCCCGACCCTATGGACGATGATCCGCCGGTCTCGCGCCGTCTGTTCTACAAACGATTTCATGCCTGCTACGACCATGCTTGGTTCCACTTGCACCACAAATGTCGCCGCTTATGCAACTTCACAAAAAACAACGTCCGTCGTGTGCCTAAGCGTGAGCGTGATTTGGAGCAGTCAGGGCCTGGAGAAGAGATCTTCTGGGGTCTTTACGCCCGCGAATGGGCATCTCCTTGGGCATTTGTCATTTGGAGTATCGTGTTGTTTCTCTTACCGCAAGTGCCCTTTGTCGTTGTATGGCTGCTGAGCCATCCGGGGGATGTTCAAGGCGCATTAGCACCATGGTCGATTTGTCTTGCCGTGCTTCCACTCTTCTGGGGATCTTTGTGGCTTGGAACAAAAGACTCTGCACCTTTCGAAGGTGCCTTGTAAGTTCATGCCATCGGCATGGTTCTTGCCGTTGTTCAGGCTGTCTAAGTAATAACTCACTGCCGATTCTACCGGTGACGAGGAGGTGTAGGAAGTATGGAAAATCGCACCGTGAGGGATCGCATGTTAACGTCAAGTCGAGGCTATATTCTCCATTGACCGTCCATGTGACGGCGCCACAACCGGTTCAACTATTGCACTTTCTCTCATAGCCCTTGTGCACTCTCGGATAACCATTCCGCACGGTGAAACAAACGGTAGCGGATCCAAATCATACCTGGCCAAGACGGACTTTCCGTATACCATGTATGTTGCGAAAGCGGATAAAAGTGAACTAATGCGGAGATCTGCAATCCTTCGCCGGCTGAAGCTTTCGACTTTTACCGGATGGTGGCCGGGGTTAGTATCCCCACAACCCCACAATTGCACTATTAAACACTATACCCATACCCAGATCTGTAGTTTCATCCCTTCAAGAATCAAAGGTAGCAAATTCTGATTGTATCTCACAAGTAGTACTTCATCATGCGGCCCAGAGTGTACCAGTTCTTCCTCGCACTCTTTGCAGCTTTTGGCTCGTTTCTTTACGGGTATACTGCTCTTTCACTCATCCTCGCTTATCCTCGCTGACATTAAACAAAGGTACGATCTTGGAGTCATTGCCTCTGTTGTTGCCGGTGATGTATTTGCGGACAAGTTTCTCACCGAAGATGCCACGACTCGAAGTGGTACCATTGTGGCCCTTTTTACAGCAGGTAAGTCTTGAAAGACTCTTTCCTTGGCGTTCTAGCTAACCGAGATAGGTGCATTCTTTGGGGCCTTCATTTGTGGTTTCTGTGATCCACTAGGTCGTCGCGGCGCCCTTGCCCTTGGCTCAGTCTTGTTCATTGTCGGCGGCATACTGCAAACTGCTGCGGAAGCAGTCGCAATGCTGTATGTTGGCCGCCTGGTCGCTGGTTTTGGTATCGGCATATTGGTCGAAGTAGTACCAATCTTTCAAGCTGAGATCTCTCACGCAAACATCCGTGGTATTCTCATCTCCCTCCAGCAAACCATGTTGGGCATCGGTGCACTGTCAGCATCCTGGATTGGATATGGTACTCACCAAAGATGGGAGGGCACGGGCAACTCGTCTCAATGGCGAATTCCGCTAGGCCTTCAGCTGGTCCCAGCTATCTTGCTGGCATCTTGTATATTCTTGTTCCCCGAGAGCCCACGCTGGCTCATCGACCACGACCGTCCTGAGGAGGGTCTCAGGAGCCTAGCCAAGCTTCACGCCAATGGTGATGAGACGGACGCCTACGTTCAAGCTGAATACGAGATCATCTTGGGCCAGATCCAAGACGAACATGAGCACGCCGCAAAGACATATGCCGAGCTTTTCAGGACAAAAGGAAACACTCGCCGCATCATTCTTGCCTGTGCTTGCCAGGCCTCGACGCAGCTTACGGGTGTCTCCGCGATTCAGTACTTCTCTCCAGCCATTTTTGCTCAGATTGGAATATCCTCAGGTCAGACTCTGCTCTATCAGGGAATCAATAGCATCATCGGAGAGGTCGCTCAACTCATCTTCTTCTTCCTCATCGACCGTGTGGGTCGCCGGCCTCTCCAGATCTGTGGCAATCTCGCCTGTGCAGTCGCGTTCATAATCGGCGCCGCACTACTTGCCGAGTTTCCACCTTCCTCGAACAACAATGCCGCACATTGGGGCTTCGTAGTCGCCAGCACCTGGGTGTTCAACTTCTGCTTCTGCGCCAGTGGAACGATGTCTTGGATCATACCCGCCGAAATTTTCAATATCACGACGCGTACGAAAGGAGTTAGCATCGCTACGATGGTCAGCTTTGCCTTCAACACTATGATCGGTCAGGTTACACCCATAGCATTGGCTAAAGTTGGCTGGCGATACTACCTCTTATTCATTGTGTGCGATATCACCAATGCTATATTCTTCTATTTCTGTCTGCCGGAGACGAAGGGGCTGACTCTAGAAGCAATGGATGATCTGTTTGAAAACTCGAAGTGGCTGGTTCCGGGGAATAAATGGACGCCGAGGCTGGAGGTTGATGTGGATAGGCTTGCAGAGAAGGTCGAGGCTCAAGGAACAAGTGCTATGCACGTCGAGCATGTGGGACCAAAGTGTGAGGTGTCAACTGAGTGAATGTCAATTCAGCTTTGAGCTTTTACGGACGGTAGATCTCAGATGGTCGGCAGTATGTATGTATCGAACCTCCAACATGTAGCACATTCTAAACCTAGCTCCTACAGCCTCTCCAGTGGGCACTCTCATCCTTCCAACATCATACACCTTATATCCTTCTACCTCATCTTCGCCTTCATCACGTGGATCAGGCAGGTCGTCGACCTCTGGATCGAAGCCGGCATCCACATAATCATATGTCTCTGGATCAGGCATCTCAAACGTTCCATCAATCAGTGCTAGCGTTGAAGGGTCCAAATTCTCATGGTATAAGAGCGAGTCTCCTACCTCAAGCACATCTTCTACAACGGCCTCATCCACGTAGAGACAGAACTCGTGGTGTGGTATTGCGTAATGCTGGTCCCCCTGCTGTCTCCATTCACGGAGGTGCGAACGGACAAACTCCTTGCTAGCGCCTTCGAATGACGGATCTTGATGAACAGTTCGCTCAAATCTTTCGATGACAAAGTCGGAGAGATCCTCTTTCGCCCAAATGTCAATTTTCGTCATGAACTGCTTCCAACGAACATCGTCATGTTCGCCTCTGGCGTATGAGCTGCAGCGGTAAATGGGAAAGCCCTATGTCTCATACTAGCCGTCTTTGATTGTAGCTTCGATGTAGTCGCTTTCAGACCAACCGGGTTTGGGGAAAATCATGGACATTCTAGCGTAGGATTTGAAACCCCTGCGAAGGCGGCCAACGAGGTTTTGACAATCACTGATGCGAATTGCCTGCGATAATAGGGCTCGCAGAGTCGATCTGCTGTTGAAGCCACCCTGGACCTTTGTTAACATCTTCTTCAGGGCTAGATAGGTCTTCATACGATCATCAAAGACTGTAGGGACGAGGATGAGTTGAGGTTGGGATGAGGTGGGGTGACCAATTTATACCACTGCCAAGCCGCGCTGCCAAAGATGTCATCTCAATGAGGGTGCTATTTCCACAAGCACCATAAATACTTAAGCAATCGTCCTCGCTGTCCATATAGAAACATTAGACTTTTCGCTTTGACTAATTCCATTTCACGTAATCCGGAAAATACAAATCATGTATTCTGCCTGCGTAATCCATGAGTCCATTCAAGCCCCGCACAAACGTAGTCGAGTCAGGGCAACTATTCGATTTGTATCAGCCTCCGCTCCACTTTCAGACAGCGCGCATGGCTTACCTTTTGCAGACTAGAGCAGAAGAGACGAAGGCGAAAAGGGTGCAGTCGGCTTCGGTTGGCTCAGGTCCGCCTAGCACCCAGAATGGCTCCTTGAGTGACGTTGATGCTTTCGCCCGGCTGACCAGCAGCACTTCGTTAAGACTAGTCCAGATTTCGTTTCTGAACGAAGCAATTTCTTCGGTCGTATAACGGCCAGTACCTTGTCCATTCAGTGTCGCCTGCATCTTGCGATAGATTATTGTGCCGATGATTGGTCGAACGAACCAAGGTAGTGCCTCCAAGATCTTGTCTCTCTGGGCATGGTAGTTTTCTATCCATCGTTCTTGTCCCTGTCATGAGAATATGACACTTAGCAAGATACCATGGGATCAGATCACGCCACAACATACGTTGTAGAAGTACAGCTTATCCTCCAATATAGCTCTGATACCATCATCTTTAATCTTCTCCTCTGGGCTCAATTTCGCATTAAGATCTTGCACCAACCCCCTCCCAACAAGTTCTTTGATTATCAGGGTAGAGTCCCCAATTTGGTGCGGTGCAGTCTGCTCTGTCTCCACTAGATCGATATATGGAATCTTTCCTTTAGGAGCGCTCCGAGTCGACCCAGCTGCGACATTGTAAGGTGCATTGGCGATTCTGAGGCGTAATTCTACTTTCGTGACGAATGGAGACCATACATAGAGACCTCTGTCTAACCACCCTCGATATAATATCAATCGGGGATATTTCGACATGATTCAGCACCGTGATTGATACCACGAGGACGATGATAGGCAAGGTACACAAATGCCATGAACTATGGGCCATCCTGTTGCTTTTATCTAGCGACGGCTTGATGGTGTCTGTTAATGGTTAGCCCAGGTGATCTTTTGGGACACCGCTGTGGGTAGCAATCTGATTGGCTGGAAGGATGAATAACGTAATGCGTGTGGAGGCAGCGACTCCGCATTCTCGCACAATCTGCAAGAACACAAACATTTGGTGCCGCAGAAGTGTTCGGCCATTTTCTTGTTGCAAGATAAATAGATGCAGGAGCAAATACTTGTTGATTGAATGACACCTTGTTCGTCAAGTCTGCCCATGCTTTCACTCTTACAACAGATACACTTCTCCGATTTTCCAAAAAACCATGCTCGTTGCAGATGAAGGGACCTTTCCTGCTTCCAGATTTTTGCTAGAATCTGGCTACATCGACGTGTTACACTTGCGGCAGGCGAATTTACTCAATGCGGGTTGTCGAACCGCGATGTTAGCCGCCTTATCGATCTTTCTTGCATTCTCAAGAAGTGATGATGACATCCAACAGAAGTAATGATTCCGACGCTGAGCAGTCATGACTTGTAGATGCACTCGGCAAGAGCAACTGCCAGGATCCGCGCAAGTTGACCTCAAGGACGCGCCTTCCGCATTGAATGATCTGGTGCACTGCAGACACAAAGATAATTCCTCCTTGCCAGCTTCGTTCATTTCATCAATGTAACACCAACGAAAGAAAGATTCCATTATGGCACCCCTTCCATGCCATTACGTGCCTGTCGCCGACTTTACAAGTCGCTACGACTGGTCCCAGGTGAACCAAGTTTCAGATCCCATCGCCATCTCCAACATCCGTTCTGAGGTCGATTGCAACATGATCGTCATAACTACAGAGCAGTACCTTACCTCTCACCGCTAGCTGCATCGGCCAGATTGTGTCGTACATCTATACCATCAAGCGAAACTATACAGATAAGCTGACGTACAACAACCGTCACGACATCACCATCGCAATTCAAACTTGGATCGATACTCTGCCGCGTCTCGCCTCCCGATTTGAAGCGGCGGTCCAGGTCTTATCACATGGCATGACTCTGCTATCAACCTGTGGCATTTCTCATGCCCATGTTGGTAGCCCTGTTCCTGTAAGGGACCCTGATCTCAGCTTCGTCAGAGACGGCAGCGACAATCCTCGGGCTATTTTGTTCAAGGTTTTGTTTCTCGTCTAGCCGGCAAGAAAGGTTCTGAGGCAATCGCGCTGGCATCAAGTCAGATCAGTTACATGCTTTGGGACTATGTTCAGCTCCAGGAATGGATTACCACCATCGCGGTACGGTTGCCCTGATCGTAAGGTTTTTGGGAGTTAACCACTGATATGGAGTGCTCGCAGGCTGCACACCCCGCAATAATTGGCTCTGGGCCTGTAGGACTCGCGTTCGGCTTGGTATATGGAGATACGACACGTGCAGAGAGCTATACGCCGTTCATTGCACAGTCTCGAGCTTGTTCTGGAACTTCTACCAGAGGCCAAGCTTCGCACCGACACTCCGATCGACCACAGGCCCGTCTCAGCGCACTGGCCCGTTTTGTGAGCAGGGGACCTCAGACGCGCCGAGGAGCTAGCGCTCAAGCTTTGTTTGGGCACAGAAACAGACACAGCGGATTTTCTACACGTGGGCATGGCCGTGCAAGCTGGCGTGGTCGACGCGGCCGAAGTGGAAGACGTGGTGGGTCTCGTGGAAGAAGCAATGGAACTTGAGACCGCCAGCTCGATCCACAGGAATGGAGACGTAAAGTTGAATGGGCCAATGGTCTTCCGTATTGTGTCGCCAACGAATGCGAGATTGCGAGCATCGGGCAGATACGAGGAGCAATAATATGCTAGTCCGTATCCTCTTCCCATTCATCAATTGATCAATAAGAGCATTGCGACGCTTTTGCAATGCCATTGGAGGCCCTGGTCTTCTTGCGCGTGATAGCCAAGGTTGCACCGACGACACTCATTGTGCGGCATGCGAAGAGGATAGTCTTAACGATCAATGGCGGAATTGCTTACATGGTTATTTATCAGGTCGTCCTGTCATGACTTATGTTTAGATTGTGTGCGAAATGACAATCAGATATTGCCCAAGAACTGGCACAATATGTGCTACAAGCTTGAAGTCAATACTGTCAAACCGAAGGCTTTGGATCCTCTTGCCGTTTGCAAACATGGTTGTTCTCTTCGACGTTGAAGAAACACATTCTTGTCACTGCCATCAACAAACACGCATGAAAGCCACAGGTTCGCAACAAGTTGACGCCGTTTCGATCAAGGAGGGATACACCTCGCTTTAAATGCTATCGCAATCAATCATGTGGTTCGAGAGCCAAGACTCTCACTACATTTATCCGAAACGTTGTTCAGCTGTTAAAGAAGCATGCACCATATGAAACTTCAATAGCGCAGAATTCCCCGGCTGAAAACGGGCGGTGGCTTCGCAAAGATACTATGGAGGGTGAGCTGACCCAAAGGCCCATCACGGTTGTCTTGGTACCCTTACATCGTATTTAAAAGCAAGTCATGTCCCACGTCTTCTTTTGAAGTTCTTTTGAAGAACGAACAACATTCTCGTATACCTTCATACAGTCGCTACCCACCAATTTGAACCTCTCTCATCATTCTCTCCTTTGCTTAAATAGTCATTTCGAGATGAAGACCTCTACTCTCCTTTCCCTGGCTGCAGTCGCGCTCCCTGCGCTGGCCCAGGATCTCTCCCAACTGCCTACTTGCGCTGTAAGTACTCTTCCTTGAAGCATGCTATACGTCTTCCCTAACACAATTGTAGCAAACCTGCGCTATCAGCGCCATTGGTAGCAGTGGATGCGCGCTCACAGATATTGCATGCATCTGTGCATCCGCCAGCTTCCTTACCTCTTTCGGTAGCTGTATCCAAGGAGCTTGCACCGCCGCCGAAGTCACCGCTGCCTCTTCTTTCGGCACTCAATTCTGCGCAGCAGCTGGTGTGACTGTTAGCACTTCTGCTCTGTCTACTTCGTCTGCCTCCGCCACAGTTTCGACCACCTCCGCCCCTGTGACGTCCGCGGCTCCCTCAAGCTCCATGACTATGACGGTAGCACCTACTCCTGCCGTCCACAATGGTACCGCAAACGGCACTTCCACTTCCGCTAGCTCTACCTCCAGTGTTGCTATCGCTACCTACACTGGTGCTGCCTCGGCTTTGCAAGCACCTTTCATCGCTGGTGCTGGACTCTTTGGTCTCTTTGCTTTTGCTTTCTAAGCTCTCAGCAGGACCGATTCGGCTTGAGCAGCTGTGGGCTCAGGCTAGTGGGAATATGGTGGAGGCGAACCAGACTATGGAGCTAGTTTGTTTGGCTTGACATGTGAAGAGCCGTTATTCCTTACAGGGTGCTACAACATTATATCTTAATCAATCTATCCTTCCATACTTCCAAGTATACTGTAGGCTTGACAATCTTCAATTTCGATAGATAATGCAATAACACCGCCGGTCGTCGTCCGCGTTGAATCGTGATGATCCTCGAAATGAGTGAAATGGCAGTTGCCGTGCCATGCCACTAAAAGCCGATACAACATACAAGAGCTGTTCTCAGCTGCGGCTGAAATTCTGGTGTAAATATGGTACCTGGAAATGGGACGGCAGACCAACGTGTGTACCCCGCAATCTGGCGAACAATAGAGATTAGCGAGCCATAGAAAGTTGCATTGGCAAGTAAGGCTGAGTTTGGAAGGATGCGCTATTCCTTGCTAGGTCATTGGCTTGTGGGTCCTTGTATAACGCTTCCGCATCTGCTCTACTCGCTGGCAGAGGACCAATCTTCTAACGTTTAGTCACGTGGAGGCATCCATTAGGTAGGGTTGCGACCATGTCGTCGGTCAAAAGCATGGATGAAGTCGTGTTAAAGCTATGTGTTATATTTGAGCCTTGTTGTGGGTCTTGTCTTTGAATCCAGTCTTCCACATTTGAGGGTACTTGTCACCAACAAGCATGTATGGGGAAGAGACTTTCAAACTATTTGACTCACTGAAATCTCCTATCTATCCAGTTCCGCAACTTGTTTTCCCTGGCAAAAGAGTGTTACTCACAACTATTTCTTGCTTCCAGAGATCTTCCACACTGTACTTCAGAATGATCAGGGCGTCACTTGCGTGACTCTGGTTGGTTGTTATACGAGCTAGATCTCGATGGAAAGTGGACTGTACTCGTACGGCAAGCTCTTTGCCATCACTCGATGCGAACTTCTATGGTCGTGTAGTGGTATACTGCTTACATCCGAGAACAGCTATTTATGAAAGATGGTCTGTAATTTTCAGCTCAATTTCACCGACCTTGATATCCTGTCTCGGCGGTAATGTATTAGAGTGTCGCGTAGGCCCGATCTGCTTTCAACTTCGAGACGGTCGCTCAATGTCGCATATCCGAGTGGAAGAGCGGTTTCTACAGCATCCTGTACCTTTCACTATGAGAACTTGTACTAAATTTGGCCATCATTGGATACAGCAATTACAACAGTCCTGTGGAAGGTATCAGCATGGTGTCCCCGAGCACGCCCTCGCCGTTCACCTATGATGGCACTGAAAGTGTCTATATGTTTCTCCACGCCTCGATGAAGCTCAATGCCCCTACACCTGACCCTCCGATCCCGGGTCCATGGAAAGATAGCACTCTGCCACAACAAGTCGAATCAAATGTCGCATTTACGTGGATTGTGGGCGACTTTGCGTACACAGAAGTGCGGGTCCCTGTCATATACGGAATCACTTATGACGTGTAAACTGCCAGCACGACCATGCATATGCCCTTTGACTTCACATCGAATCCGATGCTCTCTGTCTCAAGCGACTCTATGGCTCTCATGGGTCATCCGACTCATCTTCAGTTCCATAAATTCTAGCTTCTCGGAACGGACGAAGGTGACTCTCCACTCCATGCACAGATCTGAATGCCGCTTTATCGTCTGTCATCAATCTTGTGAACCCGCCGTATGTAGAGGTGTTTGGTCTCCCTTCTGGCAGCTGGGTCGCGCTCAGGTAGATGCTTCCATTTCTGTCAATCATCATATCATCTAGCATGCCGAAGTCCAGACGTGTCATCATGCACCGCCCATTCCACATCCGTCTGCACCATGACACCTCTAATCTCATCACGCAAATCGTGCATGCCTTCGTCTCCATCCACACGGGCATGCCTAGCACTACTCTGAATATGAGACGGGTAGTTGTCCGGTAGTCGTTCCCACGCCCTGCCCTCTGGAGTCATGTTTGTCGCCGACGCGAGATGTTTCTGCAGGGCTTGTGAGGCTGAGAGGCGCTTCAAGCCAGAGAGCTCGTAGCTGGCGTTGTGTTTGTTCGATTTGGTGAGACCAGACGATGTCCGCTTGCCGCTGGTAGAACTCAGACCACTCTTGCCGCCTGATCGGCCATAGTAGGTTGTGAATGATTTCACGAAGGGTCGTAGGGTTGGGATTGTGGCCGATATCAAGGCCCAGCATTGTTCGGCTTGGGTCCAGAGGAGGTAGGTGATTTGTGAGAATGTCTGTAGAGAGGGTTGGAAGATCAGCGAGAGACACCTTGTTGGCAGGAGCAGTGGCAACAAGCACTTACAGGATTCTCCGTGAGGCCGGTCTCTGTGAATGAATAGAGACGACAAGCAATGGGAATGACGATTCTGATCGGACGAGTCAGTGTACATTCTCAAAAAAGCGTGCATAATTAATCTTCTTACAGTAGCCGAACAGCAAATGCAGACACTACCGTAGCTTTCGATGAGAATGACGTGCTAAGTCTCCAGACCAGGAACAACGCCATTCCAACGAGACCGACTTCAGTCACGATATCGAAGGCACCAATAGCCGCCCATCGAGTCCAAGAATTTTGACAAGCTTGATCCAATGTTTGCCATGGATGTGCAATGTTGCATTGAAATGCCAAGGCAAAGAGCGATGCGATAGTCCACACGCCAAAAACACAAGCTGCGGTCACAAAGACTACACGTTGCGATTCGATTGGAGTGAGTCGAAGAAGAAACAATGCCACGGCGATTTTTGAAATTCCAAGGATGAAGGTGAAGAAGAGCTGTGATGCATAGACATACTAAGATATGATCAGTTCATGAGTTTCAACCTGCAATAGAGTACTGTTCCCCACCTTCTGGACTGTATCACGATTGTCCACTGGTATCAGTTCGATTGACTTCCCAAGACCGGCATGGGAAGCACAAAGAATCAATATACTTTCTATGGCGCTGAAGACCTGAGGTGATGGGTCAGCATGTGGCACAGATACCCTAAGCCAATAAACTAAATTACAGTAGCAACGCCTATAAAAGCATCGTCGAGACTAAATCTATGTCTGAACATGCAGCTTCCAGCGATCCGGATTGTGACAAAGAGCAGGACATACGCCAGACAAAGCGTAGTGACGATGATCAGACTAGCCGAGCGGTCATATTCGGTGTCGACTGCGAAAGGCGGAAGCTGCCCAATCGGGACGGCAAAGTCATGATATTGTGACATTTTGTGTCAGCAACCCATGCACGACCACGGACATTGCTTTAGTAGGACAATGCAAATTGGCAATAGGTGCTGAATGTCGCGGCTCTTTGTATTTCATCTCACCCCAGTATCAGGGAGTGGCCCCGGATGAGATCAAACCCGCTATGATACTTGGAGTAAGCATTTGACCCGATCCTCCGTCAATTGGCGCGCCCGATAAGGTAGATACGACAAAATACGAGAACACAATACCATATCACGCCGCCGACTCGTCAAAGTTTGCGGTATTGGAAACTAGCGCGTTCATGAATCTACGCCCCCACGCCAGGAACAGGAAAACGTAATCTCTTCATGACGCCTTATTTCCTTCAATTGCTCTTCTGGAAGAACATTGTTGCAGGTACAAGTGAGGGCTACATGCACCTTTATCTAGAGTTCACCTCGCTACCACGCGAATCACGAGACAATCTTCTCCAACGGTTCGGCTGAATTGCTGCAAAACATGTTTCATGTTCGGCGTCGCACGCCAACTGTAAACTTTATACTCCAGCGTGAACCTCCTGAAAAGCTTACTGATGCATTCAGAAGACGACGACACTGACAAGGACGTTATCAGAGTTCCACCAACGTAAAACTTGTGGCTGTAGGGCAGAAATCCTTCTCGCAATCCATAATTGGTGCTGTACTCTGGTGGTCAAGGTGCGAACTGCCGAGTATAGCGCAAAAGTAGGTACAGTAGATGTCGTGCATAGGACGGCTCTTGTGTCCTTGTTCTCGGAGTTCTACATTCTGTACTGTATTCATTTGTCCGGTGTCTTATTTCGCACTCATCCATTCACTACATCTCTTTAGTTCACAGCACATCCAGCACAATGGCATCCAGTAAAACCTCACCAGTAATACGACTAGATCGGGGCAGTGTAGATGTGGACCCTGAAAAGAGTGATTATAGCCCTGGAATGGTGCCCGCCAGGTATAGAGGCACGGCTACAGACAAGAAAGACATGATGGTTCTCGGTAGAGGTATACAGCCCTCAAGCTAAATTGGAAGAACGAACAGGCCTGCTAACACGCTCCCCTTAAAGAGCAAGTACTAAGGAGGAATTTCAAACTGGTCACAATGATGGGCTTTGCAAGTACAGTCGTGACGACGTGGGAGATGCTGCTGCCGGTCTTCAGCTACTGTCTATCAGATGGTGGCCCCGCATTATTATTCTGGGCGTGGATCGTTGTCGCCATTGGTATGACACTAGTCTACTCGAGCGTTGCCGAGATGGCATCCATGAGTCCAACTGCGGGTGGACAGTAGTAAGTCTATTGACAGTATGATGCTGCAACCATATCTCCTGACCGATTTGGTAGTCATTGGGTCTCTGAATTTGCGCCTCCCAAGGTGCAGAAGCAATTAAGTTATGTCACAGGTTAGTCACAATTATGTGATTCCTTCGCAGTGGACCTCTGACAGTGATCCAGGATGGCTGTGCACGATCGGATGGCAGGTATATCTATGCGGAGTATGTTTCATGGTAGGGTCCATGATACAAGGACTGTAAGCTTCAAAGAGATGACAAGTGATACCACACCAGAATCTAACAATGGTAGCATCGTGCTGAATGTGGAAAACTACTCTCCCCAATCCTACCAAAGCACTCTTTTGACCATTGGGGTCGTGGTGTTCGCGGTTGCTTTCAACACATCATTGGCTACACGGCTACCACTCGTGGAAGGCATCGTTCTTATCCTGCATATCGCAGGTTTCTTGTGAGTAATTTCATAACACTCTTCTAACGTCAATCGACTTACATAGGACAGAGCAATCATCATTCCTCTATGGGTCATGGCGCCTCGTGCTCATGCAGATCAAGTCATACTGCATTTTTACAACGAAGGTCAATGGCCGACCGTCGGACTATCCTCAATGGTGGGACTCACGTCGGTCTCCGTTATGATCGGCTACGACTGCTCGGTGCATATGTGTAAGTCACTAACCAGCTATCGATCGTCCTGTCTAGTCTTCTCTAACCAAGTGACCAACGACAGCGGAGGAAATCAACGACGCCTCCATCGTGCTTCCGAGATCGATCATGTGGGCAACCATTCCGAACTTCATCCTAGGCTTCATAATGGTCGTCACATTGATCTTCACGCTCGGCAACATCGACAACATTTCCGAGACTCCCACACTAGAGCCATTCATTCAAGTCTTCTACAACGCCACAAAAAGCTATGCTGCCACCAATTGCATGGTCACTGTTGTCATCATCCTGCTCACATCGTGCTGTATCAGCGAAGTAGCCACTGCATCAAGACAATTGTGGAGTTTTGCTCGTGACGGAGGTACGTCCGATCAGTTATGGATCACTAAGCAAGACACATACTGATCTCTCATACCTACAGGCTTACCTTGCTCAGCCTGGCTAGCACACGTCTCCCCAAACTGGAGCGTGCCCCTCCGCGCCATCCTCGTCTCCCTAGTCTTCAGCATCCTCCTCTCCCTTATAAACCTTGGCTCAACAGTCGCGCTCGATGCGATAAACTCTCTCGGGGGTGTCGCGATTCTAGCCTCGTACTTCATCACCATCGGCTGCCTAGTCTGGAGACGAGTGTGCGGCGCACCCTTGCCCCCTCGACGCTGGTCACTGGGCAGATCCGGCTTAGCCATCAATATCGCAGCCATGGTTTTCTTGTTGCCGTTCTGGTTCTTCAATCTTTGGCCGTTGTATAGTCAGGTCTCTGCTAGCAATTTCAATTGGTCTTCCCCGATGTAAGTTGCCTCTTAGCTTGAGAGAGGCGGTATCTGGAGAGCTTTTACTGATTTGAGCTTGACAGATTCGCGGCACTGCTTGTTATTGCTGGAGTGTACTATTTCTGGCAAGGAAGACGACAGTATGCTGGTCCTGTGACTTTGATGAGGCGAGAAGAAATGTTGAAGACTATTTGATCGTCTGAGCAATGTTGACCTAGGAAAATAGAAATCGTTCTTGATTGAGCAGGGCGGAAATGACCGAAGTGCTAGTGCTCGCATTCGCACCACGAATAGAGACCTCGCGGGGATATGTATGTGATGCGAAGTGTAACAGAGACCGTATTCCTTTGCATGCGTGTATCTAAGGTATTTTGCAAAGAAAGTCATGAATATCATGACCCATACAGACAGCCTCGTGTCACCTAAGATCATGCCACGAGGTCTATTCTTAAACTGTCAGTACATCACAGGTGGAAACTCTCGCATCTACCAAGCTTCCCACTTCTGCCCACCCATGGCCACCAGGCGGTTGAACATCTCATCCCTGAGGACCATTGCCGTGAGCTTCCAGGTATCTCCGCTCTTACTGGTAATCTCAATACCATCAGCAATCTCCCTGTCCAAAGCCCACCCAACGACCAGCTTGGCCTTCCATCCTAGACCACCAATTTTCTTGATCTCCTTGATGTCGGCGATGGCTATGCTCCAGATGGGATGAAGCTGGTCCTCGCGGCCCATACTGCCTTCGTCCGCAATCTTCTTGTCCATGGAAAATCCGATACACGGAATGGTAGCTTTGGTAGTGATGTAAGCGTGGCCTCTCTTGCCGTGATATCTGGAGGCAAAGTCAATGGGTCCGGTAAGGTTGCCTTCTTTGTCCTTGACAACGACTCCAAGTCTTCCTTTGGCCGCATCGCTTCCAGCTTTGGCCTTGAGATGGTCGGCACCGAGAGCAGTCTCGACAGTTCCCTTGACCCCATGTTTGAAGAAAGAGAGAAGCTTGGCGCCTTTCTTTCCATGCGACTTATTCTTGGCGTCATCAATATCCGTGCCACCAGTCTGGTGAGCGACAGTAGGGTCATGGGCCATGGCAGCGTCTAGCTCCTCTTGGGTTGCGTTCAGAGGCCAGTCAGCGCCGGTGGCTCGGAGATGCTCGTCAGTGACCTCGACAGGTTGATCCGGTGGAGGTGCTGTGGCACTGGGAGGGGGAGGAATGGGTGCCTTGTTGGCTTCACCCATGCGCAGGAGAGTGATGGTGAGCTGAGCATTGGTAGGGACGCCCTTGAGCAGAGTGTTTCTGATTTCGAGCAGTTTCTCCCAGTGTGGAAAAGTGCGGTTGAGCCATTTGATACCAGGCTGAATGACTGGGTCGCCAAAAAATCCGAAACCGACGCCGAACATTGCGCCCTTGGTGAACATGTATGAAGTTGTAAAGATGGAGACGGCAAGTAGAGGGACGACAACACCGGCAAGACGAAGTCGATAGACATCCTGAGGGAACGGGGGAGTCGGAGATAAAGCACTACGTCGCAGTGAGTAATCTGATGATAGGTTAGAAGGGAGTGATGCAAAGACCAAACTTACTTGCCAAATCTCTCCCAGGTATCGGCGACATCAGCCAGACCATGCATGATGGGTCTCATTTTGGTCCACATGGCAGTTTCCATCGGCACCTTGGTCTTGTCGTGCTTGGAGCTGGGTTTTGCACCTCCAGCACTTGCTCTCGCATCGCTGGCACTGGCGGCCATGCTGGTTGGATCTGGTACACTGTCATGGGGGGCGCCATCTTCGGCTGATGGTTCTCCTTGAGGGTGTTTTCCACTCGCGCTCGCCAGAGCAACAGAAGCGATGCTGTTGACAAAGTTGCTTGCCTCGGCTTCTGCAGCTTCACCCTTGTGATTCTCTGCAGCTCCTGTGGCTGTATCCGTACTTCCCAATACACCGGCTTTTGGCTTTTGAATTCCGCCAGTCTTTGAGTCGACAAGAGCAATAGGTGCTGGAGGGAACATTACGTCGCGTGATGGAGGGTAGGCGATGAGAACGATGATGGTAGTGGCGAACAGAGGGATGATTAGGTCAAAGATCCACGCAACGAAATACGCCTGGTGAAGGTTAGCATATATCTCTCCCCTTTCTAAATGATATTCATAGCTCGTACGGTACAGAACCAAGCAGTACGACGAGTCTCTCTCCAGGATCTGAGACGGGCAATCTGCTTGACAAACCCCATCATACCCAGTCCGACAGTCATATACAGCCTCTCAATATTGGCCCGCAGCTTGTCAGGAGAGAACTCCTCATCATCGGCAACGTTGAGATCGAGGTTACCTGGTGGAGGTTGAACATATTCTTTGACATGGTACATTTGCTGTCATATTGTCAGTGATGCTGTTGTAACCTTTGCGATAGCTCGTGAAAGCTATATCTTTTCAAGGAAACATACCTTGTTGAAACGTCTGATCAACAACCACAGCTCCTCGTTGTCCATGCCGCCCACAAGAGGAGCTACAATGTTCTGCTTTGGCTCATTCCATCCAAGATCCACGACTTCCTCGTCGTGAGGCAGCTGTGCTGCA
The DNA here is from genome assembly GCA_027943355.1 of Dothideomycetes sp. NU200. Taxonomy (NCBI): domain Eukaryota; kingdom Fungi; phylum Ascomycota; class Dothideomycetes; species Dothideomycetes sp. NU200. The sequence continues at coordinate 1,464,121 of BSCJ01000003.1, forward strand.
CCCTTCTCCTCGAACTTGAGGCCTTCTTGCGCCAAAACATGGCTGGCAGTTGCATCTTGAGTCAGAGAATGGGATTGCTCCGTCTTATCAGGATCAGTGACGGGTTGTGTGCTGTCAGGCACTGGCAGGAGGTCTTTGTACACAAGACCTGTCCCCGACATGATGTGATATACGAGGGAGTTTTAGGTGTTAGTTGTATCTCATCAGAATAGATTGAGAGATCTGACAGGGTCCAGAAGCTTATAAGAAGGACGAGTCGGGCATAAAGTGATTGTAAGTTAATCCGGGCACAACTCCAGAAGATCTTCGTGGATGGACACACCGTCTGCTTCTGATCGCGTGCCTTACGTCATTGCCCAGGTGTCAACAAGCTCCTTCCCCAGATCGATCGACGTCTGTTAAACAGCAACCTTGATTTTCGTATCTTCATTTGCTGTTCAAACCACATGTCGAGGTAGCAATTAGTAGATTAATATGCTCGTCATAGAAATAGGCAGCCACTTGTCTACAGTATTGATGTATTGTAATCTACCATCTCACCCAGCACTTGTGAAGCACTTGACATACCGAGTTTGACCTGCCGATAACAAGACCCTGCCCCAAGACCTCCATCAGCCGCAATAAATCCGCTATCTGCGTCTATGACGTTTCCTAAAGAGAATGTACTTCGCGTACAGCAATATCAAGTAACATGTAATGGCTCGTAAATACTGACGCGTCTCCTTTGTCAATCTTCCAAGAAATAGCACAAAACAAATAAAATCATGGCAGTACAGTCTAGAGTAGCAGCCGTTACTGGCGCGAACAAGGGAATTGGTCTGGCAATCGGTAAGGAAATGTGCCCTCCTCTGCTTGTAATCACCCTCTGTATTTCATGTAAGTAGTAAAGCTTCTGACCAATTTCTTGAACCGCATAGTTCGCAATCTCGCTCTCGAATATCCCAAGTCGTCTTTCAACGCTGGCCCATTTCTCATCTACCTCACTGCACGATCTGCCGAACGAGGTGCAGAAGCAGTCAAAACGCTGAATAATGATCCTCAGTTGAAAAAGGCTAAGGTGCTTGCCGAGGATGGTGGAAACACGACCATCAAGTTCCGCACTCTCGACATTAGCAACACTGGTAGTATCAAGGACTTTGCCTCTTTCTTGAAACAGGAGCATCCAGATGGCATTGACTTTGCCATCAACAATGCAGGTATAGCCATGGATGGATTTGGTAAGCTTGTTTTTCTCTAGAATACATATGATGTCGTGGCTGACATTGTCAGACACGAACGTCGTCAAGCAAACCCTGCAAACGAACTACTACGGCACCCTCGAGGCAACACAAGATCTCCTTCCCCTCATTCGTGACGGCGGTCGACTTGTTAATGTCTCGTCAATGTCCGGCAAGCTTAACAAATACAGCCCGGAGCTACGCGACCAATTCATCTCCGCCTCCAAGACCGGTGTACCAGCTTGCACAAAGCTAATGGAGTCTTTCACCTCGGCCGTTGCTGCCGGTAAAGAGAAGGAACAAGGATGGCCAAGTGCTGCTTATGCTGTAAGCAAGGCCGGTTGCACGGCCATGACCAAAGCTATTGCCATGGAGGAAGAGAAGAATGGAAGAGGCGTCTTGGTCAACTGTTGTTGTCCTGGGTACGTCAACACCGATATGACCAAGGGTAATGGTGTCAAGACTGTGGATGAAGGTGCAAAAACGCCAGTCATGTTGGCTATTGGGGATATTGGTAGCAAGACCGGCGGATTCTGGCAAAGTGAGAAGATTATTGAGTGGTGAAGATGAACCAGAAGTACAACGCTATATGACTCAATATGATGTGAATAATTCTAAAAGCCTTTTTATCACCAATCTTGAGGGAATTGCTGTATTGCCATTTTCGTGGACCTCTGTTTACTCGCCGAGTTCTCAAGCATGAATACAATGTCGAGCTGATCAAACAACTTGGTTCACCTTTGCCTGTCTGACACAGCTTGACCAACAACTTTTCGCAATGCCTACAACATCTGACTCATCAGAGAGCTTTTGAATTTGGTATGGCGAACAGTGACACCATAGGAATAACTCGAACCGTCGATGGTGGAGATATTGAGGTTGATGCCTGACTAGACAGGGTCGCCCTACTGAACGAGCACTCCACAAAGCACATTTAATTCTTGGCACAACCGGAAGTATGGGCCGATCTGACCTGACTTGATGGACTTCCATATTCTCTGCTATTGACTCCACCACTATCTGCTCACAATGCATAGTGTAGTGCTATTGACAAACTACTGCGCAGCAGAGATGACCGATGGACCTGAAGAAGTCGCCGTTCACGTTTATGGGATCTCATCTGCGACTTCCGTATACTTTCCCGGCCCTGCATTGCTACAAATACAGGTACTGGCCGAGAAAGCTTGACTCGATCCATCACCACATATCCGACTCTTATTTGACGAGTAGTGCATCTTGAATCATGAAAAGCTATATCAGGAACATCCTATAGGTCAGTACGAGTTTTGAACAGCCACCATCGTCGAAGGATCAATGGTTCAATATGCCGCCATAGTATCCCCGCATTACGTGCGAGCTTCATACAGATGACCTCCCCACCTGCCCCTCACCAGGCACAAGTCATGTCCGCCATACAAGGTGATCGTAACGCAGATGGCATCGTAATAGGCTTATCGTCTTGCCCTATCGTCAAACTCCCACAATGTCCGCGGATCTCGTCGCCGGTTGCTTAGCAATGTGGTTGGGAAAGGTGGACACTCTTCGGGAATTGAGATAGGTCGCCGTTCATGCTCTCATACATATTTCCTTCTGTCTCGTCGAACGAAAGAAAAAAGAAATCATCGCATACGTGAAGACCTATCATAGAAATCATCATGACCACCAAGACCATTTCTCCTTATGAGCAAGTCCCTGTGACCAAGGCTGATTGTATGTGTTGTTATACGAACCTGAGAGATCTGCCTAACCTAACTTACTCGAAAAGTGCCTTGGGCCGAGCTCGTGACACTCGACCTCAGTCTCTTCGAACAACCCGGTGGCAAGGAGGCCTTGGTCAGTCAGCTTGAACACGCTGTTCGCCATGTCGGTAAGTCTTTCTATATACCATTCGCAGTGCGTGGAAACTGATCGTTGTTGGAAGGTTTCTTCTACGTCAAGAACTTCAACATTAGTCAAGAAGAAGTAGACTACCAATTCGCACTTGGCCGCGAGTTCTACAACCTACCTCTCGAGGAGAGATTGAAGTATCACAATATCAAAGACCTGGAAAGTGGAGAGTACAACGGCTACAGACCAGCCGGACTTCGCAGGTATTCAATCCTCTTATAGCAGAAGTGGCAATGATATGTACTGACACGACTTAAAGCCTAGCTCCGGGTATAGTCGACAATGTCCAAGTTTACAACCTCCCCAAGTTTGATGGCTTTCACAAGCGTGCTCAACCGGCTGTGCTCCAAGACCAGATTGAGAAGATTGAGGACTTCAGCCGTGTAAGTAATCGCACTTTTGTCTTGAACAAGAGAATGAGTCGCTGAAAGTCGCTGCCATCAGAAATGCCACAAAGAAGTCGTAGTCAAACTTCTCCGCCTCTTCGCTATCCTACTCGAGCTTCCTGATGAAGACCAATTGGTCGTTGACCACCGCTATGACGACCGCGGCGAAGATCACCTCCGCTACATGCACTATGCCGCCCGCTCTCCCGAAGAGAACGAAAAGGTCGGCGAGCTATACAGCCCTGGCCACACCGACTTGGGCAGTGTTACTCTCCTCTTTCGCCAACCTGTCGCCGCACTCCAGATCTTGAATTCGGAAGGCCAGTGGAAGTGGGTCAAGCCGCAAGATGCCACCATCACTATCAACACCTGCGATGCTTTGACTGCTTTGACTGGTGGATACATCAAAAGCAGTGTACACAGAGTGCATGCTCCACCTGCTGATCAAGCACACGTTGATCGTCTTGGAGTGTTGTACTTTGCTAGGTAAGATGACCATTCTCTTCTCTTTGACCGTTGACTAATCAACATGCCCAGACCAAACAACCACGTCGTGCTGGACCCAATCGCCAACAGTCCTGTTCTCAAGCGTCTTGGCCTTAGGACTAATGCATTCACCGAGCTTGGCCAGCACTTGACCATGGAAGAGTGGGTCAAACTTCGCCAGACTCAACAACAGAGGAGGACCAAGACTCCCGAAATTACCAAGGATGGCAAATACTTTTATGAGAGCAAAGACCTAGAGATTATCCCTGGCCTTCACGCCACCATCCATAACTAAAATGACGGATGCCTTGCACACCAGCTAGGTCGAACGAAAGTCAGAAGATTCTAAGAGAGAGCCACTGCTGACAGGGAATCATGTTTCATAAGTCTCATTATAAAGCATAATATATATTACTTGCCAAGCCTTCTATGAAGCTGCCAATTTAGATGTCGTGTCTCGCATACTTACTCGACATCCTCAACTTCTTGCCCCATATGTACAACACAAACGGGAACGGAACAAAACAAATCGTCAAGCAAGCCAAAAGTGTGCAAGCCCAGTTGACTCCTAGCTTGTGGAACATGGCAGTTGCAAAGAGTGGGAAACCTGCACCGAAGGACGAACGCATGAAGTCATTGCCTGCCAGCACCGAGGCCGCATATTTCGGGTACGCGCTAGCCTCGTAGGTGAAGATGGAGTTGAAGATGAGACAGCCACCAATAGAGAAGAACATGGATCCAATGATGGGCACAATCCAATGCACACTCTCATAGTTGCCCGTCCAGCCAAACCAAAACAGCGACACAGGCAAGAAGATGGCGCCCACACACGCAGCGGGCAATTGATGCTCAGGCGCCATGTCGAAGTTTGTGCCAGGGATATAGTGGCGAGATTGATACTTGTGCTTCCAGACGAAATAAGCAGGTAATGCTAGCACGCACGTGCCTACCAGGATACCCAAGAACGCTAGACCGGATTCGCCAGGGTTGAAACGGTGGATGCCCTCAAAAACGATAGGGTAGGCTTCGAAGAAGATGTAGAGGATGCCGTAGATGAGGGCGATGTACAGATTCATGACGAAAACAATGGGTTCGCCAAAGCAAAGCTGGAAGGGCCGGATGATGGCTTCAAAGACGAGGTCGGTGGTGCCGATTTCGGACATCTCGAGCTCGGATTCGGATTTGTATTCCGAATCACCTGTGATGCGTCTGATGCGTCGTGCACGTCTCATGAGTATGTTGGGCCCGTAGGTCTCGGGTAGGCAGAAGAATAGCATTACGAAAGTGAAGGCTGATATCCAGAGAAGTGGCCAGATGGTCCATTGCCAGCCTTTTGCGGAGTAGGCGAAGCCGCCGATGAGAGGACCTAGAACGGGCGCGGAAATGGCAAAGGCGCCCCAGATGCCTATCATGTAGTCTCGCACTCGTGGATCCCACATGTCGCCCATTGAGCCTGCTCCTGTGCCCAGAGCTGGACTGCCAAAAAAGCCTGTCAGGAAGCGGAAAGCGAGGAGGCAGCCGAAGTTCGGGGCATATATAACGGGAAAGTTGAAGACGATGAAGACGATTAGTGTGAGAACGTAGGTAGGGCTTCGACCAATTGTGGGTAGTTCTGATAGAGGAGACCAGATCATGGGCCCTGGTTGTGAAAAGTTAGTGTGAGGTCGATATTTGCTTCGAAGATCAGTACATACCTATTCCATAGCCGGCTACGAATACCGTAAGACCTATCGTCGCGGCGACAGTGCTGACTCCAAAGTCCTCGGCCACACCGGGTATGCCTGGCGAATAAATGGCGGACCCGATATAGATTGCAAAGGTCAAGATCCAGATCTGCGAGCTGACGAGGAACTTCTTAGTCTTGCTCCAGTTCTGGGGGTTCTTATTACAACTGTCAGCGCTTCACTCTCTATATTAGTTGAACATCCATGTCTTACCTCGCTGTCATTATCATCTCGCCAGCCAATGACTTTTGATCCAAGAGTCCGAGACGATGTTGATTTCTCAAGAGCGCTATGCGTGGTGTCGACTCGGGCTAGTGTCTGAACACGATGTAGAGCTTGGGACATGGACGTGAATAGTGCCTCGCCTTCTACCGTATCGGCAGGAAACCCTTCTTCGTCGTGCGGTGATTCCGTCTTCAAGTATGCTTTCCACCCATCATGCTCAGCCTCCTCTGGATACTGGAAGAGTCGTTGTCGACTGAAGATCCGTACTAGTTTCCCAAATGCAGAATCTCGAATAGTCTCCATCTGTAGCAGTCGTTGTTCGTGGCAAGATTCGATGGTGTCGGGAAGTGCACGAGAGTCGTGATATGAGATCCATATCGGCCAACAGCGCAGATGCTATTATATACTCACATCATGAACTTTGCTTCCCTCTACTCTTACATTGCTTTGTCCTCTTGTTTCTACCCCTATGACGAAGTAACGGTCTCGTACCGCTTTGTTACTCAGCATGCGTATAGTGGCACGAGTTGTGATTGGCTCGCACTCCGCAAGCTCTCTCGGATGCGTATATCCGAGTCTATCCGATAATCCTATCCGCATCTGATTCGGACCGCAATGCCAAAATGCTGTTCTCTCTGAATATTCAAAGATCACGGATATTTGAAGACCAAGTTACCTGACACAGCAGCTTCATGTTATTACGAAGCGGACCGGGTACATTTTGCTTGGCTATATACCATGGTCTGGCTAGTTGCAAGGACCGCGATCCTGGCGTCCACAGCCACTGGCAAGCTGACTACACTACAACTGCAAAACGTCAGAGGTGCAAGATTGTGATCAAAATGACACAATGTAGACCGCTGAGGCATCGACTGCCTCACGGACGTTTGCGCAGGCGAATTACATATATGCGGTATCATCTAGAGATGCTACAAAAATGATGAAAACACCCAACAAGCTAACGAGTGCTTAAGCGGGACCATCGCAAGAGGAAGAGGCGACTGTAAAGATAAGCTCACGGTCGCGCAAGCTGAATTATATCTGCGACTGCTGTGTCGCAGCTGAGCCAACGAGCTAGCGATATGTATGGGCCCGCGTTTGGCAGCGCCGCTATACCAAGCTCGTTACCAGACACGACTGCATTCATCTGCGGTAAGACTGACCCTGCAGATGCCTCTTGTAAGCACCTCGTCCTGATCAACCTTGCGTTCATGCACGAGATCTTCATGCCAGATCAATATAAGAAGATCTTTGGTAGTGGTGGCGGGTGCATAAGCAGCCATAAGCAGGGACTTTAGGCTGGATACTTTCAGAGTGATCCTGCGATCGACCATTAATCCTCTTGCCCCGGAGATTTATACAGGACTTGACCGTTTGATAAGCTCAAAACTTCCTTTTCCTATTACCTGGATCAAGGACTCCTATGTCCAGCTTGCTGCGCGACCAGTTCTCTTCCGCTCGTAAGTAGGTCTTGAATATCTGCCTGCAAATTTACTCTTTTTTCTGATCGCAGGACCATACTTGAACAAAAAGAAAGGTGCAGGTGCTAATAGAACAGCTAAGCATCCAATGATGGTCATCACCCAATGCACGCCGAGATTGCTGTACCAAGGTCGGGACACTAGATTGATAGCGCCAGATGCCCAGTAGCGGAAGAAGGTGATTATCGCAAGCGCGGAACCGGCGTAAATGCCATCTAAAGAGGTCAGCATAGAACATATATGGAGGAGCATCCTAACAAGCTGTACTTACAAACATCCAAGATATATTGGTAGACCGCCACATAGATGCCAGCCCAACATATACTGAACAGCGTCACAGCTCCAAGATCTGACCATGGAGAGATCGAAGAGTAATTTGTCCAGCCCAGCCAGAACAAGGATATAGGCAATAGAATGGCGACCGGAACTGCTAGCCAAAGTCGATACTCTGGTGCCGGCAAATCTCGGCCTGGTATGTTGTGTCCTGTATAATCCTTGCCTTCATCGCCGTTCTGACGCTCGAGCCGGAGAATCTTCCTCTTATATAGATAGAAGTAGACCGGTACCGAGCATGTCCAAATAGACACACCTGCAACGATTGCCGCAAACGACGTGCCGATCAGACCTCTCTCAAATCCGTAGGTATCTCCAAAGATGAAAGAATAGCCCTGTAAGAATCCGTAGACAACAATGTAAACAAGTACCAACCAGAATCCAAGGAGTGGAACGATTGGTTCTCTGGTCAGCATATGAAACGATCGTAACAGCGCTGTCTTGAGACGTTTGAAAACAGAGTCTTGACGGTCAAGTTCGGCCATGTAACGTTTGTCGCCGGTCGCCGCTCTCAGATGACTCGCCTTCCATTGCAATATGATTGGCGCAAAGGTTTCAGGCAGGAGGAATACTGTGAAGACGAGGGTAAAGCCTGAGATGATGACTGCGATCCACTCTGTCCATCGCCAGCTAATCTCAGATTGGGCTATCCACGCCCCAACAAGTGGTGAAAGAGCCGGGCCTGGAATGAGCTATGAGCTTGTGGAGTTTTTAGGCGCATTTGACCAGGACTCACCATAGAATGATGCTAGAGCTATCGCAGGCCAGGCTACGGTTCTCTCGACGATACTGAACAGGTCCGCCACGCTAGCTGCATGAATTGCCAACAGAATACTGCCTCCTATGCCGGCTAGAAACCTGAAAGCACACTTTGCGCCGAAGTTCGGTGAGAGGGCGACCCCTACAAGCCAGCATAGTTGAAAGATTCTCGACCCAATGTAAATAGGATTACGCCCGACAGTCTCTGCACGAGGCTCAGTTGTCAGCAGCCAGTCATCCCTGCAAGACCACATGCCATCTTACCAGAAATGGGTCCTGCAAACAGGGCTCCGAGCCCGATGCCGAAGTTGTAGAGAGCAGGTGACAAGGTCTCCGCCTCTTCACTGACATGGAATTGCTTTGATATCTTGGAAGAGGCCTGCGAGTCGGCCGACCCTGCCCAGTCGAGTGCAAACACGTTGATCCATAGTATGAACAATATGCCTGCTCGCCTCAGAAGTGGCCAGTTGCGAGGGTTAGCGGGATCAGAAGGCCCATCCCACTCCACAACATGGACGTCGTCGTCCTTCTTGCTGTCCGCATCTGGCAATGTTCTTGAAGGAGATCCGGACTGTGGTGTGGCGCCTTCCAACGAGTGAGGGCTATAAGCCTCCTTCGAGTTGCCTGCATGCCATTGTTTTACGGACTCGTGCAATTGCCGATACTGTCTAAGAGACTGCATGTCCGGAAATGATGGCTTGTTGCGATTGTAGGAGAAAGTCTTCGTCCATGATGGATTACAATGACCCGCACTGTCTACTATTCCTCACATAAGCAGAGACCTATTACGTCCTTCATTCTTACTACCTGAAATTGCGTGCTCTGCCCTGACGGAGAGTGCGGCCGCGATGTGGTATAGAATTTTACTATGACATCACTATTTCCACTTAACTCCGGTCTGCCTTCCTGCCTTCTCCGGCATCGCCTTTACAGGTCTATACCATGACAATGCAGTGCCTCAACCTCTGTGAAATGATAGTAATGCACAATGCAATGCTCTTTGTAATTCGGAAACCTTCTTCCACCGCGAAGCATAATCGAGCTTTGCCATTTCCATAATGCCGTAACGTACCGGCATCACTCAACTCTCTTGATATGACTTGTTGCCATCCGTAAATACTGCATCTTCGTGTTCAATCCGACAGGCATGTGTGCCCTGCGATGGCCCTGCATGCAGCCTGTGCTGTCCAAGTGCAGTCAGTGCCATTGGCTATGGCTTGTATGATCCCAAAGCGTCCAATGCTCTGACAGCCGCCTCCACCTACAGAGACAGCAAGCAAGGCCTTCGTAGACAAAGCCTTGGTGTCAAAGCAGCCACAGCCAAGCGCTCATGTCGCCTCATCGGAAGAAGGCCTTTCATGAATTGTATGGCTGCACGAAGGAGATGTTCCGACGACGTTTTTGGCACATGTATGCGCCCCCTCACTCAGCGTGATCAGTCCCATCCGACCTTGGCAGCCCTAAGCAAATTGTCACATGTGCAGCATAGTGTCAAGTTCGATGTGGGCGTTTCCATGTCGTGTCGTGGGCAGTCTTTCTTGCTGTGGCGACAGTGGGGAGCCGAACTGATGTGCAGGAAGCGAACAAAGCTATTGATGCGGCTCAAAATGCTTGTACCTCTGTATATGTGCCACTAAAGCTTGTGAAAGCGTGAGAGCTCGATCAAGAAATGGAGCGTCCTCTTGGCTGCTTACCATCCTTCGTTAGTCTTCTGAGGGTCCGAGCGTGTGAGTACCTGCATTATTTTCAAGGCCAAATCGGCAGACGATTGACGGCTCATGTTGTCAACACATCCCGTAATCGTGACCTAACATCTTCAACCTGCAGTCTTTGCATGTGGATCTTGGTAAGGTCGCAGGCACAAATGTGCACCAGCCTCGCAGGATCGTGCAATAGAGATCTAGATTGCTGATGGATGTAACGCATTACGTAGTTTGACGGGCATCTTCTCCGCACATTGTATTCGTATTGCTCCTTCGTTCTATTACCCCGGACAAAGCGGCTCCAGGTGTCTCCACTCGACAAGGCTGAAAGAAGCCACATCTATTTGGGGATCAGTATCAGATACTCGATACAGTCCCCTCAAGTGGAAAGTACCATATACTCTCTCTGTTAACCAGCTGCTGGTACATAGCCCTCCAAGGCACGGCCAAAAGAGGCGCTGTATCAATTTCACCTGGTACGACATGAGGCGCATCACCAGCTTATTCCCCGCTCCTGCGCAAGGCCTGCCGCTCGATCTACTCACTCTACATGTTACTGCGCTATCCTCAACGTAAGCAGAATACACCGATTGGCCTTGCCCGATAGTCCCCTGAGTGCTCATTGACACTGTCCCTGAGCACCACAGTAATGCATGCACTTCGAGCATAATTTATATCAGGCAAATCTTGCATTTGCCTGCCCGAAACTGTAACGGTTCCTCGACCATTCTGTCGTGTGATAAACTCCGAGATCGACGTTATACCTTAGCGTGATTCCAAAACGAATGACTTCAGCAATGTCATGCGAAAGCTCTATCTGAAGACTCATGCTCAGATCCTGCTAATCTGCCTGCGCATTTCTATACACCTCGATTTACAACATTCAGTTGTTGTTGTTGTTGTGGTTGTGGTTGAGAGCGACGCTCGGCTTCTACCATGAGATATGGTGTGTTGCCGCCACCACACGGCAAGCCGTGCATGGTGCGACTACATGTAGCAATTGGTTTTGGCCCGTGTTCACCAGATCGAGACTTTTTGGTCAATTTAGGTTTACCCATTATGCAACTTAAGCTTGCTGGTGCTGACAGGAGCTGGTCCTATTTTCGGGACCGCCATGTGGCTAACAAACTCCGACTTCTGTCGATCCCCAAGACGCATAGCGTTTCTTTGGATTTGATGGAGGGCCCATAGCTGCCGTGCTGATTAGTGGATCATGGCTCAGAATGAGGCTTCCCAAGGCTCAGAAGGGGATCCGGACATGGATAACTCGGGTCTTTGTCTCGATAGACCAAGAGCGTAGGTGGGGTGGGCGTAGATCAATACATATATCTTGGCCTCGAGCTGACCTTCTAAGCATGCTTATCAACCCACCTTTGCTATATGACTGTGTTGAGTCCGGACCTCATAGTCTAATCACCTCAATCTCTCTCAAAGCATCTGAGTCCCAAGATGCGGTTCCAGAATCTTGTCAACCTATGCCTCTTGGCATCTGCCACAGTTGTGGCTGCCATTCCCCAAGAGAATTATCTATGGGGCCCAGATCGTATGGGAAAATTGGTCGCGAAAAGAGCCACCTCTACCTCGAAGACTACCAGCACTTCTTCAACCAAGACCACTAGCAGCTCATCTACAAGCAGCTCGACCGCAAAGGTCTCATCATCGAGCACTCCAGCTTCAAGCTCTAGCTCAACTTCAAGCTCTGCGTCATCAAGCACTTCCCTGGTAGCAGACGCTTCCTGCAGTAATGGCCCCCTCACGAGGGCTTGCTGGGGTGGCGGTTACAGTATTGCGACCGATTTCGACCAGAAGCATCCCAGCACTGGTGTGACCAAGACTTACTCGTTGACCGTCACCAACACCACTTGCAACCAGGATGGCCATGGCGATCAGCAGTGCTTGCTGATCAACGGGCAATACCCAGGTCCGGTCATTACCGCTAATTGGGGCGACACTCTCAGCATCACCGTCACCAACCAGATGCAGGATAATGGAACCAGCATTCACTGGCACGGTATCCGTCAACTCGGCACTGTGGGCTCAGACGGTGTCAACGGCATCACAGAATGTCCCATAGCTCCTGGAAAAAGCAAGACTTACACCTTCCTTTGCACTCAGTTTGGTACATCCTGGTACCACAGTCACTATTCTTCACAATATGGCATGGGTGTCGTAGGCACCATTGTCATTAATGGTCCCGCCACGGCAAACTACGACGTCGACCTCGGAACTTTCCCAATCACTGATTGGTATTATAAAAATGCTGATGAGGTCAACGAGATCACCCTTCAAGACCTTCAGGGTGGCAACGCAGGTCCCCCGGGCGATACCTATCTGATCAATGGTACCAACAACAACGGCGGTAGTGGCAAGTATGCTCAGGTCACTGTCACACCTGGAAAGAAGCACAGACTTAGATTGATCAACACTTCCGTTGATGTGAGTAACATTAAATGAAAAAGACGAGCAGAAACTAACAGCATGCTAGAATTATCTCAGAGTGAAGCTGGACAACCACCCTTTCACCGTCATTACGGCAGATTTCATTCCCGTCACGCCAATTCCAGGACAAGACTGGGTCATGCTTGGCATTGGTCAGCGTTATGATGTTATTTTCACGGCGAACCAAACTGCAGGGACCTATTGGTTCAGAGCTGAGGTTGCAGGCGATTGTTACAGCGCAAACAATGGCAAGGGACGCGCTTTGTTTACATACTCTGGCCAGACAGTCAGCGCTCCTACTGATGCCAACACCGTTCCTCCCACCAATGGCTGCACTGACCTCGTCACTGTTCCATACTGGAAGCAAGCTGTCGACCAGTCATCATTCAGCTCGCAAGTCAAGACACTCTCAACTGGTCTTCAAATTCCTGGTGTCACTGCCAATGGTGAGAGCCTCGTTCTATGGGCCCTTAACACGACCGCCATGACAGTCAAGTGGGATACCCCCACTCTGCAATATACCTACACGGGAAACACCAGCTACCCACAATCATATGACATGATTGAGATCCCCACCGAAGGTATTTGGACTTACTGGATCATCCAAATCGCCAGTGGCTCTCCTCCCCCAGCTCACCCCATCCATCTTCACGGCCACGATTTCTTTGTCCTCGGTCAGCAATCAGGCGCCACGTTTGATGCATCCACTGCCAATTTAAATTTTGCCAACCCTCCTCGTCGAGACACGGCCACACTTCCTAGTGAGGGCTGGCTCGCACTGGCCTTCATGGCCAATAACCCTGGCACGTGGTTGATGGTGAGTTGATATATCCCCCTACCGTAAAGAAAAGTATTCCAAGCTAACATCTGATACAGCACTGTCACATCGCCTGGCACATTAGCGAGGGTCTTGGTGTCCAATTCCTAGAAGCCAAGAACTCCATTGTCTACCCTGACATGACGCAATTCAACCAGCAATGCTCGGACTGGAAGTCCTTTGCTGCCACCATGTTATATCCCCAGATCGACAGTGGTCTTTAGAGGCACATGACGGATTTTCTTTTCCTTTCTTTCACTTTTGCTTGCCCATATCAAGGAATTCAGTCCTTAGAAGTATGCATCTGCTAGGAGCGCAAGAAAGTATAGCAATAAACAGCCCTTACTTTTTCAAACATACTCGGTGCCTCGTTCATTATTTTGTTTAGGAATAATGGTAGTTGTGAATATGCTGTTCAGTTTCGACCGTCGCCGCCGACGGCATTTTCAGCGGAGAGCCGGAATACGAGGTGTGATTGGCCCGTGCTTTTACCAGCGCACAACTATTCCACCATTGATAATTTGATCATCACATCAGTGGCGATGCACTCTCGTGACCATCTTCAATGATTTTCTCACGCTTGTGGGATAGACTACGGACAAAATGTTCGACTGCGTCCGGCGCTTGGAAGTGTAGTAGAATCCTCCGAGAACTTTCCCGCTCGTCGATCGCTCTTGAGAAAGACGCTAGTCTCGGCTTCATGAGTTGATGTACACGACACGGAAAGTCTGAAGAAGATCAACTGTGAAGGTAGAAGAACCTCAATGCTGAACTCTCTGCAAGGCCCGCACATGTCTGCAACCGTAGAGCTGATATTGACGAACGTGATTGTCAATTGAATGCACAAAGGATAATCTATCACATCGTCTGAGAAGAATAGGCTGAATGACGACCCGGTTGGTCCGAGATGGAACCAGGAAGCAGGGCAAGCGCATCATTCATCAACGTACAGTACAACAAAGCGTCTCTGGCGCGGCAGGTCAGAGCAGTATAACATCTCCGCCTCGCCCTTCCGTGTCACAGGCCTGGCCAGTGGTATTCAGTTCTCCGCCAACGGAGGTGGATTTCTCATCCTCCACTTCTTGCCCCAGACCTGCGTGGTAACCACACCAGCAAAGAAAGCAACACCAAGAGTCATAGCCTGACAGCCAAAAGTGATTGCGAAGCCTGACGTTGCGATCCACTTGAACTGAAAGTACACAACGCAGAATCCTCCAGTTGTTCGCCACATGTTGATGATACTGGCGACAATCGAGGCGTGGTTGGGAAAACAATCAAGACAGTACGCGGAAACGGCCGTGGTGGCGGCCACCATGGCAAAAGCAATGAACGCCCATGCGAATTCAACTGCTGCCCAATGAAGACCATGCTGCAATGCTTCACCGAACAATACCAGGCCAGCAAAGCCGATCAGAGTAGGAGCATAGGTGCCCCAGAGTCGTGTCTCGGGCGTGAATCTTCCGTCATGAGTGCGAATATTGCGGTTGGCTATCCAGTCGTTGAACCAATGACCCCATGCTCCGCCGATGAAGGCTCCAATCATGGGTGCAATCCACGAAACGGCTGAAGCGGCTTCGCTGAATGAGTACGGCGGAGCTGCGACGAATTGAGGTAGAGTCAGGTTGATGCCAATGATCCAGGCAACTAGAACCATAATATAGATGACAGCTGTTGCAAAGGTTAGCCTCAGGGACATGGATATCACTTCCCATTCACTTACTCAGAAAGAATATTTGCGGCTTGATCTGGATAGTGATGATGTCCTTGAGTATAACAAGTATCTCGGGCCTGCCAGCGGTGTTTTGTGCGCCGGTAATGCCAGTAATTAGCTTGATTCGACCCAGGATACCTTTCTCCTTGACGACTGCAGGCATATCGCTGTTGCGTTGGTAAAGAGTTTCCTCTCCAAACAATACGATCAAAACAGTAGTGAACCCGTGGAAGGCCGCGAGGATGCCAAAATCAGCTCTCCATGAGACACCCAGTATGAACCATGACGAGAGGAATGGGCCGAGAAAAGGTCCACCTAGAAGCGCATAGACCCAGATGTTGACTCGTCTGGTTCGTTCGTGGAAGAAGAACAGGTCATGAACGACACTCAAGCCGACTACCTGCGGAGCAGTGTTGAACCATCCTTGCAAAGCACGCATGGCAGTAAAGCAAGCATAATTTGGAGACAAGGCTGCGCCAAGGACTACGAAGGCAGTGGCGAACTGGGACCAGAACAGGACAGGTAGGCGGCCGTAGCGTTGTACAAGGGGTACAGCGAGGAGACCTGCAGGACCTTGGAGAAACATGCCACCACTAGCGGTGGTGCTAGATTTCTGTACACTAATTCCGAGAGCTGGAGCTTGGGCTGCGAACAAAGGCGCGCCGTAGGTCATGCCGAAGTCAGTGAGCAAAGAAGCCAGGATGACGGAGAAAAGGACAATCTATAGTGGCTATCAGCTGGGTCGTGACAACTGAAAGAGATTGGCAAATCCTACGTGTTTCTTCTTCCATGACCAATTCAAGGGGTCATCAGGATCATCTGAAGGTTGTGGGATGAGGACCGTCTTGCCATCTTTGGCGAGCTTCAGGTTCTCAGAGTCGCTAGAGCTCTTGTATACTTGCAGATCGCCACCATGTCCTTCTCCATATTTGGCATCCTTCCGAGGGCGCTCGGTCGTGTATGGAGTCTTCTCTACGTCGATACTATGATCTATACTACCACCTGGTGTGTCCGCCATCTTGTGATGTGTTATAGAAGCCAAAATAAAGGTAATGTGATGGGACGATGGCTTGATAGGCAGACTCAGGGCAATCCGGAGATTATATGCAATACATGTCGAGGCGAATGAGAAGAGACATTAAAAGGCGTATCAGTGCTTCACCAATGACCCGGACATTGCCGACGAGGCGAATCCACTGTTTCACAGATAACGAATAGGACAAATGGGCTGCGGAGAAGCATATCCAGTGAACTGGCTTCTAGGTTGAAGAAAATGCACGCTTTGATATCGTTGCATCAACTTAGCGATATCAGTCTAGCGCTTGGCTGCATATGCCCCGCAGAGAAAGTGGCGTGCGTTGTTGCCGATTAGCCCCCCAGCTGAACCTTGTGAGTGATCGGGCCATGGTTGAAGCGTTATAGACGATTCTTAAGGCAATCCTTCAAGATGTGTATCTGTTCCTCCCACGTGTGTCGAGGTGAGACGTGCCTGGAAAAGTCGTTCGGTGCTCTTGTTGCACGTGAATAACGGACCCGAGATGATGTCTCAAGGCCGCGAGACGCCACTGGTTGAGCCTACGTTCACTGATGCGTCTCGCGTAGACTTGCTGAGGAAATAGAGGTTATCTTGGAAAGGGTCGCAAGGAATGCCGCGGCGATCTGCATCATGCAGTCGACTGCGTGACCACCACGTTGTCCCCGAGAACATGCGATGGATTAGCCTTACAAATGTTCCCAGATGACGGCATTTGGACTGAGCGATGAACGAGCGCTGTACCCGAACTCTGGAAGAGATGTTGGAGATGTAATGGATAAGATCTCATCTCAGATCAAGACTGCAGTCGCTTGACCTGTTACCAATAACATAGAATAGAATCATAAAAATAGTGGTAGCTATTGCATGCTGATTATGTTCATATAGGAATGTCTATTTACCAAGAAATGGAGAAATATCCTGTGTCGGAACTGTAACATCGCGCGGGCATACCTCTGGCGGTTGACTCTCATACGCGATACTGACATCTGTCGTCTTTATGATTTGCTGATTGTCCATAGATTGGAGGGTGAACTCTTCACTACAAGCATCTGTGCCTGTGCCTGTGCCTGTCACAGACAATGACTGTATGCTCGGCTTGTTACGGAATGAGCCTCTTCCAAGCCATGTTGAGTCGGATCCTCGTTTATCGAACTTGGTGGAAGTTCGAAACGTATCTTGTCCTCCGCTATAGCAGCTGTTATCTGACGGACCACCAACACGCTCTTTCCAGCTATTTCTTATTGTCCCTGACCCATGCCTCTTCATGATGGGGCGTAACGTGGGGATCGATGCGGCTGTTATGACAACATTGTTTTCGACACAAACCCATATAGTCAGGTTGACAAAGGCCCCTATGATTCTGTCAGCAGATATGATTGAAAGGAGATGCTGTGTTCTTACAAGTATAATCACTTCGAGCCCCAAGATTCTTAATCTCCACAGCCTTTACAATTGAAGCTGCAAGAGCGAATACGCTCAGCGTGAGCACAGCGCCAAGCCCAATCTTTGTACCAATGGGCATATGCAATTGCCAAAGAATGAAACAGGGCAGGATCGTCAACACAAGATCGCAAAGACTGTTCAATCCGCTCTGAACAAAGCCAATAATGACCTGGACTTCCGGACTCTCGCAGGTTGTGTGTGCGGCCACTTCGGGGTCCCATATCGCGGAAAGGTGAGCTCCACACTGGGTGTATATTTGAATGAGGGTTGGAATCGTCACAACCAACTGAGTGACAATTACACCCAAGAGGAATGCCTTCTGCCACCGTTTGGTAGGTCCGACAAGTTGAAGAAGAAATGTTGCAAATGAGATACGACCAAACATTGATGTCGTGATTGCAAAAAATTGGATAGTGATTATCCATTTGATAGCATGCATCCTGTCAAAGTCCGAAAGTATTGAAATATGTCGTCCCATGCCGTATGTATAGGCGACAGTGACCAGACTTGTGTGAATGCATTCAAACAGCTTTGTTCAGGGTTAGCAACTCTGAAACTCCATGCGAGATACGCCAGACACACCGAAGATGTCAATATCAACCAGTCATCGACCGCAATTCTGTGCACGCGAGTATATCGCACCCAAAATCTCAGTCCGACCGTCAATGAAGATATGGAGAAAAGAACCCAGGCTATGACGACCAGAGCCGTCCCTTGATTGTCTGTTTCGTAGCTCATCGTAAAATGGAGGCTAGAATGCCTGCGGCATGAGATGAGATATCAAAACACCAAAGATGATGCATGAGAATGAAGTGAGTTAATAAAATGTAAACCTCCAATATGATCCTTCTACTTGCGCGAGCCACAACGACGAGGCAAAAGGTTAAAGCGATTGCCAGCAACAAACTTCAGGGAGTTAGGCTTCATGGGGGGGGGCTTCCCCAGGCTACTGATCTTGACGGGTTCTGACCAGAAGGTCGATCCACTGATCCAATGACCTGCATGTATGCACCCGTTACGTGCTCTTATCTCCACATATGCAGGGAAAGATTTTGCCATGTTCTACGCGGGCGCAAACGTCTCATGACCGAGACCTGTTGCTGCACATGTTCTGCAAGTCTCAACGAGACGATTTGAGATTGCACCCATGTCAATCTGCGTGATTCAGCCAGAACTGAGTCTCCCAGTGAGAGACGACACAGGAGGCGTTGGTAATGAGGTGATGTGATTCGACAGGAGCGAACACACGAACCGTGGGCATGGAGAGCATAGCCTTGATCGACATTTTACCACAGTTTGAGGGATGAGCTAAACCTCCTAGGGTGGTGCGCAACGGTTCGATAGTCGCGAAAGGGAGCGAGCGTGCAGCTGCAACGCAACAGGGTCGACAAGGCTTGCTGCTTGTGCTCCATCTCTGTCGATCGTGCAACTCTACCGTTTCTCATGAGAACATACGAGCCTGATCTGCAACAAAATAGGTTCGAGAGATGTAGCGGACTTGTTCGCCATATTATTTGCAAGACTGTGTCAGGACAGGTTCGCTCCTCAGAACTTCATGTTCATGCTCATGTTGTCCATTTAAGCTTGATGTCGCCATCCCGCGGCCCCCACGACGGGCGGAAGAAGACAGCCCGAAAGGTGGGTCCGTGCGAAATAATAGCTGCAGGTAATGTGTCAGATTCAATGTTGAGGCAGTTGAAAGGAGGATGGCTTGTGCGTACAATGCAACCCAGAGTCATACAGTAGATACGCTGAGAGTATCAACCCCACCCTCTTGTAAAGCATTGGATGGTTGAGTTGGGCAGAGCACTGCATGACACGTCCAATCGGATTTCAGCTGCTAGAATCGCTTCCGACATGACAACCACCTTATTGCTGTGTACTTCTAATCATTGTTCCAAGCCACACAGTGTAGAGCAGTCCAGCCCTTTGGATGAAGGCATCTGTGTTTTGCATTACCTTGTGGCCAAGGGAATCCAATAAGCGTGGTGGAAGGGACTCCTGAAATTACTCTGTTCGGCACTGAGCTGCATATGAAAGCCGCATGCTTCCTACTCACGAGCACGCTTCACATCGAACCTGACCAGTAGCAAACCTGTCGTTCTCATGACAGACTTTGACCAGGTCTTTTACATCATCACCAACGCTAACACTAAGGACCATGGCGCCTTCTGCGGAAGCTGGCTCTCAAGTCTCAGTTCTACTCGAAAGAATTAACGCGATTGCCAAGGATGTGCCTGATGTGTCCAAAGATCAGTCAGCCAGAGCTGCGTTGCTTCAGGCGTCGCGTGAGTTGACTGCCGCATTAGAGCAGCCAGATGAGATTGTCTCCAACGTTGCCTTTTCCGTGCGTCCATGTAGTTCAGAATGCTGTCTACTTGAAAATTACTGATGACCCTTTTAGGGCGGGCGTTACATGTGTGTCCGTGTTGCAGATGAATTGAAGCTCTTCGACTCCCTAGCCGAGCGACCACAAACGACAGCCGACCTGGCAAAGTCTACTGGTGCAGAAGAACAGCTTCTCATCCGGATACTGAGAACGCTCGTCGCCATGGGCTTCGTCGGTCAGAAAGAAAAAAGCTTCTTCGCGGTCCCAGCAACTCATCAAATGACCAAACCGTCCGTTCGTGCCGGAGTGAAACATTTCTTCGAAGAAGCTCTCCCTGTAAACCATGCAACACCTGCATATCTCAAGAACAACAGCTATCAGAGCCCCAAATCAATGACAGATGGCCCGTTTCAATTCGCCTACAAGACTGACTTGCAACCCTACGAATACTGGGCCAAGACAGGCGCAGACAAGCAGTTCAACACCTTCATGCAAGGATTGTTTGGCACTCCAGCACGACTCCGCTGGCTGGATTGGTTCCCCGTTGACGAAGTGGTGTTGCAAGGTTTCGACAAAAGCAAGAGTGACTACCTCTTCGTCGATGTCGGATCTGGGCGTGGGCACGAAACTGAAGCCCTCATCAACAAATACACTGACGCCATCAAATCATCTGGAGGTAGATTAGCCATTGAGGACCTTCCCTTCGTGATCAACGACATCACCTCTCTTCCCGTTGAGATTGAACAGGTAGCGCATGATTTCATGAAACCTCAGCCTATACAGGGCGCAAGGGCGTATTTCCTGCAGAACATCCTCCACAACTGGGCGGATCCGGTATGCGATACCATATTGCAGCAGCTCAGCACAGCCATGATACCGGGCTATTCGAAGCTGTTGATTGGAAACGTGATCATTCCAGAGGAAAACGCGCCTTTGAGGCAGTGTGGCTTGGATATTGCCATGTTGACGTTGCATAGTGGGGCACAACGCAGCCAGACTGAGTGGACGTGGTTGTTGGAGAGGAATGGGTACAAGATTGTGAAGTTTTGGCATCCACCTGGTGATGGCGATGGTATCGTTGAGGCTGAGTTGAGGGCGTGACGAGAGTCTGGTTCTTGAGGTCGAATTTCATCTCTGGCAATTGCCATTGCCTACGAAGAACATCAGCTGCTCACTAGCAAGTCGGATGAGCGACCATATGCAAGGCCATGTGCGTTAGGGACGGATTGAGGGGACAGTAAATGGATGCAGGTTGCTATAGACCAGATCCGTCATTCTACTAAATTGTGTGGCTAGGTATATCGCAGCTCCTCCATACTCTTGAACAAGACGATCTAATCATCATAAATCCTCCATGCAATATCTCCGGACATTCATTGCCTCCTCCGTATCTTTCTACCACATGATGATCACTCTACGCATCATGCTCCACGCCCTTCTTAGCCTTCTTCTCCCAAATTCTGGAAAAGTCTCCCACAGGCAACGTGAATGGCATTCCCATGACGGCAAAGATCTGGATAGACAGTAGATACCACCCTAGAATCGCAGTAGCGAACCAGGCTGCGCCCGTTCCCTGGATTTCATCCATATTAGCAATCTAGACAAGCAAAAGGTGGGCAATATGCAAATGCTTATCCTTGTATCTTCTTCTTTTTCTTATCTCTGGAGGTAAAGAGGAGAGGGCAAGAGGGAAGAAAGAGGAAAGGCAAGACTTACAACCATAAGACTAGCACTAACAGGCATAGCCTCGGCAGCCGTGAACAGTGCTGCAGCAAGAAGAAAGAACCCCAGCCCAGCGCCGGTGAAGATGAGGAGGAAGACGGCGTTGATGCGGGTGGCGCAGACCATGAAGATTATGTTCAGACAAGCGACAGCCGTGGGGAAGAATGCTGTAGGACATATGGCCTTCATCAGTCTCGCCATTTTGGAGAGAGTGAGGTAAAAGGGTTGCAGTATGACTTACCAAGACTGGCATTGAACGAAGGTGATTGTGTCCCCTCTGCGAAGTCGAAGGTCTTGGAGTAGTATTGGGCACCTCCGTAGAAAGGCTGTAGGCTTGCTCCTAAGGCCATGAAGACGCCGCCTATCATATATATTAGCTTCGTTGGCCTGGTTGAGAAAAGGCTGACAGAGTGTGGACATACCATATGTGATGAAGACGATGAAGGGGAAAGTGTTGCCGAGGAAGAACTCAAGTAGACCACTCATCATGAGGAGAGGACCACCAATGAAGAAGTACACGCCGCTGACAAGGCATTAGTGGGGACAGATATGATGGTTCGAAGCAAAACAATGCTCACATGTTTGCTGCACCGAGGCCACCGGCGCCCCTCCAGCCCATCAGGCAACAAGCCAAGGGAGTCAAGCCAAGGACAAAGCCGACAAGACCACTGTAGCACTCCGGTCAGCAATGTCTACTACCATTGTTCGGTACAAGGAGTTCACATACAGAGGCGTAGGATTACCAAACGTCTTCCTCAAATCACCAGCGACTGTGTTCTGGGGTCCCAGATAGAGCTTCTCGAATAGCTCTGGAGACATGGAGATGGTGCCTGCAGTCCGGACTCGTTCGAGCACGTTCTCGCGCGTGTCTTCGCGGTACATGTCGTCTGAGTTGTCTTTGTGGATCATGTCGAAGTCGCCCTCGCTCTTTTCGATACTTCTGTTGCCGGTCATGGTTGCTTTGTGCAGTGAGACAGTGGATGGGATATGTGATAGCGAAAGTGAAGACGATGGATTGCAAGAGACGAGGTCAATCAATCGAAGCAGGAAAAGGTGCGATCACTCGAGAGAGGGGCATGGTATATTTATGCTGCTGTGGAAGAGCTACAATGAAGAGACCGCGGGACGAGGCAACAGAGGGGTACATGAAGATCCCTGACCTAGAAGAGCAGATAGTCCGCAGCATCGTGTGACTGTCTCGACCATCGTAGGCAGTAATGGTAGTCTATCTGTCCGAGCCCGTTTGCATTGGCGCAACGAAGACGACCGTGAAGCATGTAAAAAGACACGAAATAGAGTCAGGTACAATGTAGGTCCCCCCTCGATCTGCAAAACCTTGTCCTTGCACCGGTACATCGTGTCTGTCTTTTCGGCCTACACAGCTAGCAAGTCAATGGTTCAACTACCCCACGAAACCAAGCAACGGTAAATGGTAGGCTTCATGTCGGCTATGACTTCCGCAAATGCGATTGTGCAAAACAAACATCGCCCCTCTTCCGGATGTGAGGATGACTAGAAATTGAGTTCTAATGCGTGAGAACCAGAGGTGAAGTTTGTGGGTTTACCTCCTTCCGTGGTGCAGTTTGCAGTTTAGCTTGGCCGGAAGCGGGCCCCCAGATCTACAGGGATCTACCCCACGGGGTCCTGGTGATATTGAGGGATGCGGAATTAGTGAACCATGGTGTTTCGTGATTTTCACAGTTCATCGGACAGAGTGCTCGTCTGTCCGATACTGTTTCGGTAAGACATGGCAAGATATGCGAACACAAGGGAAAGTCAAGATTGGCTAATTTGCGGGGCTTTTTGCATCGTGAATAAGCACAATGGCATGTTGAGAAGCATGAGTGAGATCCACATGGAGCAAGCAAACCTCTCCATCACATTCTGTTCATCCTTCCTTAATGGCAAGGCATCTTGAAGACTCGTCGACACGAATTGCTCAGTCGACACAGCCTGTGGGGTCAAGTGAGTTCAAGATGGCGATTCAGGTGGGCCGTGAGACTGAGACTGACAAGACTATCGAGCTTGCGTTCTGGAATCAGGAGACTACAATGACATACTGTGAGCAATAATGGTGCTCATCTGTATCAGATCAGTAAGGCACACATTGGACACAAATCACATCTGAGGTAAAAATTTGCGACGCCGAGAACTGGGAGACCCTGGACAGGCATACACTCTCGCGATATCAACAATATTTCGTGGAGCTTGCGCATCCATCTCATTGGCGAACAATCCACATCATCATGATACGTACTATCCGCGCATGATCTTGTAGCGCATACGACATCGGTCCAGTTGAGATCCTAAAGTAGCCTTGTGCGGAAGTGGTTCCGCTTAGAAGCGCGATCATACCGCTTGACATCGGGTCGAGGGAAGCGCTAGCCAATCCTTTCTTTTGGGCTTCTCTATAGGAAAGGAAAGGAAAGGCTGCTGGTCTTTCTAATCATATCCGTATCTCAGACACGAAGATCTGTGCAATTTCCCGGCTTTGCGAGAGCTACCTGAGTAATACCTGGGAGTTGGAAAGCAATAGAAAACGATGGGTACGTGTAGTTTTGTGAAGAGTAAGCTATCTTTCAAGCTTTATATTATCAAAGGAGTGATACTACCGGCACATCGTCAGTGCTCTTCGAGAAGTTCAACAAAAAGTACTCTCTTGTCTTTCACATCAGACAAGCCTTCATTTCAATAGCAGAGGCACCTGCAGCAGAAGCCCCACCAAGACGATGATAACCACCCTTCTCAGAGACTTCCTTCTGGAGTGCCGCCATCCTCTTCTGATCACCAGTAGGGTCTTTGCTATCAGCCTCCAGAGTCCACTCCAGGAACTCATTGGTATAGTTGGGTTCATAGTCAGCAGGCAAGACGCCAAGTCTCTTTCCATACTTGGTGACTTTCTCCCAATCACGCCTAACATTCTTCAAATCCTGGCTGAAGTAGGCAAAACTGCGCTCGAAGATCTTGCGGTTCAGAGCCGAGCCCATGACGGGCTTCACATCAACGTATTCCTCGTAAGCCTGGTCAGGGTTCTGAAGAACATAGTCGGTGGCGCGCTTGCAGGCCCGCATGAACGCCTTGACCTTGTCCGGGTTCTCAGCGATGAACTTATCGTTGCCGATGTAGAGAATAGAGCAGAAACAGCAGCAGCCTAGCTCCGCGAGCTCGTCAATCCGCAACATCTGAACGTCCGACTTGGGACGACCCTGCGACTCAAGCCACTCCTCGAGTTCAGGCATCTGAACATTTTCCAGCCCGATGCCCGCGTCGATGGCGCCGGTCTTGATGGCCTTGGCGACGTTCATGCCGCAGCGGACGGCGGTGTAGTCGGTGGGGAGCATACCGTAGTGGGAGGTCAGCTCGTCGATTTGGATCTTGCCAAATTCGCCGACATAGCCTATCTTCTTGCCCTTGAGAGTGTGGAAGTCGGGTGTGATGCCCGATGACTTGAGGTAGACCACACCAGTAAAGGGCTCGTCGAGGAGGGAGCCGACCGAAGTGACGGGGAAGGAGCGGGCTTTGGCGGCGAGGGTGTGGATCATGGCTTTGAAACCCATGTCGACTTTGCCGCTGCCGATGATTTCGGTGACATCCTATTTTAAATCAGTATACTGATCTGGTGCATACACGTGCGGGCAATGGGGATGTGGCCCGATGCATTTGAATGTGATTTTGGAGAAGGATGGAGAAGGCAGACTTACACTTGGGTCGTTAGGCTCGAGAAGAGCGACCTTGATACCCTCATCCTGGAAGTATCCCTTGGCTTGAGCAAGGTAGACAGGCGCATGGTATGGCGTAGCGTGCCTTTTTCACCATCAAATCAGCCACAAGAGCCCCTCTGCATGACACACTAGCATGAATCAAAAACACACCAGTTGGACAAGAAAGTAATCTTATCAGTAGACATGATGGTTGATGCTGTTATGCTTGTTCGATTGCAGAAGAGCTGCAACAGTCAGTATGATCCCATGATGGGAGGGCAGGAGCAGTCCTTTCGCTGGAATTATCCAGATCAAGTTCTCAACGGTATAATCTCAGAACAACTTAATCTCCCCTCTTTCTTGCAAAAGAAGGGATCAATCAAGTCGAACACCCGTCTGCATGAATGTTGTGATGTTTTGAGACGTTACCTGTATACTCTGCTTGAATCTTGGATAGCTTCATGACGAAGTGAGCCTGCCCTTGTGCGGGACTTGGTTTCGTACCGTACTAGGTGTGGTGTGATTTTGGAGCGATTGGAAGGAGAAGACTCGAGCGTGGAGAATCAATGGCTCCATACTTATACCTTGATGGGTTTCGTGGCTTAGGTCGTCCTTCTAACAGGATTGGTCGTTGGGACAGCTCACACCATGCATAGTGTCCAAGCTGTAGTGGGGCATATGAGGGGGATCTTCGGGTCGTCCTTCCAAAAACGTCACCAAAAACTCACTCAGTCTTCGAGTCGTGCCGGATTTGATGATTTGCTTGGAAATCTATGTTCAATGATAATCGATGCATTGCAAAGTATACAGACCACGCGGTAGGCTGGACAAGTTAGCTTCTGCATATAATCCTTTAGAATAGTCATGAAATGGAATAGAACAAAAGCCAAGGCTTCCAAGCCAACGCTCCAAACGTGCGGACTAGAGCACTCCGAGAATGCTACACGAAGGATCGCCGTGGAGCAATCGTCCGGAAATAATGTATCATGGCGAGTAATGAACCAAGAATTCGCGAGGCAGAAGGACCGAATCATATCCAACGGAAGTTTTCGATGTGCACAACTAGGAGTGCATAGTTGGGAGTATGTGCAAATTCAGTGGCATTACAGAAAACGATGGAGACTGTGTCAAGGGTTTCTCAATTGCTTATGGTGGTATCTGTGAACAGGAAGAAAGACGTGCGGCTAGTGGGTAATTGACGTTTGACCCTATCATACGAGATTACATCGAGACCGTCTTCAGCTAAGATGGGACATGAAGTATGCATGCAAGCCAACAACAGGGGATATGGCCTTTTCTTTGGGTTGCCGGATACGACGGCCACTCCTCAGACCAGAACAAGCTCCCCAATCTATAGATTGATCGTGGTATGATTATGTCTGGGCATTTCATCTACCTTTTTCCGAGGCGTCATGAGCTACTGACAGAATGGCCAGTCTAACCCTCGGTGCCGCTGCTTCTGAATTGTGCGCAGAGACCAGCGTAGCCATGGGTGAGATCGAGAATGTGTTGGGGAAGAGAGGTAGCTTGAATGATGCTGCGGATCTTGACGGCGCCCTCTTCTTCGATGAGGCGGCGGATAGTGTGGAGGAGGCTGGGTGAGAACTGGAAGAGAGTTGTCAGATGGTGACTCGATGGTTGAAATTGAGGAAAGATGGTAGAAGAAGGGTGAAATATGATCAAGAGATGAACAGTAAAAGAAGAAGCCAACTTACTTCAGAGTACCACTTGGCTTGCCAAGCAATCAATCTAATCAGACATCCCAGAGCACGCATAAGGTCGCCTTCTCTCTCGTGATGTTTCAATACGGCCTTCATTGCCTTGGGGGAGAAACGAGAATCGAGACAATTGGCATATGCCTCTACTGACTCGTCTTGTCGATGTAGACGATCGGCCAAGTCTCCCAAAATCTCCCACTCTTCGGATGATTTCTTGTATTGCAGCCTCTGAGCAGCGTACTGCGAAGCCTCTGTGCGCCAGATGGTGTAGACTCGCAGGTCCTCATATAGCACCATGAAGAGGTTGTCCAGCCAGCGCTCACATAGACGCTTGTGTTGGAACTGCGTGTAGGCTGTGTGATTGGGGTCGGCAGGGGGCTGAGGGTCGGGAGTTTCACTCGAGGGGACCGCGGTAACGGTGTGAGAAGGTTTGGACACGCGCGGCTCAAGGAATCGAGGTGAGCGCGGCGGTTCTGAATTGGTGCCGTTTGTGGTGCTGCTGCTGGATGTCGATGGTCGCTCCTCTGCTTGGCCGTGTGTCTGCGAGTTGGGGCCCGGACTGGTCGGACTCCGGAGGGTGGCCGTGCTGGCATTGCGTGTGTGGTCGATGGCTACACTCTGCTGTCGTTCATTTCGGTATTCCTCCTCCATGACAAAGACTTGGCTTCGGATGCGCAGCAGTTGATCCCAGCCTATGCGCTTTGTGATCTCCGTCAGTAGTGCGTAGCCCTTCTTGAACGTGCCCTTGTAATTGGCGGCACTGAGTCTGCGCAAGGTCGGATGAACCAGGTCAGTCTCGCCTACTGCGCCAGCGTCGTCAATCTCATCGCACATGGTTTCAGGAGCCAGAGGGAGAGAGACACGAATTGGGTCTGGTAGGCGAGGTGAGTCTTTGTCCTGATACGTGAACATGGGACATGAGTTGAGCGTGAGCAGAGCCATATCCCACCGCTCCAGACTGATGTAGATCTCGGCCAATCGAGCCCAAGTGCCAAACTCGCTGGGAGCGGAAATGACACTGCGCTTAGCCAGATCGAGGGCGAGGTCACTGCGGCCTTTGGACTTGCAAAAGTCTGCTTGCGCGTCGAGGAGGGAATAGTCCATGGGCAGTTCTTGGATCGCCTCGTGCAGTAGTTGCACTGCCTTGACCTCTTCATCGGCCGCCATGTATACCCGAGCAAGAAGGGAGGCAATTTCAGGATCACGCATCCGTAGCTTCTCGAACAGGTTGATGCCCGAGGTGTATCGGCCAGTGGTCCGGATATAGTCGAGCAAGCCAGTAGTGAGGTGATTGGAGACCAGGTTGGGGACCTGGATGTCCGGATCCGAGCCTAACTGCCATCCTGCCTTCCATCAGTCTGGAATTTGATCGGTACAGCTTCATCGTGACTCACCATTGAAGAACAAGCGCTCTGCAGCCTCCAAGAACCTGTGCTCGGCCTCTGTGTTTGTGATTGGGTTGAATCTCCTAACGCCGACTATCTTCTTGATCGTGTCACCTGACCCATCGTCCGCGTACGAGTATGCGCGCAGGACACTACAAAGATACGTCTCCAACCACTGCTCTTCCGATGCTTCCAGCTTATCTCCTCGCTCGTTTACGCAGTAGCTTTCGACGGTACCCGGGATCTGGACCTGAACGCGCATGTCAAGTCTGGAAAAGGCATTGTAGCAGCTGTCAAACGAACAAATCAGCGATTGTTCTTTCTGAAGAATCCCGACATGTCAACAACACACCAGTAAAGACCAGAGACGACCTTGTTCTGCTTATCATTCGGCGAATAGACTAATGTGTTGATGTAGGCGGCCAGACTGGCAGATGAAGAGGCATCTTGACCCGTGACATGATGGTATACGGCCACTTGCTTGGTGCTCGACTTGACTGGCTGCTTGACCAATTCTACCAGATCGGGCGGACCCAGCTCGCGGAGATGTTGGAGGCTGTCTGTTCGGAGGTCTACGGCGGCATTGTCCTCATGCTCGAAGATTCTATTGGCAGGATGAGTATGAAGTCTCACTTTCTTTGGGCAAGACAAACGGACTCGGGAATGGCCGACGTCACCATGGCGCGTCCTCTAATTTATGGTTGACGTGTGAGCTGGTCTGAATAGGAGCGAGCGGATAAAGGAGTGAGTGATAGTGTTGCAGGTGGGATATAGACGAAGTTGACAGACAAGATTGAGCTCAATCAACCAAGCGCATGCTATTGCGCCGACAATGGGATGAAATTGAATGGATGTGGGGCAGTTCTGATAGAGGTGCGATTTAATTGTTTAGCTGCAGCTGTATACCAGACAGTGTGGTAGCGTGTTGTCTTGTCCCCGCCAAGACTTTCCCCAAGTTCAGTCGTCGCGTTGCGTTGCATTGCGGCGAGGGAGAAGCCCGATTGGCTACAGCACCATCACCGGGGGTAAAGTGGTTCCTTCCATGTTCATCGTGCCTTCTACAATGAGCTACCTGACCTGTACCTCATATCAGCTTGAGTATATCTAGCTTCGCTGTATGTGGTGGTGCATGCTCTATATGTAGCTCCAGCATACTCAGCACTCTCGCCTGGAATGAGACACGGCCAGCCTCGCTCGCGTTCACCATCTATCCAATCATCAGGTTGCGCGTCGCATATGCCGTCCCTGAAGTGATTTCTGTATTCACTGCATCTGCAATCCTCCTTGGATATATATCGGCTGGTCAACACTCAATAAGCTTTCAAGCAATGCCACTGCCATTCCACCATCATGGCCACATTCAAAGCGCTCAACATCGAATCTGATGATGAAGAGGATATCGAAATCGACAACACAAAGGAAATCCAGATTGAAGAAGCTCTCAAGCTCTACCAGGACGCGCTTAAGCTTCATGCAGAAGGTCCTTCCTCATATGCTCAGGCGGCTGCTGCATACCACGCCCTCTTTGACTCTGAAATATTCAAATATCCAGAATCACAGTCTGAACTCAAACGACTTGACCTCTATGGCCCAGCACAGGATCAGGATGACCTGCTGCAAGAAGATGAAGGGGCGCCTGTAGTCGGATACACAGTGGCGACGGAAGAGAATGCGCTTGGTACGCTGCCGCAGCTCATCCATCTCGCGCAGAAGAATTACGGCCAATTCCTGCTAGAGTCGCTGCAGCACCAGATTGTACACGGCACAGATGCAGACGTTTCTGCGCACCAGATGGAGCAGGCGTCTGTCGCTGCTCTCAACTCGTTTGTTGAGTCCCTGGACAAGGACGACACCGACGCAGATCTCTGGCGCCGCACAGCTGCAGTGGGGGATCTTTTGGGCAGTCGTCGTATTGCGCGCTACTGTCTCGAGGCTGTTCTGGACGCCGACGATGCGGGCATTGAAGCCGTCCTTTCCATCCCTGGTATTGCAGAGAGTCTAGCCGGCCAGCAATTGCGCCAACTAGTCTTCAACTTGCAAGATCAACTCTCCACCCTCCAGGCGCCCCTATCGCACATCAAGAAGCGGAGGCTGAGCAAGCTGCTGAGGGGCAGGCTGTCCACATACGACGCTGTCAAAGCTCATCAGAAGATTCATGCACTACCAGACCACGTCCGCGATCCTCTACGGAGTATCTTACAGCCTCCAACCACTTGGGCTGACTTTGGCGACCACATTCTGCGCCATGCCGTTAGCGAAGTCCAGGGCACGGGGACCAACATGCCAGGTCTTGGTATAGCCTTTCACCTCTCCGTTGCCCCTCCCCAACCTGACAATGATGCCATGGTCCTCGATGAACCGAGTGAGCCCGTTTTGCCCATCGATACTGCCTTGCCTGAGCCAATCGTGGAACACGTCTACAACCGCCCATTTGAACAATTTATGGACATGGATCAAGGTAGACCGACTGCTCCTGTACCAGCCTTTTCCATGGAGAATCTCTCGACCGAGTCCATCTCCTCTTCTATCAATCTGCCTACCAGGAAACGATCCACAGATGCCGCTGGCTTTCACGATTCTACAGACCCCGGAAGGATCAGAAGCAAACGTGTCCGCGCTCGTGAATCAAACGTCGACCAGAGCATTTTGGAAGATGAGCCCATGGTTGATACAACACAGGCCGGCTATCAGCTTGCTGATCTTGACTTTGTTGATGGCCTGATGACCGAAACTGTCGATACAATACTCAAAAAGCTTAACCTACCAACCACCCAACTCCGTACTGTCGACCGCAAAGCCTTACGCGCCACCTCAACCAAGCCTGAATCGGAAATATTGGCATGCCTACCTGTCGGTCCAACACAACGACCAAGCCTGGATCTGTTCCTCTTCTTCGATACATACTCCGATCACCTCGCCCGTATGCTACTGGTGGCCAACACGGACCTAGACTCCACCTCGGATGCCCATGTACAGCCTAGTGGTCTGTCTAGCGGGCCTTCAGGTCAGTCGAAACAGACCTGGCCAGAATTAGACGAGTCGGACGGTATAAAGGACTTCATGCAGTCTGTCAATCAGCAATGGTTACACATCAATCAAGTTGTTCTCATGTGGCTCTCTCAGTTCATCCGCCCGTCTCCGTCCTTTCTGAATTCAGCCTCTTCTAATGACAAGACGAGTTATGCCAGCCAGAAGTGGCAAGAACCCTTCAAGACAATCGTCGTTCGAGTCATAGTCACCCTCGACGATTACATTTTTCGATCACTAGAGGCAAAGCTGGAAAATCACGATCTGGAGCTTCTTCAAGGCCACAGAGACGCCATTGCCACTCACGATTACAGAGATGCACTTGCCGATGTGGATATGATACAGACACTTTTCGAGCTCCATCTGGACATCTTTTCGCTCATTAAAGAGCCCAACAGCGGCGTTGATAAAGAGACTGTAGTCACTCAGGGTGATCGCACTGATCGATGGGCTAACCTTGCCCGCGATGCTATGAACCTCCGATCCACTATTCTTGATCTTCCTAGCCTCAAAGACGAGCTTAATCTGCGTTACCTTTGGGCTGCGACGCATCACATCAACATCTCCGCTGACATTTCACGCGAGCATACCATCAGCTGCTGGCAGGAGCTACGTTCCATCTTTGTCGCTGTAGGCAACCCTGTTATCGAGTTGCAAAATAATGCTGTCATGCCTCATCTAAGTGTCGAATCAATTGATCGAGAGTTGTCAAGATTGACCACTCAAGACTTCTTCGTCAAGATCTTCGATGACGAACAAGAGGATTTCACAATCATTGTCGAGAGTCTGGAACCTTTACTTGAAATGCTTCATGCAGAGGATGGACACCACGCACTTGAGACCGTCAGCACTTCTGAAACAGGCTCGAGCACTCTTGATGAGGAAGGTTCTGCGGATCGAGGCCAAATTAGCACTCTGGATTACTCTGCTATTGCCTCGCCAGAATTGGTGAACTTCCTCAGGAACAGCAATACTCAACTACGCTTATCTTTATGGCAGCGTCTGCGAGAGGCCTACGAGAAGATAGACTACCAACCAATGGTTGTCAGCTGCTATTTCCGCATCATCGAAATGTTGACGACAGAGTTGAGAAGCTCTGCTTTTGCTGAAAAGGCTCTTGTGGAAAGACAAACTATACTTCTGAAGTACCTCAGACTGTTCCATGACCTACTGAATCGTATCTTGCTAGCTGTTGACAAGCACGATGATGCTTTGGAGTGCATGGATATGGAACGGATCAAGTCTGGCCTCGGCGCTCTTGTTGACATTGTGAGACTACTTCACAGCTATACCCTACTCCATGACGACATTCGAGTGGGCTTGCGTTCAGTTCCCTTATCTGCATCAGGCGCTGCTGTACGCTCCTTCTCTGCCGTCACCAAGGTCTTACAGGAGACACAGGTTCACGCCTGGATGATTACCTACAAACTTATTGGCGAGGCTATCCCACAGACTGATAGCAAACTTGAATCTCCCGACAACTGCCTCTTCGACTTCCTTAGAAGTGTTCACAACGTTCTTGGCGCACGTAGTATATGCGGCAAGTTCAAGGGCGTTTTCTTGAAACTTTTGAAGCACGAGTACTTGCGTATGAGGACGGACCAATCAGTCAGCAGCGAATATTTTGACATCGAATTCGCCCAAGTCTTGTATGATTTGTATGGCTTGAAGCTGTTCCTTAATCCGGGCTACGATCAACAAGAGCACCATTGCCAGTTCGACACGTCAGCTGACAAGCATTCTGCCATGCAAGCCGTAGACCTGCTCCTGACTCTGGCTTCTAAGATGAAGATGAACGACCTTCTGAAGCACCCAATTAGAGACACTATTGAGAAGGTCCATGCTCTCGTCACGCGTAAGAAGCCATCTGACGCCATCATCAAGAACAGGGAGGTTATCCGTAACTTCTTGAAGTCGCCAATCAACCCGTCAGATATCTTCCAGTGCGTTCATGGCGTAGGCAATCTGACTCTTCATCCTGTACCTCCCGAACATGCCATTCTTGCTGCAAAAGGTTGGTACTTTTTGATGGGTTACATCCATTTGAGCAGATTCAGGTCGCAGAAACGCACAGCTCCCTCGGCTACCGACGATCTTGATATCGCAGTTGCACTTTTCATGCAAGAACTTGAGTACAGCATGGACAACTGGGAGACTTGGTTTCGTATAGCTCAAGCATACGATTCAAAGATTGAGGAGCATGTGTCGTGGTCAGCGGAGAAACTCAGCAGTAACGCTGCAGAGATTGTTCAACTTCAGAAAGCTGCGATACACTGCTATCGTATGGCAGTTGCCTTAGCCATGCGCTCGGCTGAGCCGGGACCTGATACAACTGCTAAGCTCGGAGAGCTATTTGCCGACTTCGCCATGAGAATCTATGCCTCTACCCGAGAGCCATTTGATATGCAAGCCTTTGCTCTTGGTGACATAAGCAGATTCTTCAGCACCGACACCCTGATCAAGGGCATACCTTTCCGGCCAATGCAGCCGTATGTCGCTTGGAAGATCGCCAGAGGCTTCTTCAAGAGAGCAATCAACCTCAACCCGCACAAGTGGATTTTGTACTACCACCTTTCCAAGTGCACCTGGAAAATGTTCTGCCGGGACAATGAATCTCGCGAAATCGACAAGATATTGATACCTGAGAATGTCACTGGGGAGATCATCAGAGCCATCGAGCTTCTGCCAACTAAGAAAGATCCCAGAAGAGCTCCGGCTGAACCGATTCTGGAACCTCATTACAAGTTGGTCTCTGTGGTGCACAAGATGGTGACAATGGAGGAGCTAGAGGTGAGACTGATGACTCCTTACCAAAGGAACTAATACTAACACATGGAATAGCCTGATGAAGCTTGCAACATACTCCTTGCTACTCCTTATGCTGCAAAGGTTGACCCAGTTGTGGAAAGGTCTGCGTGGGAAGGTTACATCCTAAAAGTTGTCAAGAATCTTCGCACTGCGGACAAGTCTCATTGGCATCACCGAATGATTGCACGCGTATGCTCGTACTTCTCTCTAAGCGTAACGACTACTAACTTTGTTAGGCTGCCAACATAGTCTATCATGACGGTGTCGATGAAACTTCCATACTTGCTGCTAAACATGAGCTGACACAGCAAATGTTTACGAAAACCATGCAGCTTCAGATTTGGAAGCCCGAGAACCAGCGACCTGGCCGACACTTTGTCTATTCCGCACGCTACATCAAGTTCTTCACGAGATTGCTGGATCAGCTCAATGACCGTGCTGGACTGGACGCCCTGGCTCGCAGAGTGCGCAAGCGGCAAGCTGATGTTTTCGAGCATGGGACGGTGTGGCAGGATATCTGCCAGTCTTACCTGAAGGTACGTGTTTCTTCACAAATGCATGTACCCGCCATACTAAAATCTTTAGGTCCTTCGCGAGTACGGAAAAGTGCCTCCTGGACACGAGACTGCCATTTTTAGTGGCATCAACCATGAAGACTTCCTTCGCAGGAGAGATCTCCTCGAGCATTGGTGTCAAGACCCATCGTCGTCCTCACCGACCCTTGATGCTCTCCAAGAAGCGCTGGAGCTCAAAAAGGTCAACGCGGGCTTGATGAAGGCCGGAGCCATTGATGACTTGGTCGGAGATGCTTACGCCTATCTGTACGATACGGCTGGTCGGAGCATCTGGACGACGGTGGAGCGTGAAGAAGCAGAAGAAAAGTCTAGAAAGGATGCAGCAGAAGCAGAAGCAAAAGCAAAGGAACAGGCTACACAACCGCCGACACCCGCAGCTGCTCCTATGCCTAGTCCTGCACGCAATCCAATGATGAACTTGAGCCATCTCATGAATGTAGACGGAGCATCAGATGCAACCACACCACCTCCGTCTCAGCTACCTTCTGCCATGCCGACGCCAACAGGAGATGCCGCCTTTGCTCTTGCGGATGGTCAGGCGGCACCACAACAACCTCGGCGCAAGATTGGAGTCGGTCGCCGCGAGATAAGACTCTGCGCCGAGGCTTGCGTCTCTAAGAACGCCAATGGGCCTACTCTTGGCACTTCTTCTACAGCACTATCCATTCTCCAGCCCGATCCAACAAAGGAAGTTCAAGTGGTGATAGAGTCCCGTCCAAGGCCGAAGATCAAGGCAGAAAGTGGTGGCGAGACCGGCGATCACACACCTGCTGGCGGCGCTTCGGATGCTGACGACGAATCTGACAGTGAGTTGAGCGATGTGGACGAAGAGTTGGTCACGCAGGGGACGCCTGGAAAGCCAAAGCCTCCCAAACTGATTTTCCCTGGGCTTGCTCAAATCCCCGAAAGCAACCTTGTCTCTTCCGATATTGAAGATGAGGGCAAAGATGATGACGATGGCGAGGAGGAAGGAGTCCGAGGCGATGAAGAGGAGGGCGAAGAAGAGGACGATGGCGACGAAGAAGACGAGGAGGAAGAAGAGCAGGACGTTGCGATGGGCGATGCTGGCGATGAAGACGAAGAAGAGGACGACGACGATGACGACGGGAGTGAGCTGCAGGCTACTTCTGCTGCATGGCATAATCAGCAAGCTAGACTTGCGAATGCACAAGTCGCCGCTGAGATTGCTGCTTCGAGGGGTATTGACGATGATGGTGAGGATACCACTTAAGACTGGGGGACTTCACTGGTGGGTCATTGACGTCTTCGGAGAGTAGATGGGTATGGATTGGAGACAGATCCTTGGGAATATGAAGAGGATAGTGCAGAGACAGGAATCAGACACCCCATCAAATGATCAGTCAAGTTTGAGATTGACAGCAATCTCACAGACATTGTTATCTTCGATTCCTCCCTTGACCCGTATAACTCATCCAGCTCATTCTACCCAAGCCCAATCATACACTTCTAATACTCGTTTCCAGAACGGCGACCGAACCAGCGCTTTTCCGTCACCAAGCGTCCATCACTCAGCAGTAGCAGCAGCAGCAGTGAAGAGACACAAGAAAGCATCTACTCCTCATCCTCGTCCTCGTCACCCAATCCGGCGACAGCCTCTGCGCCATCGTCCTTGGGAACGACACCCCCCTTTGCCTTCTTGGCACTAGCAGCCGGACCGGAGGCCTCAGCCGTGTCTTCGGCGTCTTCATCGTCGCCATCTTCTTCATCGGCGGCGGGAGCTTCTTCCTCGTCGTCTTCGTCTTCGAGGGGAGCTTCGTCTTCGGAGCCGACCTCTTCCTCGGGCTCTTCTTCGTCGTCGTCGTCCTCTTCGGCGGCGGCGGCGGGCTCAGGAGCGGCTTTGCGGGATTTCTTTGCTGGGGCTGGAAAATTGGGTGATAGATGTTAGTTTCGTGAATGAGCTACATGATTTGATTTCTCGAGGAAGATTGCTGGATATGGAGGAGCAAGAGGGGGGCTGTCACATACGAGGAGCATCTTCGTCGTCGTCTTCGCCCTCTACGTCTTCGGCGTCGGACTCTTCATATCTATATGCAAGGGGTATCAAGTCAGCTTTGAGCGCTTTCCTCAGAGTCGCGACGATGGTTCAGGTGATTAATCAAGCTCGTGGTGTATCTAATTCAGGTATAGACTATTGCCACAAGTACGCGATCATGTCACACTCAATGCGACGAGCTTGCTGATGGTGATGGTTGAATGCGACAGGTAGGGTATAGTGTAGGATGAGCATAGCAAAGGCGCATGACGTCAGCACTTACTCTTCTTCCTCTTCGCTGTCTTCAGGGAGGGATTGGAGCTCCTCTTCCTCTTCAGCTTCGGCTCTTCTCTTGCGTGTGGACATTTTTGGCGAGGAAATTGATCAGAGTGTGGGTTGGTAGGAAAGGAAAAAGAGGAAAGGAGAAGTAGACGGATGAGAGGAGAGCAGTGGGAGAAGGGTGGGAGAGAGAGAGAGGGAACCCGCCTTTGTTGTGGGGAAAGCTCCAGCCTCTCCACTCCTTGCGCCAGGCCCTGGGAGCAAGCTGCTGCTGTGGTGGAGGTTATGGAAAGCTAATAAAGCTCAGGGCAACTATCGATGGCGCAACGTGCGGTGATGAGCCCGCTGATTGTGCAAATCAATAATCTATCGAAGCGATCAATTGATTGGCGCAAAGGGTAAAGTGCTGGTCCGAACACCAGTCCGCTTCTGGAGAGAGACGAGACGGAAGATGGGGAGTTTATTATCGGCTAATTAGTGTTAATTGTACTGTACGCTTGATGGACGAGCGGTTGTTGTCACTCTGAGGCCGGTATTGTTGTGGATGGAAGGTGTAGCTGATAACAGCAAGCCAAGATCAATACGTGCTCGACTTGGTTCGTTGACATTTTTGTTGTGATACTGGTTCGTGTGCTTGCGATACTGTATTGCACAAGGGTGTCCATATTTTATGCGGTCGTCTTGACCGTGACAATATCTTTGATTGACTCGAGGGATCCTTTCAACAAGCACTACCCGAGTGAGCGGCGTTCTTGGTGTGACCAGATCTCATGCAACTCTTCAGAAACGTTTGTCAAACGATACATCAAACCTGCTGACGCATTGTTGTAATTCTTGTTGTGAATGCAATTCAGCTCGCGCACAAAGCCAAGCTGGCGCTCAGGTTCGAACCTGTGCAGTCTCGTCACCCACTTTACTCCCAACCAGTCCACTTTGAGCTTCACTTCTTCACCTCCCGAGGTTGTGCCGGGTGAGTTCCCGCTGAGCCAACGACCCGACTGACAGAAGCCGCACTGTTGGAGAAAATTCGCACCCCGACGCATCGACGACTACCTCACCAACCAGTACAAAACCAGGACACAGCGCGCCACTACTGTCGAATGCTGCCTTGCTATATCGGACTCGCTTGCTGTCAGAACGCGTAAAGTCTCTATTGGACAATACTAACATTGCGCGTAACAGCATCTCCTGGTCAAAAAGTGCGCGTCCTGCAATGCGCCCGGAGACTGCTCCTTGGTCCCCTCCAGCATAAAACAAATCTCATCTTTCAAATATGCCCGGTCTCGCGCCTCCCAGGCGACAACGCTTGGCAGGCCTGGGTGGTCGCGGCGGATCAATCAAACCGATACCACGTCCAGGCAAACATGATTCCATATGCGGCTGTGACAATCCCACTTTCGAAGTCGTCGACTCGTCCAAGATTTGCATGAACTGCGGTACGGAAATCAGTCAGAGTAATATTGTTGCTGAGGTCACGTTCGGAGAGTCTGCATCTGGTGCTGCCACTGTCGATGGTGCACATGTCGGAGAAGACCAACGTCACGCAAACACTATCGGACCTGCTGCTCGCAGGATCGGTGCTAGTACCAGGACACGAGAAGATGCCGAACAGAATGGAAGGGAAGCCATTCGCATTTTCACTGGAAGAATCCCTATTGCGCAGATCGTGGTTGACCAGGCTGTTCATATCTGGAGACTGGCCTCCAATGAGCATCACTTTGT
Organism: Dothideomycetes sp. NU200; assembly: GCA_027943355.1. Taxonomy (NCBI): domain Eukaryota; kingdom Fungi; phylum Ascomycota; class Dothideomycetes; species Dothideomycetes sp. NU200. Next base: position 1,503,027 of record BSCJ01000003.1, read on the forward strand.
TCAAGGTCGTCGCGCTGAAGAGGTCGCTGCGGCCTGCTTGTACGCTGCTTGCCGTCGTGACAAGAACAATACCGTGCTTCTCATGGATCTTGCCGAGATCATATCCGTCAATGTCTTTGCTCTTGGTGACACGTTCAAGGCGCTGGCGAAGAAGCTCTACCTGGATGTCCACGCACAGTCTCATCTTGTCGAGGTTGAGCCCTTGATCTTGAAGTATGCGAGCAAACTAGAGTTTGGTGCTGCGACACGTCAAGTGGCAGAAGATGCAGTGAAGATTATCCGGCGTATGAAGCGCGATTGGATTGTCACTGGACGACACCCTGCTGGTCTTTGTGGTGCCTGCATCATTCTCGCCGCACGCATGAACAACTTTCGTCGAAGCGTGCGTGAGGTTGTCTTCGTCGTCAAGGTGGCCGATCTTACCATTGCAAAGCGTCTCGAAGAGTTCAAACGCACGCGCAGTAGCTTTCTCACCGTCGACGAGTTTCGCAAAGTTGGTAATAGAATCAAGATGCAACATGATCCTCCTGCCATCCTCGAGGCCAAGGAGCGGGCAAGGAAGCTACTCGAGAGGAAGCGCAAGCGACAAGAGTACGAGGCCAGCAAGGAGAACCCCATCGAGATCGGATCGAATGTCACATCACGACAATCGTCCCTTGCTCCCAGTCCTACCCCAGAACCTGCAAGTGAATCATCACAGCCACCACAGACAGAAGGTGAACAAACTGGCACCTCTCCACCATCACCAAAGCGCCAGAAGAGAACTACTGCGACTGCACCTGCTCGGCGGGAGCCTCGACGAGATGCAGATGGTTTCGTCATTCCAGAACTACCAATTGACCCTCTTCTACTCGCTGCTGCCAACGCTGCCGCTGAAGAGATCGCCAACGAAGGCACACCAGATCTGACTGCCACTTCTGCCAAGGACAAGAAGAAGGTCGTCAAGCCACGGAAGGAGAAGAAGGACAAAGAAGTCACTCCCGCGCCATCACCCCTTACCCAGGAAGAGCTTATCGCTGAAGAAGAGCTTGAAGGTGAAATTGAAGATATTCTTCGCAACGACGACTGTATTTCCAAGACCAAGAATGACATTGAGCGTGAAAAGTTGGAAGACCGTGCCAAGGTCCTGGCTGATCAGCAACGAGCCATGACTACCGCAGCACTAGCCCAACGCGCTGTAAATCAGGGACGGAGACATTACATCGTACCCGACACAGAAATCATCGGGGAAGACGAGTTCGCCGACGATCCTGAGGTGCAGAACGCGCTGCTAACAGAAGAACAAGTTCGGGTAAAAGAGAAGATCTGGGTGGCCCACAACGAAGACTGGTTACGAGCACAGCAAACCAAACAACTCAAACGCGCGCTGGACGAAGCAGAGGGGAAGAACAAGGACAAGATGAAACGGAAGAAGCGAAGTCGGATGGGTGACGGCACAGTTCTCGAAGGCGGCACCCCCGTCGAGAGCCCCGCCGATGCAAACAGAAGAATGCTCGAAAAGCGCGCGCCGAAGCAATTCTCCCAGCGTATTAACTATGCGGCTTTGGGAGCCATTTACAATCGTGGCACACCAAGTGAGGCTGGTACTCCTGCGCCAGAGAGCAGAGCAGGCAGTGTGACTCCATCCGAGACTGCTGCCGTTGCTGTTGCCGTTGAGGATGCAGCTGAAGACGAGGCTGCTCTGCTCACTCCCCCAGCCACTCAGGTGCAGCCTGTATCTCAGACTGCCGACAAAGTGCCAGAGAACGATGCAGAAGGTGAAGAAGAAGAAGACGATGATGAAGCAGACGCAGATGATTACTGGCCTGATGCGGACAAGGCTGGTCAACCAGACGAAAACGAAGATGAGGACGAGGAAGCCGCCGACTATAACCAGGCTATTGCTGGTGCTAACCCTTATGGTTCTGATGCTGGTGGCTACGAATCCGATGCTGGCGGCTACGAGGAGGAGTATGTCTCTGATCATGGCGGAGACGACGAGGGATTTGAGGATGATTGATTGAGGAAGCAGAGAATAGTTTTCTCTTCTGACATGGAATATATATCGCATCCCATAGAGTCGTCTTGCATACATTACTTGGAGTCGAGGAGATGGGAATCATGGGTCGTGGAGATATGGAGTCTTTGGTACTACTTTGGTAGGGGTTATCTGCACATTTGGACCTCTCAGTCGAATGGCATACTGGCGAGTTATGCGGCGATGTCCCAGATTATGATACCGCATGCAGGCTTGATACATGAAAGATAGATAATCCAAAAGAGCTTGCATCACCTAATGCTGGGGTTCTATATTGTTCACAATTGTGAGGATGATCCTGAGCGTACGACGGACTCAACTAAGTATAAACTGGGCCGGATCATTTGTGATGATGTATATATTCAACTGCCTTGGTTGTCTCTCGACTGTTTCATGCCTTTGTAGACCTAGACTGTCCTGAGCGAATGGCCGTCAACGAAACCCGATCTTGGTCTTGCATATTCTGGAAGGCTATTTATCTTCGATCACAAACACATTGAAACATAGAGCGCTAGGCGACCCTGACGCTCGGCTTTTGTCCGTAGCATCAATTCTAGATGCTTTGAGTTAATGCAACTTACGCGTGTTGTATATTCACGTTACCTTAGTCTGATTCTATAACCGAGGCCCGTGAGGCGACGTCATCCTCCTTGCCAAATTAAAGGCAGGCTACAGAGTAGTGTCTTAATTATACTAACTCATACATGAAGTGTGCAAAGCAGCAGTCTAACAATACTCATACTCCATGCGTACAACATTTGTTAGTTGAACAGAGATGTTGTCGGTAACGTCATCGTGCAAGTCTGGTTTCCTACAGAAGACGCGCATTCGTCATAGCAGACATGGATCAGCTTCCTTCCAAGTTCTGGGGACTCGGGTAGGGTACGTGGTACATGATTTCCACGATCGAGGCGCCGCAGATCCACGTAACAAATATGGGACCGACTCCGTCTGATCTTGTTCTCATTCTTCTGTTGATTCACTTCAAATCACTGCCATAACCATGACCAGCTATCTAAAAAGTGCGGGCAATGCTCTACAGGGGTACAAGGACTCTGCAATCAATACCGTCGACGGGTACAAGCAGACGGGATTAGGCTATGTAAAATCCGGCGGAGACACTGTCGGTGGCTACATTGATAGCGGTATGCTTTTCTCCTCCTTGCGGTATCTTTTCATCAGTCATTGTGTGCGATGCTCACAAGCATACAGGCGGCGAAACAGTTGGCGGTGTTGGAAAGACTGTCGATGGATACGCAAAGCAAGTTTCAGGCGTGACGGAAGGCCTGCAGGGTAGAGCAGATGAGTACAGTGGAATGGTGTACGACTATACGGGTGGAGAGAAGAAGAAGAAGGCGCTGGACACCAGCGACGCTACCAAGGCGCCTGCAAAGGCCGTCAAGCAGGCTACGGACACGGCCAAGACTGCTGCCAGTTCTGCGACCAAGCCAGTGTCATCTTCTACGGATACCGCTGCACCGTCGAAGAGTGTTTCTGCTGCAAAGAAGCCGGCAAATGTGACCGCCACGGCGGAGAGCGACAAGAAGAAGCCTGTCTCGCCAGCGACAGTGCGCGCCCGGAACAAGGCTAAGAAGGAGGCCGCAGAGAAGGAGGCTGCAGCAGCGGAAGCCGCTGGCAAGGGAGTAGATGAGACCAAGTCGGCTTTGAGCAAGCCAGTATCGTCCGCGGCATCTACCACACCCAAGACGACCACTTCGAAAACAACCGTCTCGAAGACTGCTACACCTAAGACTTCTACCCCTAAGACTACTGCCCCTAAGACTGCCACTCCTGCCTCGGCGCCAAAGAAAGTCACACCTGGAGCAGCGAGCAAGCCCGCGAGCGCTGCCTCTGCGACAACAAAGAAGCCCGCAGCCACAAGTGCACCAGCTCCCGCGAAGAAGCCGGCAGCAGCGTCGACAGCGAGCAAGCCTGCTTCGACACCCGCGGCGAAGGCTCCTACAAAGGCTCCCACAAAAGCACCTGCCACAAAGACACCAGCGGCAAAGACACCAGCGAAGAAACCTGCCCCAGCCGTGAAGAAGGCTGCCCCAGCTGCTGCTGATAAGTAGATCTCCTAGCATGAACCTGATGGATTTCTTTCTGTGTGGTAATAATCTTACGCATCCTGGTAGAGCTGAGCAGAAAAGTAACGTATGAAGTATCGAATACATGTAGTGTTCACCGTGTATGTGGCTATTGACTTCTCATCACGAATGAACGCTTGACATGGGGCGCCAGCCCGTATATAGCACTTGAAGTAAGACAGCTACGTCTGATCATATGTAAGTCCGCCTTTCTAAAGTACTCGACCCTTCAGTGGTCAGTCTACTGCAGAACGAGCGCAGCAGCAGCAAGACAACACAGAAGTAATCGTCGTCAGCTCACAAGCTATAGTTTGGCTTCCCGGCAGAACACAACGCCTCAAGTGCCGCAACATTCGTGTTCTGAACAGCAACACCGCCAGCTCCGAAATCACGAACAGTGTTTCCACCAATTTTTGTATACTCCATCCACCCAGTGCTTTCGAGCCCCACTGCACCGCCTTTGGCAAATGCGACATATGCGTCCTGCATAGCCACACTCGTCAGGTTCTCAGCTAATGGCCCAGCGCCACGATAGTTGTCAAATGTGCCCATGAGTAGCGGCAGTTCGGAGGAATGATACGCGGCTTCCCATGGACGAGGCGCGATATTGCTCCATTCACCAGAGTAGAGGTAGCGGAACGTAGTCAGTCCAGTATTCTGTCTATCGATGATTGTTTGCGTTTCCGGGCAGAGGAAAACAGCCAGAAGCGCGTATTGTGCCGCCGCCGGATTCACGCCTGACGCATTGTAAGGTGCGAAAGCAACTCCGTCTTGGGCATTGGTACCCATTATAGCAGGCTGAGCGGTGTGAGTCAGTACGTGGACAGCCTCGTGTGCTAGGCGAGTGACTCACAATCTGTGCTTGGAGATGGTTCACCGCGCGCTCGGTATAATTGGTGAAGACGACCTTGTCATCAGCTATAGGCCCAAAGGAGAGCGCAGGTGTGAGCCCGCTGACCGAGTAGTTGTACAAGAAGTCTTCTAGTACATGAAAGTCCACACCTTGCATGCATGCAAGTTGCTTGGCTGGCTGCTGTTCAAGCCCGCCACAGCCTACCTTCGAGGCCACGAAGGTGAAGTTGCTATGATCGGTCACGGACTTCGAAGCTATGGTGCCGGAGCTGCCCGAGTCCATGATCAATCCTGCGACGATGGGATCTTGATAGTAGGTGAAGGTGTAGAAGTCGACAGATTGCGCACCTGCGGACTGACCCCAAAGAGTGATGAGGGATGGGTCTCCCCCGAATTTCGCAATGTTTTCTTTCACCCACTCGACACTGGAAGTTGTCAGGATGAACTCAAGTCTTGATGTTAGCGTGACTTACGCTGCCCTTTGATCCAGGAGGCCGACATTCTGATCTGTCAAGCCTGCTGCGCCTGGGAAGCCGAACAGATTGACACGGTAGCTAGAAAGCTTAGTTGTTGTGGAAAAAAACCAACAGCAGTACAAAGCAGACATACTTGAAGGAAACGACAATGTGGTCTTGTGTTCTTTCCACCCATTGTGTCGGGATTTGATAAGGCACGTCTATTCCTCCGGTGGAGAAGCCTCCACCATAAATGAACAGAAAAACTGGGAGGGGTTTCTTGCTGCTACTTCCGGCAGCGCATGCTGCCTTCGGAGCCCAGATGCTCAAGAAAAGACAGTCCTCGCTCGTTGCGCCAGTAACATTAAGCCCTTGGAGGTTGAACTGCAGAACATCGCGATTATAAACGGTAGGAAAGATAGGATTTAAGATCTGCGGACAACTTGGGGGTTGTTTCGTCGCATACACGTCCTGGTTCGCAGCTGAGGAAGGGAGAGGCTTTGGTGGCTGCCACCGTAGAGATCCAACAGGGGCTTGGGCGAAAGGGATGCCTAGATATTGGCGAACATTCGGGTAGGTCTGATCAATTATACCGTGGACTTTACCTGTCGTGGTGGATATTGTCAAGTCCTGGTGATCGTGTCCGCCCTTCCAGCTTTGCGGGAATGCCAGTACGACGGAGCAAAAGGATAACGGGCCAAGCACGGCACACCAGTTGATGAACATGATGAAAATAATGAGCAAATGCCGGGTCCCTTGTTATAGCCTACAACGACCACTGACCTGGCTTGTATGAGCCATCGGCAGCACGCACCAGGGTATTTATATTGCCCATTGTCGATCGCTTAATGTACCTCCACCTTGTTTCATTGCGGGGTCTCCACAGTCCTCGCCCCGCACCTGCATCTAGACCAGAGAAGAGATGTCATCTATAAAAGTCACTTCTCCATCGGGAGAGGCGGGCTGCAATGGCGGGACAAATTGGCGGATAATGAATGTAAAGCATGGTCTGCTCGTGTGCCTAGTGAGGCACATTGTTCAGACTGCCCCAACAAGAGCATAGATCGCGATATAGACATAACTTGCTTGTGTGGTGATTGCTACATATCATTTCACGCTATTGTTGTGAAGATGTAGAGTAATAGTATGTAGAGGTGAATGAGCGAACTTTCGAAAGTCACGCAACGGTCGAAGTTCCGAAGTTGGCAAACACATGGCGGATGGCGGAAAAACCTGTGTACTACGGTTGACGGAAGACCGGAAGACCAACAATGGCAGAACGGCTGCAGACGCTTGGCACACACGCCAGTTTCCAAAATAAGGTGATGCAACAAAGTACGGAGCGGAGCAAACATAGATGTGGATCGTGTACAAGAAAGGGGTATATACAAGAAAATGCTATTCATCTGTCATCATGTCAGCAAAGGAGCCGTTCATGAACATCTTTTTCCAGTGATCCAGCCACCAGATCGGATTGCCCATAGATGACGGATCCCAAAAAACTTTCTAGGAGGAATCTGGATGGTGCCCAGTACTCGACGATGATTTCAGCAGCAGTGACCCAAAGTCAGGCGAGCATGGCCACGCTAAATTCGAACAGGAAATGATACATATGTCGAAGCTTTTTGGCGTGTTGCACAAACCTGGGCTCAGGGTGTTCGGAAGATTGTGCTCAACATCGGAGTCCTGGTTCGGGGAACTCCAAGTATGACCGGAGACTCGTTACCAAGGCACGGCACAACTTTCTCCTTGTTCCGGATATGTGATAAGATCAAATCTGGTTACTTTGGTCGTTTTCACTCGTAACATGGACTTGGACGCGTAACAAGGCTGAAGGTCGTTACTTTGCCGGTATTGCATCCGTGTCTGTTGTTACATAGCAACGACGTCTTGGGTAGGTGGTCCCTCGTAGTTTTTTCGTCCCCAAACAACATACCACAAAGACGCAATAGCTGTAAAGCCGACAAAAACAACAGAAGCGTAGTTCATCGACGTGGTTGTAACGGGTATAGCCGAAGGCATGCAGAAAAGAGGTACGGCAAGGGCACTCCAAGCAATTGCAATCACGTTGCAAATCATGCCAAAAGTCCCCATGTTGAAAGGTGCGTCTTTGAGTTGTTCACGTCGTCCAAGAAGAGAGGCAATGATGGGAATGGCGTAACTGACGGTCAAGAAAATGACACCAACACCGCTGAAGGCGTTGAACGCTGCCGAAGAACCAAAGTAGATGCAGCCCAGGGCGATTTGTACAACCATGCTGAGCATCATGGCGTTTAAAGGCAGTCCCAGTTTAGGGTTGACTTGTTTCCACCATCGGGCTCCCGGAATTGCACCGTCTCTTGCAAAAGCCCATGTGCACCGAGAGGCAGCTGTGGTACAGCCGACACCGCAAATGATGCCGAGGACAATGAGAGGAATAGTTAGGGCGAAGGCGCCGCCCTCGTTACCAATTGCAGAAGAGATGATAAGAGGAACTGGTTGGCCGGCCGGATCTGCTAGCAGCATGGCGATATCGGGAAGGACATAGACGAGCGGTACAAGGAACACAATTCCAGCAATGGTGTTTAGTAGAATGGTTCCAACCAGAGCCTTTGGGACTTGTGTAGCGGGTTGTCTAACTTCTTCGCACATACTAGATGCATGTTAGATTGAAGTGCATTGGGGTGAATGATACATCCAAACTGACCTGATCACCATACCGGTGGCAGAAGTTGCATAGGCTGCCTGGAGAAGACCAACGCAGAATGACCATCCATCGGGCCAGCCGCTAGATGGCACAAAGCCGCCCCAGACGTAGTCGGAACTGTGTCGGCCTTGCTTTGCAATAACAAGAACGCAAATAATAATTGCAAGAACACCAGCAAAAGTCCAGAAGATTGCAAAAGTCTGTTTCATTCAGGTTTAGCATATAGCTCTAAAAAGGTGGACAGTGGGAGGAGAAAAAGATGATACACACGTCCAGAATGGGTAGCCACTTATTACCAAGCGCAGAAATAGCATTGCAGAGCAGTGTTATTAGCAAGAAGATGAGGAAGATTTGATATGGTTCTGACGCAAAGATACCATTACCCTCGCTATCTTTGAAGATGTTGATGCACCCTGCCAAGAAGAGAGCTGTTCCGAAGTTGACTGCAAGTGTAATTGTGATGTTGCCGAGAACGTAGCACCAACCACATACCCAAGCCATGATCCTCCGGCAGGATGGAGGCGATAGCATGTAGGCTTGGTAGTACACACCTCCAGCAGTAGGATACACCGAAGTAATCTCACCCAAAGACACTGCAACGCAAACAACAATCAAAGACACACCAATCCAACCCCAGATGATATTGGCAGGTCCACCGCCGACCAGGGGATAGGTGAAGGTTGTTGAGAGACCAAAAGGGATAGAACTGAGCACAAATGACATGAACGCAACCTGCCATGTTGATCTGGTGCGAGCCATTTCGGCCTGGTAACCAAGCACAACCAACAGGTCATCAGCAGAGGCAGAAGATCCCCCTTCTTCATCGTGCATAAGCAAGTCTGAGTCGCTCTTTTGAGCACCTCGTCGTGTCACATGGGAGGGCTTGGGCGGGTCGGAGCTGGTCGCATTGGGGTCGTAAAAATTGGAGGCCATGATGGCGCTGTACAGCGACGGTGCTATGGGGGAATATCAGAACGGCTGCTTGTGGGCGGTTTGATCGCGTGGGGCACGAGTTGTTGCGTGGGGTAATGGCTGGTTGCGTCTGGACAGAACAATTTAGGCAGGACGGAACCAGGAGGAGAGCCAGAAAGAAGACCAGAGAGAAAGATTGTTGTGTATTGACAGTGGTTGAAAAACCATCCAGAAAGAGCAACGATAATGATAACAATATTACAAAGGTTCGGCTGTAGTAATTTGTGATATTTGGGTAGATCGGGTTCGTATTCGCCTATGACGAAATGGCGAAACGAACGGCTTTTTTTTCTTAGCTGCCCAGAGTTTTCTCCATGGCCAAGCGTAGGCTTCTTCTCGGCCATTACTAAATTGTTTAGGGTTCGAAATATAAGCAGGGCAAGGATCTACTGTTGCTATACAGAGGGCGGAAGCTGTAACCAAAACGAGATTGATGGTTGACGATAGTGAATGGTGAGGTGGAGAATGCGAAAGTGATACTCCTTGTTGGAGGCCAATGGGATGAGATATCTCACTCTCAAGCCTGGTACAAATCTGTGGACATGTGGAAACGACATCAGGGCTGTGGCAAGGATGTAATCTGCCGTGATGAGTGAATATCCGTCCACACGGCATTTGTTGTTAGTGGCTCATACGGATGATTTTTGTCGTTGATGAAACTCGTTCGCCGGTGTCGCAAGACCCACTAATGACAGGACGAAGAGTAGAGCAGGCCCACACATACCCATCGTCTATTCTTCTCCAGGTCTTTGAAAAGATGCTGCACGTGGAGACATTCACGTGGAGACGGAACGGACACCGCCCGATGCGAGTAGAAAGGTTCATTCTGGATGTAAGTATCCCGCCTGGGCAGTCAAGAGGTCAAGAGCCAAGGTCATGGTTCGTATCTGAACCTTGCAAAACCAAGAATTGGCAGTTGCACACCTCGTGCACACTGCTCGCGTGAGACAGGACGCTACAGTAAAAACACGCCAGCAGAATGTGTGTGCACACGGTGCCCATATATTGTCAAGGTCGGCTCTTTGTCCTGTAAAACATGGTTGAGTCAAAGGGGTCTGAACAGGAAGCGGGCAGTGCGGAACAAGCATGCCAATATGCCGTACTGGGCTGATGCACAGACCGAAATGACGCAAGCTGCAAAATTGCAATCTGTGAAATATGGGGCAGCGGCAGCGGCAGCGATTCGGTGTGCAATAAAACGACACTCGCTGAGGGCAGAGATAGGTCAGCATGAGTGGCACCTGTTCAAGCTAGGTGGGAATGATGCTCCACAAGAAATGATGTAAAATAGTATTGAGCGGGCTGAATGTCTCGCCGAGTAATTCTCGTGCTCAATATATCCCATCGGCGCAGGCTCGTCTTTTTTCAAGCCAACGGGGAGCCTTTCCTTACCTTGTTCAGTCCTTGAGCGGCCTATTTCCCAACTTTGTCTTTCGAGCGGCAAACTTCCTTGGTTGACGCCTATAGTCATGATGAGGGCTAGAGATTGCTTGAGTAGTGCCACGAATCTCTTAGTTATGTGTCCGAGATGCAGACAAAGACCTTTGCAAAACGTCGTAGAATAGAAGTGTATATTCAGATAAGCATTCGACGGACGAATGCCAGTGGTTATCGTTTGCTTTTACCACGACCTTGCCATCCTTGATCTCGCTGTAAGAATTACAGTGTAAGTATAAGTCCTTACAATATACATACGACAAGACATGTGGATGTATAAGTTTTTGCCTCAGATCGCTATAGATAGGTGCTAGTTGTCATGGACACTGTCTCATACATATCATGATTAACCTACATTATTGTACAATTGTGCTGTATAGTTAACAGTTATTCAGAGGTTGATATTGGTACGCTGAGACCACACACCTCCAGTCCAACCCCGTATAATGTGGGAAGCTTGGATCTTAGCGATCCCCAGCTCCGCCGATCATTAACGAAATACATCATCTCGATATGTCAGAGCAGATGCAACACTCGTGTCATCAGATTCGAAGTCACAGTAGTTACAGAAGCTCAGAGCAGTTATTCTACAGTAAGGCATGTAACTTCACCCCTGGCGAACATCTCCACCGTCCCCAAACCTTAAATCCCCGGACTCGGAAACAAGGACCGAGTGTGGATCACGACAGCGTCTCTGATTCGTCGTATCTCAGCCGTTGCGCCCCGAGCACCTCATCTTTCTCAACGAATCGACTAGTCTCGCCCAATCTTGGCAGGAACAGCTACTGAACAAGTATCTTCAGTGATCATGGTATGAAATAGAGAGCTTGAGTGTCATTAAACAATACATCAGGGAAAAAACAGAACATGACCGTTATCGATGTCGAGAAGGACCTGTCGGCCCTCTTCGTGAAACAAGCGCAGGCCACCCCTGACGCCATTGCTTTGGAGGACGAGACGACAACATATACCTATCATCAGTTAGATCAGAAGGTCGACGCCCTTGCTCAGCGCCTCCGTTCACATGGAGTCAGTCGAGACAGCCTTGTGGGCGTGCTATTACCGCGCAGCGCCGACTACGTGATTGCGTGTTTGGCCTCACTTCGTGCAGGAGGTGCATTTCTTGTTCTCGAGCTCGCATATCCCCAAGGCCTTTTAGCAGATGTCATTGATGATGCCAATCCAGTTGTGGTGGTCACATACAGGGCCGAGGTCGGTAAGATGAAAGCTGATACGCCCCTTGTTGTTCTCGACGAAGCACCAATCGAAGCAAATGGGCATTCCAAGGAGCCCGCTCCGTTACCTGCTGATGACGATTTGGAACGACTTGCCTTTGTCGCTTATTCCTCAGGTACCACTGGTCATCCAAAAGGGATCGCAAATCCGCACAGGGCGGCTGTCCTATCATACGACCTGAGATTTGGGCTCAGCGATCTTCAGCCAGGTGATCGTGTGGCCTGCAATGTATTCTTCGTTTGGGAGATACTGCGCCCGTTGATACGAGGAGCCACCGTCGTTGCAGTTCCTGACGAAGCCAGTTACGATCCAGTAGCATTAGCAGACTTGCTCGCAGCCAAACGAATCACCGAGACACTGATGACACCCACATTACTGGCTGCTGTTCTCTCTCGCCACCCCAATATTGGAGCTCGTCTTCCTAACCTGCGCACCTTGTGGCTTAATGGAGAAGTTGTTACCGTCGACCTGGCCCGTCGTGCTCTTAAAGCCCTCTCAAAAGTGCGCTTGCTCAACTGCTACAGTGCTTGTGAAACTCATGAAATCGCCTGTGGAGATATTGCGGACATGCTTCCCAAGCTGGACAACGATGCCCTTTACTGCCCTGTTGGTCCCCCAATGGATCCCAAACACATCTACGTTCTTGACGACAGTGGCCAGAAGCTGGAGCCCGGCATCAGTGGTGAACTTTTCGTTGGCGGCTCCCTGCTTGCTCGCGGCTACCTCAATCTTCCTGAAACGACCGCGAAAGCTTTCACTCCGGATCCTTATGCCTCTGCCTCAGTAAGCCGCATGTACAGGACTGGCGATCTTGCACGCATCCTCCCTTCCGGACTTCTTGAGATTACTGGCCGTGTCGGAGCAATGATCAAGCTACGAGGATACTCTGTTGTACCTGCAAAGGTCGAGAATGCCATTGCAACGCATCTTGCCGTCGGACACTGCGCTGTTATCGCTCATGGTGAAGGTTTGGAGCGACAATTGGTTGCATACATTGTCCGAGACAAGGATGCTACAGCAGAGCGACCCATCGTTGAGATTGACGAATCAGGCTACAGCCCTGCTGCGCGAAAGATACTTTCTCCTCACCTAGCACAATACATGATACCAGCTTTGTGGGTCGAACTTGATGAGCTGCCTACTCATGAGGTGTCCGGAAAGGCTGATTTCAAGCGTCTTCCCCCACCACCGACTCCCAGTGCTGTTGATGCCATCAACGGCAACGGTCAGAAAGAAAAAGATCCCGTTAACATCGATGCTGTGGCTGAAGCTTGGGCTGCCGCTCTGAACACATCAAGGAGCATCATAACACCGGAGCACAGCTTCTTTGATCTTGGAGGGCATTCTTTGTCACTGGCAGATCTTGCTTTGAGATTATCAAGGATGTTCGAGTTGCGAATTCCTGTTGCACGTCTCGCAGATCCTCCAACTCTGAGTGGTCATTTACAGACCGTTCGCGATGTTAGGGACGGACACACTGCAGCGGTACAGGCAGATTTACCTGCTGTTCTGCGCGCAGATTCTGTTCTTGACGAGGACATTCAACCATCGGGAGCAAGCATGTGTCCTGTCAACCAAGCAAACACGGTACTGTTGACTGGTGCGACCGGCTTCCTGGGCGCTTTCCTTTTGAATGATCTGTTGGAGAGTACCTCTGCCAAGATCGTATGCCTGGTCCGATTCAGCGACCCTTCGCAAGCTGATCAGCCCGCTGGTATTGCCAGAATCCGCAGGAATCTCCTTGACCTAGGACTATGGCATGACTCTATCATGGAGCGTATCGAGATTCTCCCAGGTAATTTATCCCGCAAACGCCTTGGTCTCTCGCCGGATGCATTCGAGTCGCTCGCATCTCGAATTCAGGTCATTATCCATGCTGCTGCTACCGTCAACCTTGTCTATCCATATGCCACGATGCGCGGATCGAACGTTGGTGGAACGAGGGAGATCATTCGTCTGGCTTCCCAGGGCGGCGCAACTCTACAATACGTCTCTACTAATGGTGTGTTACCGCCCTCGCAAGAAGGTTGGCCCGAAGATACCATGCTTGACGTCGATTCTGTGCCAGAAAAGCTGCTTGACGGCTATGGGCAGACAAAATGGGTAGCTGAACAGCTTGTCCTTGAAGCTGGCCGTCGCGGGCTGCCAGTCAGAGTCCTAAGAGCAGGCACCATCAGTGGCCACAGCGCCACGGGCGCGGCAAACGCCTGGGATCTGCTGAACGCTTTGCTCGTAGAATCTATCCATCTCGGATATGCTCCAAATGTGAAAGGTTGGAGAGCCGAGATGACACCTGTCGATTTTGTGAGCAAAGCCATCATTCACCTGTCCAACCAGATCCAAGCGAAGCAGGCCGTATTCCATGTGGGCGACCCAGATCCTGTCGACACGAAAGACGTCTTCCGTGATCTCGAAGAGCTCGGATATCCGACACAGAGCCTTGGCTGGGACGAGTGGGTCGCGCTATGGACTAAGCAACGAGGATCTGTCAAAGGCGGCGACGGCGCCTTCACCATCGACATCCTCCGCAGTGGCATGCCGTCGGTTGAATTCTTGAGAGGCATCGTCGTGCTCAACAATGCCGCCACCAGGCCTTTCCGTTCGATTGTTGAACGCCCGAAGGTTGACAGCACGCTATTGGAGACTTATACTCGCCATTGGTTCGCCAGAGGCTGGCTTCCTCGACCTCCTTCACGCCAAAACTCTCTCGGTGGGTCTGCTAGATCTGTACGTAGAGGACCATTGAGCGGACGGGTCGCTGTCGTTGTGGGCGCCTCTTCCGGCATGGGTGCAGCGATTGCGACTGCTTTGGCAAGAGAGGGTTGCCACGTTGCTCTCGCTGCTCGCCGCGCGGACGCTCTGGAAGCTGTGAAGCGCAAGCTTGTGGTTCGCGAAGGCAAGGTCATTACCAAGCCGACGGATGTCACCGACAGAAAGCAAGTCGAGGCACTCATGGCTGCAGCAACCCACGATCTTGGCCCTATCGACATCCTGGTTTCCTGCGCTGGTGTTATGTATTATACTATGATGGCAAATGCGCAGGTTGACGAGTGGGATCGTACAGTGGATGTCAATTGCAAGGGCTTGCTTCACTGCCTATCTTCGACAGTGCCCGCAATGCTGTCTCGTGGCAGTGGTCACATTGTCGCCATCTCATCGGATGCGGGACGTAAAGTGTTCCCCGGCTTGGGTGTCTATTCGGCAAGCAAGTTCTTTGTCGAAGCCACATTGCAGAGTCTCCGCCTCGAGACAGCTGGTAAGGGATTGAGGGTCACAAGCGTACAGCCTGGCAATACGGCTACAGATTTGTTAGGCATGTCGACAGACGCAGAGGCAATCAAGCAATACGGTGAGCCGACGGGCGCCAAGATTCTTGACCCTGAGGACGTTGCAAACTCTATCATATACACTTTGAAGCAGCCGGAACACGTTGCTGTCAATGAAGTGCTGATTGAGCCTCGCGACGAGCCGATTTGATCATCTTGATTGCGAAGCTGGGTTTCTTTACTTGAGCGCGCTGACTTGGTCTGCCATTTTATACATATACAGTAGCAACGGTCGTAACGAACATCGCTCTAACAATCAGGGGTCTTCTTTCAATCGTGCATTGCAAGGCGTGAAGAACTGGAGAGAGAAATGGCTTGATAATGCTAATGAGGATCACTCTGTCGGGTCTTTCTCAAATGTGAGGTCTTAATTCGTATTGTGACATTTGTCGTGCTAAAAAGCTATTTGATCCATCGGATTATGCAACGTTGATACGGTTTTAGCGTAGCATCACCCTTATGATTTATTCTTTTCCTGCCGACGCCGTCTAGAATGGAGTATGATGACAATCACACACACAATTGACGGCGATATGCTAGATGTGTTTATCGATCAATAATAGAGCAATTCTGGTGGATTTGAGTCGCTTGTGAAGCACCCAAAGTCATAGGGAGGCTGAGGACATATTGAACAGGGTCGCCCTCTGGACAATCTGCGAAATTCATACAGATTAGATCCGCATCGTGATTATATTACATGAACCTTACCGTGGGGCTACCAAGAACTGCGGATGACCGCTTTCAAGTCTTCAGATACAGGCCGTGAAGTCCCAAATATCAAGCTATAGGGTGGGAGATGAATTAAATCTCTGCATGCAAGACCTGACATGATGAACATGGAGACGAAGTTTCTGAGTATTTGCTGCTACACAATGACGCTAAGTTGTGTTCCCTCGCCAGCACACAGCACTGACGTGCAGATGCGACGCAGGCAACATCGACGCTTGAGAATTGCAGCATAGTCTTAGTGCAGAGCAGGAGGGTTGGGCTTCTGGGCAGGGACCCAGTCGAAAGTGCCCATAAGCTTCGTCAGCCAGATATCACCAGGCTCCTGAGCCATCGCGGGCTCGGGACCGAATAAGAGACTGCCACTTAGGAAGGTGTGGGGGAATCCTGGATCAAACTGGTATGCCTTCTCGATCTCTTTCACGTGCTCTTCGGTCAATGAGACATCCAAGGCCTTGATGTTCCCTTGAAGATGCTCGACCTTCCTTCCACCAATGATTGGCACGACGTAGGGGACCTTGTGCAAGAGGTATGCCAAAGCAACGCTGATCACGTCCGTGTCCAGCTCATTGCCAATCTTCTCGAGTACCTTGGAAACAGCCTTGTCGTGATCTGTGACCTTGTTCTGACGACCGGTGTTCTCCTTTTCACGCTCCTTGAAGCCTTGTTCAGAGCGTAGTCGACCCTGGCCCAGAGCACCCCAAGGGACAAGGCCCATGCCTTCGTCGCGAGCCATAGGGATGATCTCGCGCTCAAAGTCACGGATACTGGCGTTCCAAAGACCTTGATAAACGGAGAATTGGCGTAGACCATGGTCTCGAGCGTACTGGTTGGCTTTTGCGACGACCCAGGCTGGTGTATCGGAGATGCCCAAGTATATGACCTTCCCTGCGGCGACAAGGTCGTTCAGGCTGTGCATAAGTTCTGGTATGGTGACAGTGTAATCCCACCAGTGAACGTAGAAGAGGTCGATGTATGAAGTTTGAAGCTTCTTCAACGACAGCTCCAGGGAGACACGCATAGACTTTGCGCCAGTGCCACCGTAGTTGGATTGAATCTTTTCCTTCTCATGGTTCTTGTAAGAACTGGTGTATTTGGTTGCAAGGACAATGTCATCGCGATTTCCGCGAGAGGCCAACCACTCGCCAACCCAGATCTCGGACTCTTCGTTCTGGTAGTTGTTGGCAGTATCGATGAAGTTGCCGCCTTGGCTGACGAATTCATCCATGATCTTGAATGCAGTTTCTTTGGTACACTCTCCCATTCTCTCCTTGAGTGCTTCGCCAAAGTTCATTGCTCCAAGACAGAGTGGAGATACACGGACAGAGGCCGTGGGTGCCAACTGGCGATGGCGAAAGAGCTTCGACTTGGGTGCTTCGTTTGCCATCTTGGACAAGAACTGGAGGGCAGCTTCGTGGGTATTACTAGAACTACAAAGGACGAGAGATGGCGAGCAGTGATGAGAATGGTGAATGATGATTCTGGGATAGCGAAGAGAAAGAAGAAAAGAACAAGTCTGAGGCAGACGGCTGTTTATAAGAGTAATTGCATCAGTGCAGTCACCTACTACAAACGGGCCCGAGACCAAAGCCCACCTTGATGCTACAGAAAGATCATTGAGACATGCGAAACATGAGTCGGCTTGTTATTGCGATTGAAGCTCAATACAACGTCGGCATTTTCGACCAATAAGACGAGAACATACACTGTTGGTGGTGGAGCTACTGTCGGGGTATGGTCATCGGCCGAGGAGCTCTCGCCATGGCTTACGCACGATACGTGACGAAAAGGGTGTTCTCACATCCGGAGGTAACGGGGTGCATGAGAATCGAGGTGTGTTTCGCAGCTGGTTATGGGTGTCAATGGGGAGTTTCGGTGCTAAATTTATGCCAAGAGCGGGGTTGCGTCCGTGCAGTGTGACGTATGATAAGCAGGTCGCAGCTCAACGTGCACGTCCCATGCAAGTGTGTTATGTTCCATACCTTACCTCACCCAGCACGAGTATGTTGATAGACTGACATTACGATATCACAGTGCTGGGCATGATGCAGGACCTAAGGGAGGTGCGTAACCCCAGCGACGATTGGAAAGGAGTCACGGATCCTGTGAAGCGAAGGAGGTTACAGAATCGCCTGAATCAGAGAATATACAGTGCGTTATTCTGTCCTTTGACTATGAGAGTACCTCGCCACGCGCCGGCTTACAGTCTAACAATAAGGAATCTTTTGTAGGAAGAAACAGGGCGAACCCTTGTGCAGAGAAAAGAAGGCCCGCCAGCTACATAGATACATCCGTGCTCTCTCACCGATGGGATGTTGACGGTAGCGTAGCATTCCCTGGGAGCACGTCGGGACGAACCCACACAGATGCTAGCTTTCCTGTTTGTTCAGCCCTCGATACATCTCTTTCGAACGTCAGGTCTCCGACTGTTCCAACCAATGCGATTACCAAGGTTCCTTCTATCCATACCATGGGCGCCTCGGAGATTCGACGAACGATGGCTAGATATGAAAGATCAGCCATGCAGAACTTTGTGCTAGGCTCGCCGCGAATCGATCAGCTTATTACCTTGATTCAGTTCAACGTCTTTCGCGCCTTGATGAGCAACACATTTACTCTTGGCTTCGGCCTCGGATGGTTGCAGGAGGAAAGCGTCTCACCCTACTGTTTAGGCATGTCTGCATGGGAGCCAGGTTCCTGTCCCACAAGCCTTCGCCCAACCTCACTGCAGAAGACAAAAAAACACCACCCGTGGATTGACCTTTGGCCTATACCTCGCCTTAGAGATAACCTCCTCGGTTATGTGGACACTCAGGACGAGTACGAGCTTTGCAATGATCTTGTAGACTTCGTTGAGGTACCCAATGAGAGGACTGGCCTGATCGTTTGGACAGAGCCATGGGACCCTTCTGGCTGGGAGATCAGTGAAGCTTTTGCGAAGAAATGGCCACGCGTTATTGAAGGTTGTAATGACCTGTTTGAATCTACTAATCGCTGGCGAGCGGGGAGAGGCGAAACAGCCTTGTTTGGTAATATTCTGCGATCCTCTGTTGTTAATATGTAGTGCGGGACGCTGCGATACAATTTGCTGATCCTATCTCGTTGTTGGGCATGACTAAAGCACGATTATATCGGTGAGGTGCAGCAAAGACACATGAATTTATAGTCGTTGAGCTTGATACCCTAATTAACCTTATGTACTCCATGAGCTACGCAAGACTTCGAAGGGCATGCAACCGCACGAACCGGTAATAGATCTCTTCTTGGGCCACCTTAGATTGTGACAACATGTCCGCGATCCTCTGCCATTTTGGTGAGTTGACTCGTGGCGAAAACCCGAGCTGGTCCACAGCTAGAAGTGATGCATTATTCTTGGTAGGCTGAGGGTTCGGCCGGAGAAGGTTGGCATCTGGCGATCCAAGTTTCAGGGCTGGTTGGATGCAAGATCCAAGAAAGTAAGCCGCCTACATTAGTATGAATTGGCACGTCTGTTATCAGCTCGGCAGAGGTCATGGACCCACACCACTATGATATATACATACGTTGATGACGTGAGGCCAAGCATTGGTGAGTCCATATGTTCTTTCCGCCACGACTAATGCTATAAATGGCCTTCAGGTGTATGCTTTGTGTAATTCTACAATTCAGCTCTCAGCTGAACCATCTGCAAGAATGCCTGCACTTTCCCTTATGAATGCTACCCTTAATGCTACCATGAGAGGCGTCGTCTACCGGGGGATCCCCTTCAACATGACCGTGGAAGATCTTGCGCTCCCAGTAATCCAAAATCAAACAGACGCCATTGTCAGAATCACCACGTCAGCACTGTGTGGATCTGATCTACATGTCTATCGTGGTGTGAATGGTGGTACTCCCCCATTCGCCATGGGACACGAAGCCGTGGGATATGTGTCTGAGATTGGTAGCGCCGTGTCTTCACTCACAGTCGGCGAGTACGTTATCATACCTGACACTGCCGGACACGGGCACTTCCAGACCGAGCCTACCACTCTTGACTTCTTCGGCAATGGAGCTGCCTTATCTGACGGTCTGCAGTGTGAGTCACGAATGCCCCCTTTCCAGTATCGAACCACGAGGACTAATGAAATGATAAAAGCCGAATACGCCCGCGTTCCGTTTGCTGATGGTAATCTGATCCCAATACCCCTCGACCACAATACGACGAATCGGACGATTGAACAGGATTACCTAACAGTATCCGATATATTTGGTACAGCATGGACTGGTCTCAATTTTGCTGGCTTCGAGGCAGGTGATACTGTTGCTGTATTTGGTGCTGGACCTGTCGGTCTTCTTGCAGCCTACTCTGCTATGATTCGTGGCGCATCCAACATCTACATCATCGACCATGTGACCCAGCGACTTGATCGTGCAGCAAGCATGGGCTTCATTCCGATCAACTTCACCGCCGGAGACCCAGTTGAGCAAATCCTGGCTTTCGAACCTGATGGCGTAATGCGGTCCCTCGATTGTGTAGGGATGGAGCCGGTCAATGCAAACCTCGAGCTCCAAGAGGATATTGTTGTCGGAAACATGATAGCGGTAACGCATCAAAACGGCGGTATGGGTCAGATAGGGGCCTGGGGCGTGCAATCGTCGTCTGATGGTGCACCGCTTGGTGACAGCCTGTCACCTAACATTACCTTTCCAATCGCCGATTTCTTCTCCAAAGCACTGCGGTATCAGAGTGGCGCAGTGGACCCTAAGTTGGTCTCCAATGAACTGGTCGAACTTATCGCTACTGGGAAAGCGAGTCCGGGACAATTCATAGCGACAGCAGATATTTCGATTGAGGAAGCTCCCGAGTACTACATGCGTTTCAATCGTAGCGAGGAGATCAAGGTGTATATTCACTTCCCTTGAATACATCTGTTGTAGCAATATCTATAAGATTCCATTCTTCACACCTTGGACAGAAAAGCCTACGTGGTCTGGGTGATTGCTGAAACGCAGATATCATAGTCTTTCACGTCAATTGTTGCTAAAAGTGGCTGACCAACTTGCCCGGTCCCAGAGTTTAACCGAAGGCGATTCAGAGACAGCGGCCGGCCAAGCTGATAACGCGAGTCCCCGCATTCTTGTCTCCCTCTGTCATCTATCGTCTGACTTCGCCCATTCTGCAATCAACGTGTATCCATGCGATGGAATTATTAGAACCGCGATGGCAGAAGACGAAAGCTCAGCAGTTGAAAACAACGGTAATCGGCCTATCTTCGCTGGCAAAGGCAAGCGTTCAAGAAAGGGATGTCTTACATGTACTCAGAGCAAAGTGAAGTGCAGCGAGCGCCATCCAATATGTGACCGATGCAGTCGCACAAGAAGACAATGCGTCTGGCCAGGGATTAAACCGAGCTTGCAAATCCGCAGGCGTGGTGCTGGACCCTACAAAGACCGAGCCATGATGAATCCACGACCAATCGTCCCAGATGCACAACCACCCGTGCAGACGACTAGTCCCCAAGACGGAACTCCTGTCACGACAAGCAACTTTTCCAACCATCAGAAGGCAACGTCATCATACGCCGAGATGCACGTGACAGACGAGTTTCAAAGTCACTTTCCCAGCACTCCATGGGTTGAAGCGGAATCTGCTGTAGCACTACTTGCAGCAGTACCAAAGGTAGCTTCAGATCAGGGGATGTACCAACGAATTACCTTACCTAGTCCCACAGCTTCATCTTCACTAGCAGCGCATATACACTCACGCTCTTCGGTCATCATCGGACGACCAGAATGGGAGGCCTTGCAATTTTTCGAGGGTGTCTTCGCCCGAGTATACAGCCCAAAACCCTTCACCTGGTCACACTTGGGCGTGATATCACATTTCGGAAAGCAAGACGGTGCTGTTCAACACTTGATAGTCGCAACTTGTCTCGGACAGTTGGACAAAACGTCCAGCGACGGAGCCTTCTGGCGTTTAGGCAAGAAGCACTTCCAGACTGGAGCGCAGCTTGTAATACAGGAAATCAAGAAATCCGAGCTCGACCACTGCAAGATCTTCATTGCATTCTGGCTGTTACAGGTGACCTATAACACATACTGGGGGGACAAAGCTGCGGAGAGTTTGTCGAAATTGAGTCTAGCGATGGCGCAATATGTGCGCAAACACCAACTTCTTGATACTTTCAAGGCCAAGAACCCCAGCAACTATGGTCGAGAAGGGCTAGGCATGGTCACTGACAAAGAAAGAAGCCTGCTCGCTCGACTTTTAATTTTCAGTTTGTACGAGGATATCGATGCCGACTTCTGTCATGCAGGAGGCGCCTTCGCGGCAGAACTCTGTTCAGATCCTTCCGTCATCACTGCTGTCTACCTTACTTCCAAGGACTGTCTCAGTCACTATTTCGGCCCCATGTATCCTCATGAGGAACTTATGGACGACGTCCAGCGGTCAAACTTGTTGGAACTCCATTTTGAAGCCAACATGACACTGCAAACAATAAATGCCGCCTCCAACAACAACGCACCTCGGTCGGAGTTTGAGAAGATTGCAAGGCGTATGGAAGACTTGAAGTTGGTATGGAATTGATAGAAACTTGCATATACAGAGTTAAGACTAACGGCAGTAGCGACACTTGTCCGCATTTCAACTCACCCAAATTGTGAACGATGGAAACACTAAAGTCCTGTCCTCTGCAAACAATGTGGTCGCTCATTTCCTTGCAGTAGAGGTCTATAATTTCCAATGCCTGCAGGCAGAGACACGAGACTGTACATATGCAGCCGAGCTACACCGTGCTATCACGCAGCTTCTTCACACCATCGGAAATCTATGCAGGGAGTATCCCATGAATATGCCCTACCGGAACCAGTGGTTGTTTTTCATGGCTGGTATAGGAACCTCTGATCCAATCCATGTGGCATGGATAACAGATAAGCTCAAACAAGGGCGTTATTATCGTCCGTTGAAGAAAGCTATCGACATGCAGCGTTTGTTCAACTTCGAGATGAGTATAGCGGATGTTCGCTCGCTGTTTTGGGGGTTCGAGGACGGCGTGTGGGAAGCGAGAAATGTAAAATCTTTGGAAGATGATCAGCCGGGACATGTCGGCGGCACATTCGAGTGTATTCATTGAACATACGACGCGGGTATACGATACTATGAAGAATCTGTAAGATCATCCTTCTCACGGCAGCTCGATGGGAAAGCGAGTTTGATCATATGCGAGCAGCAGAATCACGTCGGAGAAGCGACCTTGTTACACTCATCAATCCCGCACCCGCTATCGTCATGACACCACCATATATCCAGCACCCATGATATCCCAGAGAGCCCAGCACTGCACCTCCGATCGGAGTTCCAAATAGGAGACTGAATGCAATGAGCATAAAGTACATGCCCATTCTCGTCCCAACCAGTGCCTTGTTCGGCGTCAAAGCGACTATGACACTCGGCATAAGCGACACAAACGTGCCAGAGACAAAGCCGTATATGGCGCAGATCACCACAAGCGATGCAAGGCTACTTGTGATGGCCAGCAAGCACAGTATCATGACCCCAGAAAGAAGGGCACACGGAAGCAAGATGTTCAACGCACCATATCTATCCGCAATAAGGTTGGGGAGAATGCGACCGAACAACGATGCTCCGTTGATGATAGGCACAAAATAGAAGGCGATATTCTCGTTGGTGATTGATTTGTCAATGGCAAAAAGCTGGACGTAGTAGAAAGGAACGTAGAGACCTAGAAATGCGACCAGGATGCCGGACGTGAATGTGACGAATGTCGGTTGTTTGAGGGCGGACAAGTCCAACATCTTCCGATGCGTCGACGGTACAACCCGAACTCTCATTACAGCATTGGATATGAGGAGGCCGAATAGGGCGAAGAAAGCAATGACGCGAACGGCCCACCCGAAGCCAATGCGAGGAAGAAGGCGATGTAGAAGGATCGGGTATATGACTCCACCTAGACTGCTTCCAGATGCGGCTATGCCGATTGCGATTGACATCCTGGTGGTGAAATAGGTAGGCAAAATAGCAAGTGTTGGGACAAAGAGAGCTCCCGCTCCAAGCCCGACGCATATTGCTTGAGCTAGAAAGACCTGCCAATAGGTATCGCAAATGCTCAACATCATGTGGCCAGAACAGACTAAGAAGGTTCCTGTACGGACGAGAGTCTTAAAGTAGCCAGCATCGAAGAGTGGACCAACAACAATGCTGCTGAACATGATAATGAAGGACTGGACGGAGCCGATCCATGATATTGCCGATGATGATTCATCATGTAGAAGGTCCACTTCGTAATAGGTCTGGAATACGCCGTAGGAGTTGATGAGGCCCCTGGATCTTGCTCAATTTCAAGATGTTCGCATCCACAGTGGAAAGGTGCGTTCTTACCATGTATTTAGGAAAAGAAAGAAAGACCCGAGTACCTGTAGCCAGGCCACAAGACCACCGTTGGGAATATGGTCCTCCTTCTGCTCGACCGACGATGTGGATGGGGAAGTCGATGTATCGTCGAAACCTTCCTCCTCCAATGCAGGCTTTGAACGACTAAACCATACTCTGATGCCAAAGTTCTTTTCGTCGGACATGGTTCAAGCAGCAAGACATCAAGATCCTTGGTGATTAGGAGTACTCGTGACGGCAGACATGGTGGTTTTACATAACTGGCTACTTGTCGTGCCAAGAAGTCTGTGAATTATCACTCAAAGATATACGCGGTCATCTCACTATCGCCGCTGAACACCATTACCCGATTGGCAACTCGCGGTTATTGAATACAGTCTACTTAATAATGGGCTCAGTGACCATTGAAGTCCTGTAATGGCCGATTTGCAAACGGCCTGTGCGGCGCGATAGGCTATTGCAGCCAATCGGCCAAGTATACAGAAGCCTTGTCTCGGCTATCTTGAAATTGTGGGGAGAGAGTGTAAATGGTGCATACAACCGCCAGAGTTTAACAATATCTCCGCTCTAAACACAGCTTTAGATACCACATTATTGCTATTCATATAAGATTGTATTCACAATCAAATTCAAAGTCTTCATCGGATTTCCAACTTTTGCTTCAGCTCGGATTCATCCTCTGAACAACCAACTCCGCTGCTACCATGATTTCGTTAAGATCTTCCATTGAAGATGCAAAGGAGGAACTGATAGCACTAAACCACCTCGTAAGACCTGCTATCGTTCCATCTTTCACTTTCTTGCAAATTCTGATATCATCCTAGATCCACAGCAACCCAGAGTTATGCTTCGAAGAGCGCACAGCCCACGATGGCATAGTCGGATGTCTCAAAAAGCTTGGATTTCAGGTAACTCCACATGCCTACGGAGTGCCAACTTCTTTTGAAGCGGAGTATGGAAGCGGTGGTAGATTGGTTGTGTTCAATGCAGAATACGATGCTCTTTCGGAAATCGGTCATGCATGTGGACATAATCTGATGGCTGTTCAAGCCCTGGCAGGATTCATTGCAATCGCTGGGCAATTAGAGTCCTCTGGTCTCCCAGGCCGTGTCCGAATCTTGGGCACCCCAGCAGAAGAAGGTGGTGCTGGGAAGGCTCTGCTCATCTCGAAAGGAGCCTACCAAGGGGTCGACGCTTGTGTCATGGCTCACCCCGCACCGCTATACGCAGAGTACTCCAAGGAGTACAATGGTATGTGCTTCATGCCTAACCTTTCGGCCGGCTCTGTTCGCATAAGTTTCACGGGCAAGGTAGCACATGCAGGTTTTGCTCCTTGGCAAGGCGTGAACGCCCTAGACGCAGTCGTTCTAGGTTACAATGGTGTCAGCATGCTCCGACAGCAGATTGAACCAACAGAAAGAATGCACGGCATCATCACGGAGGGTGGAGTGAAAGACAACATGATTCCAGACATTAGTGGTGTCGAATACACTGTGCGAGCCCCGTCAGTCAACCAGACTATCGCCCTCAGGGAGAAACTCATCAAGTGCTACGAAGGAGCTGCAACAGCCACGGGCTGCTCCATCAAGGTTGAGCGAGGCAAAGTCTACGCGGAACTACACCCGAACAAGTTTCTCTGCACCATATTCTCCGAAGCGGTAGAAGACCTAGGGATTCCCATGGTGTGCGATTTCGAGACTGGCGTGGTCAACGGTGGTGCGACAGACCAGGGAAACGTTAGTTATGTCGTACCGTCAATTCATCCCGTATACGGTATCGAGGCGAACAAGGGCGAATACAACCACACACTTGGCTTTACCAGGGCTGCAGGGACTGACTCGTCATTCGATCGTACAATGCTCGTCGCGGAAGGATTAGCGTATACAGCCTGGAAGGTTCTTAGTGATGACGATGTAGCATCCAAGATGAAGGCAGAGTTCGACAAGGACAGAAAAGATAGGGAAGATGCTGGAACTCTCATCTCTATCGCGGATCTTGGCAGCTACGACGAGCAGACCTTTACCAAGGCTGGCGTGATCCCCATCAGGTGTTCCTGCGGCCATGCACCAGAGAAGTAGAGAAATGGAACACCACTAGCCTATGTAGGAGATTGTGAAGAGGATACCATCTGCTCTGAGCTCGCATATTTGTTCATCATGAGGTTCGCGATCTTTCAATTATTGCCACTACGTTCTATACTTCGAATCCCTCTATCAAGACACAACCCTAGATCTAGATACGAGATAAATGGAACTTGCTGTATAAGACGTGTGTTTTCAGTTTTCACTTCTGTTGCCCTCCCCTAAAAATCACGAGTATTGCCAGACTGGCCGCGATCGCTACTCCTAGCATACACATGACTGTCTCTATCGTTAGATTTATAGATCGTACATTTACCCGACCATTTTAGCTATTCAGCTCTCAAATGGAAGCGTGCAATGAGAAGCGGCTTGAGGAGATGCTCGCAATGTCATTAGCTTTTACAGATTATTCCGACAGACCTTACTGCCTACCTGAACACATTGCTTCCCTTCCTTGCCAATTCATTATTGACCAAATCTATGTTGTCATGTGGTTTATCTGCTCACCCTTTTCTTCCATTGTGTTGAGTCGCCCATTATCTTTCTTATCGCAGCGATTTGGATTAGCCTTCTATATCAAGTGTAAGATCTCGGCCCTGATTGGCTGAAATTGCCGATGCTGAGCATGCTCACCCGAGCTTTGCTATCTGTTACTGATCACATTCAGGTCATCAAGACCGGACATGCAGCAGGAAGTATGAATAGCGGTAGAATGATTGGCAGGCAATTACGAACTAATATTACCGAAGGCTGTCACAAATTCACCGTGCCTCTAGTCGCCGATAGGCTTGGCCTTATCTGGTCCGAGTCCATACAGTTCGATTATCGAAAGATTTATAGCTATTTCATGCTACTGAAACAGCACTTTGCCCGCTGGGCCGGGGATAGTCCTGCTGCCTGGCCTGAGCGGCGCATGAGGGTTATGAGCAAAGGAAGCGTAGGACATGGCTAAGAGTCATGGAAAAGCCGCAATTTACTGCTGCACGTGGCACGGAAGGATGTCGCAGGTTGTGGAATCAAACTCATGCCACAAAACTATATTATTATGCAATTATTTGCCTGAGGATAGAGATTCGAGAGGAGAGTGGAAACGAGTAGTAAGATTTAAACGTGGCTAATATTCTTCAATCATGAGAGAGGTCATGTGAACATCGTTCCCCTTCTTTGTCGACATCTTGCTGTCCTCGAGACATTAGCCACGCAGCCATCTTAAGCTTCGCGATGTCTGAACTGCAAGCCTGGATGATTGAGTCGGCTATCGGTTCGACGCGCTATGGACATGCTGCATATTTTATTGTTATATTGGGGAAACTTGCTTCTCGTAGTAATCAACTCGATCACGCAGTTGACTGATACACTATGAAGATATCACTTTACAGTCCCACCCAGTGAACTGTCTGCTCAACCTCGAAGTCAGCTGTCAAAAGGATCCTATCACTGCTCGATCCAACAAGCAATTGATAAGAGCCTTTTTCCATTGTCCATTCATTCCGACTCTCATCCCAGAAGCTGGTAGCACATTTTTTATCCATCGTGACCATTGCTCTTCGAGTGTCGCCGGCCGGGACACTGACTTTCGTGAATCCTTTAAGTTCCTTCAGTGGCCTGATTATGGAAGGATCAACTTGTCTGACGTAGACTTGCACCACTTCCGCACCTTCACGCGTGCCTTGGTTGGTTATGTCAACACTGAGCTTCAGTATGCTGTAGTCCTCGGTCGAGTCCAACATCAGGTTGGAAAAATTAAAGATGGTGTAGGAAAGACCGTGACCGAAGGGAAATAACACGTCCTTGCTCGTCTTCTCGTAGAAACGATATCCGACGAATATGTCCTCTCCATACATTACCCGGCCCCTCTCAGATCTGAAGTTGAGGAAATTTGGATTGTCCTCTACGCGTTTAGGAAAGGTCAAAGGAAGTTTGCCACTCGGGTTTCTGTCCCCAAATAGCACATCTGCAATCGCGCCGCTCCCTTCATTACCACCATACCATGCATGTACAATGGCCGAGGCACTTTCTACCCACGGCATTGACACTGGGGTGCCTGACTGGATGACAACCGCTGTATTTGCATTTGCAGCAATCACCGCACTTATCATCGTATCCGTGGTTGATCCAAGTCCCATATCGATACGATCGTGACCTTCAGCTTCACTGCCAGCCTGTCATGGTATCAGTAACTTCATGCAACATGTGCTTCGCCACAACTCACGCTCTGACCCGCACAAATGATGACTTGGTCAACTTCCTTCGCCAGTGCCACGGCTCTCTCGATCTCTCCTTCGGTATTGAACTTTTTCACGCAGCCGACCCTGAAACCACCTGCTCCCATGCCTGCAGCACCCGGTCTAGAGACTTTCTGTGTTGGCGCGGTACCAAACTCGATTTCCAGACGATACTCAACATTAGCAGTCAATCGCACAGTTCCAGCTTCCTCTTTGGTGCCAGCTCCGAGGAAGCTATCGCCCACTTCTTGATTGGTCGCATTGTCAACCAAGATCTGACCGTCAACAAAGAGCTTCCCTGTGCCATTCACAGAGAGACCGAAGAGATAATCGCCATCCTCATCGGGTGTGAAGAAGGCTTCAACATCTGCGTAGAATAGGAAACCAGAGATATGTGGATGCTTGTAATCTACAAGCATAACCAAAGTATCGTCAACAACAAGCTCCTGTAGCATCTTCCGCTCTTCATGATCTCTGGCGTGCGAGTAAATCTTCATATTGAAGCCAGTTCTTCCATCGCGGGTTCTCAGCCGACCATTCATCAGAGGCAATTGGTCGTAAGACAGAGCCCCTAATGTATAACGTGGAGACTTGACTTTTTCGGCAATGCATTGGTATGGCGGTGTGATGTGAAATGGCCTTAATGATGCGGATCCTCCTCCAGATATTGCTGCTGTTTTAGCATTTGGTCCTATTACTGCAGTCTATTTGAATGGTTAGTGACCGGCAGAGCTATCTTCCTGTGGGGTTTTAATACCGTTCTTTCCTTCTTGAATGGTAATGTAAATCCTGTATTCTTCAACAACACAATTGATGCTGATGAAAGCTCACGTAAGGTCGTAGCTGTCTCCGTGGTGTCGGATGATACTTCTACTGCATTTTCCTTAATATACGCACCGGATGTGCGTCGGACAAGCTGCAGTACTTTCCGAACCCTTTCGTCAAGTGTCTCCATTTTGACCTTCCCACAACTCATCGCTCGTCTTAAAAGAGCGCCTCTCCAGATTGTGGGACCGGGCATCTCCAGATCCAGTCCAGCATTGATCGAGCCCGTGGCGGAATAGGTTCCGAACCTTGATCCTTTAGTACCTGACACCCGCTTAAGGATCTGTAAGACTCACCAATCACTGATGATTGCTCCATCAAATCCCCATTCTTTTCTCACAACATCCTGAAGGTATTCGGAACCTTCACTGACATGTCTGCCATTAACTCTGTTGTATGAAGCCATTAGCGCCCAAGGTTGAGCGTCCCTCACAGCAATCTGAAAGGGATACATGTAGATTTCTCGTAGTGCACGGTCTGAGACAATAGCGTTGTAAAGTTTTCTCTCATGCTCTTGGTCATTGCATACAAAGTGCTTCAGACTCACTCCGACTCCTTCAGATTGCAGACTCTTGATTTGTGCTGCCGCAAGAGTGCCGGAAAGAAATGGATCCTCACTGAAACTTTCGAAACCACGGCCACCGAGCGGGGAGCGAGGTATGTTGACTGTAGGCCCAAGAACGATGTGTACACCTTTGGATCTAGCTTCCGTCGCCAGAAGCTTGCCGGCACTGCACATGAGCTCCGCATCCCATGTCGCTCCGAGCGCAGTACCGCATGGCAGACAAGCTGCAGCTGCCCCATTGAAAAACTTGGTCCCTCGAATACCATTGGGACCGTCGGACATGCGAATTGACGGGACATTAAGACGAGGAAGTGCTTGGGTATGCCAGAAGTCCCGCCCTGAGACGACTTAGTTCGAGATGAAGCCAAAGATAGACTCAACCTTGAGTGCGTCAACATACCACTAAGCAAACTAATCTTTTCGTCCACTGTCAGTTGAGACAGAACATCTTCAGCGTCAAAGCCTGCCATATTTTAATCGAGTCCCCAAGGTCAAGAACAGAGTGTTCTCCTCTCGAGGCGCAAATCAATTTGGCGCGACAGTTACGGGAGGCCAGTAGAGGACAAGGTGCTGGCGTGCCGGTGTCTACACGAGATCACGGTGGACACTGTGTATTTCATCGAACGACTCCCATGATCAGGCAATTTGGAGGCGAGCGAGCAGATTAATCGTCGTAATCGCTCCACAGCACGCGCCGCGGCGGCATACTGCGTCTGCCTATCTTGTCACCATATTCCCCATCATCTATCCTCCCGATTGCTGGTCGCATAGTAAGGTTCGGTGGTAAAGTCTGGTCTGCCGAGATCAGTTGCTAGTAGTTGAGATTGACATTGTTTCCAATGGCGTCGTATTGCTATCGTCGAGCTTTTATTGGTCCATTTACCCGATCAAGAGTCTGTGGGGCACCACTTCAAGCGATAACAATATACTCCACACTTTGGAAGAGCCGCAACTGAGCACCATTAGTCAACTGGATGATTTCACATTTAAGATATTCTGTGATCAATGTAGCTCTGAACCCGTTATCGGATACATATTTCAAGATACTTAACACGACGTTCCGCATTTGTTTTGCAATATTGATGCGCTTTTCCCATTGTCGCCGTATTATCCCATTCACACTGGCACAGCAACATGTCTTTCTGGGCCCCCCCTACCAAGCCAAAGAGTCTTCTTGGCTACCACAGAATTCTTTCCCCAACTGCAGGGGTCAAGGTGTCCCCGATTTCTCTTGGAGGAATCAGCATAGGTTCATCATGGTAAAGATGATCAGACGATCAGAATGGTGTCAATGGCTGATTTCGTGTAGGGAAGAACTTTTTGGAGTCAATGAAGACCCTTTCAAGCTCCTCGACACATATTTCGACCTCGGAGGTAACTTCATCGACACTTCCAACTCTTACCAGGCGGAGTCATCAGAGAAACTTATCGGCGAATGGATTGAAAAGCGTGGCAATCGTGATCAAATAGTGCTTGCTACAAAGTACAGCGCTGGCTATAGGGGTCACAATCGTGAGGCAGAGCCCATGCAGTCAAACTTTTCCGGCAACTCTGTGAAGAGCATGCAGGTATCCGTTCATGCAAGTTTGAGGAAATTGCGAACCGATTACATTGATCTCCTCTACGTGCATTGGTGAGCAGGAACGCGAGACATGCAGACAATACTGTGTTCTAACTGGGTGGTGCAGGTGGGATTTCGCAACTTCTGTAGAGGAGGTCATGCGAGGCCTACACGTTCTTGTGATGGCAGGCAAAGTTCTTTATCTTGGTATATCCAACACTCCAGCATGGGTCGTGGTCAAGGCCAACGATTGTAAGTATCGACCCCTTCCCCTGCAGTGCACGAGGCATTTCTTGCTCATTTACTAACCTGATTCCAAGATGCAAAAGCGCATGGTCTTACACCATTCTCTGTATATCAAGGCAAATGGAATGTGGCTTTTCGCGACATGGAAGCAGAGATTATTCCAATGTGCCAAGATCAGGGTCTGGCCATCGTTCCCTGGGCTGCTCTTGGGGGTGGTCGCCTAAAGACTAAGGAGCAACGCAAGAAAGACGCCGCTTCTGAGACTGCTCGATCGGAGAAAGGACTTCGAGATATCGATATTGCAGTTTCGGAAACCTTAGAAAAGATTGCAGATGCCAAAGGCACCACACTGCAAGCTGTGGTAAGTCTGCTTCACCATGTGTCAAAAAAACTTACAAAGATCTCACGTCATGTGCAGGCAATCGCATATTTACTGCAGCAGTCGACATATGTCTTTCCGATCGTTGGCGTTCAGACTGTCGAGCATGTGAAGGCCATGGCAGATTCGCTGTGCATTCAGCTTACGGGAGAGGAGATGGACGAGATTCATAGAGTGTCTGAACTGGAACCTCTCTTTCCTATACCGTTCTTGTTCAACTTCCGAAGGGACAGGAAATATGATTTGACATTGACACCTAGCGACCAACAGCAATACCAAATGGGCGCCTGGATCGATGCTCCACCTAAGCAACCAGTAAGTGTGCGCTCAACGTCACAAAAACTTCTCTGCTAACTTTTTACTAGCCTTATAAACCGCGTCTTGGGGGTGTCTAGTTTCTAGAATTTGTGCTGCGAGCGATGGAATGATGCCGTATATAGGAACAAGAGAAACAATGCGAATTAAAACTGAAACATGCTACCATCATAATGCTCGTGAAGTAGTTCTTTGCAAGACTAAAAAGATATTGAGAGATGGAGTGCGTCGAAGAAAACTCAGATGCCGGTAGAATATCCAGTTGTGTATCTCGAATCGGAAGGAAATAGTATCATTTGATACTCTACCCACCTTTATTGTCTTTACTCAATGTCCTTCGATTACGGTTCGGATTTGAGATTATGTTCTTGAGCAAATTGCTTCTAGTCGTCAATTCTCGGAACTTCATGACTTAGGGCTTACGATGCGTAAGTTTCGGCCACAAGGTACGGATCAATGGCGTTGGCATTACTTATCACGCTTTCGGAAATTTCAGCCAACCGGGACTGCGCTCGCTATCTGCAAATCTATGTCCAGGTATGATGGCTTGGCTGAGCCATCCCTATCCAGGACCGTTCTAATGCTGATAGCTTCGCGAATGCCTTATCTATAGAATCTAGAGCCTTTCAATCGTCTATCTTTATCACTTGGTCGCCGAGATCTGGGCTGACAGCGCCACAATCAACGTATATGCGATTACAAGACACCGGTATTCAATTCTAGTATTTTATAACATTGGACTTTCCTATTAATGGCACTCGAACGATCACAGATACTGCGGTTACATCAATAATCGGAACAAATACTCCAAGCAACCATGTCGAAAGCAGTTGACAACAAGTCTGTCAATGCCCATGAGTCATCAGTATGCGGAGAGCCTGTCGAGGGACAGATTCTCTATACTGCTGAAGAAGAACGACGAGTTGTTCGCAAGATCGATCAGCGGTATGTTCTTTTAGTCAGCCTTCAAAAGTACATAGCTAACCAAAATGTAGCTTACTCCCTCTTATGTTTGTGGCGTACATGTTGCAGTTCCTAGACAAGATCACTTTGGGCTATTCTGCAATCATGGGAATCATTGATGATACTGTACGATAGGTTTGATTCCGCGAGCATAGAAGAAGACCCACTCATAGCGTACAGCATCTTCATGGTCAGCAATACTCCTGGGCATCGAGCTCATTCTACTTCGGTTACCTTGC
Source organism: Dothideomycetes sp. NU200 (assembly GCA_027943355.1). Classification (NCBI taxonomy): domain Eukaryota; kingdom Fungi; phylum Ascomycota; class Dothideomycetes; species Dothideomycetes sp. NU200. The sequence goes on from BSCJ01000003.1 coordinate 1,536,594, forward strand.
AGCGACGTACCCAATCAGTTACGGCTTCGTCAAGTTGCCTCTTGCGAAGTATCTTTGTTCCTTCATGTAGGCGCAGTATCTGTCATGGCAAACTATTCTCTCGCTGACGGCTCAAGGATGATCTGGTCGATCATCTTACTCCTTCATCCCGTCGCTTCCGATTTCGGTGGTCTTCTTACTCTACGAATCCTCCTTGGTATTTTTGAGAGTGCTATAACTCCAGGTTTCAGTCTTATCACGAGCATGTGGTACAAGCCATCTGAACATGCCTCTCGACACGCGGTATGGTTTGCCGGCAATAGTTGCTCCGCGATATTTGGTGGATTGCTATCTTACGCGATTGCTCACATTAGTGGAGTTGCGGCGTGGAAGGTATCGCATATTCCCTTCCTCGAAGAGCAATCCATTGACCCTCAGACAGATCCTTTTCGTCATTTTCGGCGGAGCAACCCTACTGTGGACGGTCTTGATGCTCCTTTTCCTCCCAGACAGCCCCAACAAGGCCACGTTCCTCAATGAAGCGGAAAGAGAGATTGCTGTCGCTAGAGTGCAGGCAGCGCAGCATACGCAGCAGGGCGAGTATAAGATGTACCAAGTGAGAGAGGCTCTGATCGATCCGAAATCCTGGCTCGTCTTCACCTATGCTTTCATGTCATCCGTGGCAAACGGTGCTCTCACTGGTGTAAGTGCTTCCCCTCGCCTGTTCAAGAACCCAAACTGACTTCTCCTTCAAGTTCGGTAGCATTATCATCAAAGGGTTCGGATTCTCCACGTTCAATGCCCTTCTTCTCAACATCCCCTCGGCTGTCTGGGGCGTGTCACTCGTCGTGACCGGCATGTTCGTGTCGAGCAAGTTCAAAAATTCCCGAATCATACTCGCCACAAGCTTCCTCGTTCTGTCTTTTGTAGGGGCGTTGCTCATCCGCGAGCTACCTGTACACATGAAGGTTGGCAGATTGATTGGTAGTTATCTCTTTGCATCGTGCGCGGCCGCTTTCCCGTTCATGTTGGCTACAATTGCATCGAATGTTGCAGGCCATACAAAGAGAACGGTGGTCAACGCAATTTTCTTCGTTGGGTACTGTGCTGGAAACCTTACCGGGCCCCAGGCGTTCAAGTCAACGGAAGCTCCCGAGTATCCAACAGCTTTCGCGGTCATGATTGCCTGCATGGTCATCGCTATCGTGGCTGTTGTCTGCCTTGGGTTTCTCTTAGTTGTTGAAAATAAGAGAAGGGAGAGAATATTCTCCTTGGCCTTTATTGAACCCGTCAACGCTGGTGTCACTGAAGAAGAGCATCCGGCTACAGTCGATGATCTGACAGATTGGGAGCAGAAGGCTGCATTTAGATACACCTACTAGTCCCGAACTGCGTGAGTGGATCAAGCATGTTAGAACCGGGCAGATCATATGAAGAACATTCTTATATTGTTCTTTGTTTCCCAGAATATTGAAGTTGGACGATACTGTCGTCAAAGAGTGCGTTATCTTCTGCGCATCATTGACAGACGATCTTCAGCCGTAGCTGCTCAGTGTCGTAAAAAACATGATCTTTAGGCTGTCTAATGATATTGTGACTCTGTCATCACTCGTACAATTGCAATCGTGCCTGCCGTGATCCTCCCTCTTCCCATGTTCTATTGTCCTCTTTGGTCGAAACCATATTCCCTAATCTGGCTCAATGCCACTTTTTCCCAATGCTCTACTTTGGCATAATCTGTGACTGTGAGGTACAGCGGTACAACCGTACCGCAACCTTGGATATTTGTGGCTTCCTATCGGGCATAGCGAACATGTCCGTGGGACTGCTGAGCTGAAGATTCTTTGAGATCGAAGTTCTCTTCATCAGAAGTGCTCACGACTTGCGCGAAATTGCGTGGATAACGAGAACGGCGGAATTCCCGGAGGGAGATGAGACTTGCATACGAAGCGAGGATGCTATTGCGTACATCACATCAGTCGTTGTACTGTGATATCGTCTTGAGATAGCCACACATACCTCATGATAATGGCAAGCACAACCACGATCCAGCCAAGGATACAGCCGACCTTTATGCAAACAGAAATCTGTGCTTGGATGATCAAAAAAGCGACTGCTCCCCAGAAGACGATTTCTAGGGAGTTGAGAATCAAATTCGCTTTGAGACTGGCCCATCTGCGACAAGATTGGACATGCTCGGTCAAGAGCTGATATCCAAGAATAATGAGCGATTTAGCTCCCTGCATTCTGCTTAGTATCACGAGATAGGGGCGCACGTTTGGATGAGGCCTTTACCATTCCCAATGCAATCGTATTGGCTCTCGTTCTTGGCTGGCCTTTCATGAACAGGCGTGGTACGGAAAGCCCCATAGCAGCCACTGCTATCACGATTTGGACGATGTGGAGCCAGAATTTAAAGCGTGGGTCGAACACGGGTTTGTCGAAGAAGGCCATTGCTGGTTTTTTGGATCAAGATTTCGTAGTTGTGTTTGGATGGAAAGAAGAATGGAAGCAAGTGATAGCGTGTATAGAAAAATCTGTGAGGCTTTGTTTGAAGTGGCAGAAAGATGAAGGGAATATGAAAGATACACATGGCTGAAGCGCAAGTGACATGAACTTATATGGGATGCCAAAGGAGGCAGTGCTATAGCTATTGACGCAGATGTTGAGTAGAGTGTTGGTATACTCCGTATATAAGCTTGGCTGTGGTAGGGTTTAGAGGAGAAGTACACCGTCTGGTATACGGCGTATAGAAGCTTGGCTTGAAAACTCCATTCCCTGCTGGTAAGTGCGCAAGTGGTATGGATTGACGAGTAGCATAACGGATATAGACTTCAGTTTTTGAGATCTGGCTTTGATCAGTTTCTAGTGTTCAAAGCGCATTGTCAGACGGCTTGTGTATGCTTCGATGACGGAGGCAAGATACACCGCTAATGAAGTCGCTGCTTGGCCGCACTGCATATCAAGGCAGGTGGAGATGTTGGAATATATCAACTCAACCAAGATCGTACAGGTGCGTAAGAAGCAATGATGTGTACGATTGGATACGAGTACGTACCAGGTACGAACTCGCAGGTGGGATTGTTATCCTACTTGTTCTGGACGAGGGGTCCATCATGCCAAGAGATAGGCTACAATGCCAAGGACATTTGAGTCACTGAGCTTCGCGCTAGTGAACAGAAGTCTTCAGTGATTGGTTGGTTGAGCCGACTCTCGACTGGCAGCTGTTATGTCCGCAATGCAGTCTTAACCATCAGCACACGAGTACCACTGTAGACATCTGTCGTCATCAACGATTTGCTCTGGATTGATAGAGCTCAAGGATGAGTAGTCGTGAGGTAGCGCCCATATTTATACGTGCATACAGCTGTGTCTCTTGCATCACCTACTTATGTCCGGAGCCCTACAGCACTAGAGATGCAGTATGTAAGAAGGATCTGAGCGTGCCGCGACATCATCATATCTTATCCAAAGCCAGAGAAATGAGCTGATGGACGGCGAAATAGGCCCGCCATACACCACTATCGTAAGAGCAAAGAGATGGCAGAATCGCAAGACAGACGATCGAGTTGAGTCGAGCAAGTGGAGGCAGACAGATCCGTTACACTGTAAGGCAGACAAAACAGCGTGGCAGATCTGTACTGTGTATTCGGCATGTCAAGAGATGGAGATGAGACAACACCATGAATGAAGATAGGAAAGCCCATGAACAGAACATCAAACTGGGCTCAAGCATGTCGCCATGTTGACCAAGAAGTCAGGACGAGCCTCACGTCTACACCCAATGGCATGCTACCCGCGTGACACTATGAACAGAATGAGAGCATACTTCGGCCATGGAAGAGCCGTTCAACGATGATGAGCTGACGAGATGAGTCACCTAGATATGAGTGACGAAACCATGCATCTGGAACAGGATCTTGCGTTTGCACTAGATGTCATAACGTCTGTCTATCTCGACTCGATAGCATGGAACTATCGCTAGATGGAGTATTAGACATGACGTATCCGACGAGAATGAGTTGAGAGATAGGTGGCCAAGGACTCGCGTTCGGACAAGATCTGACGTCTGCGCTGCATGGCATAACACATGTCCGTGACCAGTCAGCGAGATGTGTTTTGTTGCTAGAAGTATAGCGATAAATTAGATACATAAGTGGAAGTGAATTTACACTTGCTACTACAACCAAAATCGTGAAACACATGCCCGACTACAACATAGTTGTTGACGGCTATGCTCCTGATATACAAAATAGACACTGCTATTCCTTTTTATAACAGAGCCAGCACGACAGTTGAGATTATGCACAATGCCATACAAAACTTCTCGTGTCCTTGTTGTGCATCATTGCGGGAACCCGTCGCCTGCACTGACGAAGAAGCCGCACCTTCCACACCAGTGGCGGCACTGCTTCCCCTAGCGCCTGAGGTGGGGCGATGAGATGAAACGCCAGGAGAGGACGAATCCGACTGTGTCGTCCCACTTGAAGGTGAACTTGGCGATACCGTCGAGATCACGGGTCCTGTAGCGTCGCTCGCGAGACTGTACACCAAAGAATTTGATAGCGTAACCACATTGCCACCCACAAGCAGAGTATGGGAGTCGATCACGTATTCTGAAGCCGAGTTGGGATGCGCAATGAAAGAATCTATAGTAAGTGTGGGTAAAGCAGAGGCTGGCCGTGTGGAAGCTGTTCCTTGTTGAGATAATGTCGATGTGGAGGAGCCAGCAATTACAATGGTTTGAGAGCCACTAGTCTGTATTACCAGTGTAGCGGTTGTGGCAGATCCAGATCCTAGGATGATCGCTGATCCTGGAACAATGGTTTGCCCATCAACGACGTACAGACCTGAGGCATCGGGTGTGATTGTGCTTCCGCCAATTATGATCGGAACCATGCTGTGTGTCATAGGAGATATTGACGATGGCACGAGTCCCATTCTTGAGGATCCAATATGAAGGACTGTGCCAGAAGGTCCTGTAGATAGCGCGATAACTGTAGTTGAAGATCCAGATCCTACAGTAATGGACGATCCAGGCATAAGAGTCTGACCTGATATCGCGTATCCAAAAAGGACATTGGGGTTGACTGTGGCCCCGTTGATAACAATTGGCGGCAGAATAGTCTCCGTCGTTGGCCCTGCAGAGGTCTCATAAACTTTCGACGATGAATATCCAACTTGAATTGTCGAGGATGACTCGAAAGTCGAGGCGCTAACGATAAGAGTTGTGGATGACCCAGAACTGACAGTGACTTGTGATTGAAGTGCAAGTGATGGGCTAGGAACCTGAATTTGGGATGAGTCATCCATACTTGATGTTAGCGTTTCCATGCCAATTGCTGACATGTCATGGGATGATGGCAAAGGATGGGAAACAAAAGATGTCGGGCTCGGCTCAGTGCCTCCATCAAGGGCTTCATTTGCTACCGGTGATGCCGTGACAACCAGCCCAATTATTGATGCAATCACGTCTCCAATGCGTTCTGTCGTTGTCGTAGCCTGGGAGACAGGTACATCTGTTGCGCTCTGAGAGGCAACCTCGTATTCAGAAATGTCATTTGCTTGTGAAGTGACTTTCATTGTCTGTTCGAGTTGGGATGAAGCAGCTGTCATCGCAATGCTCGATATCTCTGTGCTCTGAGTACCCACCTCTGGAGATGAGCCTTCCTTTCCTGACGCGGTGGACATAAGAGGAATGATCTGGCTTATTGGGTGGCTTGACGACACCAAAGATGAGTCTTCCGTTCCAGAGATTGTAGCTTGATTAGGCGACGTAGACAGCACTACAGCAGACGCCGTAGACCGTTGCTCGGCCGTCTCTGGCGCTGCACTGACTGACGCACTCCTGGTACCAGTGACCGAAGAGTCCACTTCAACGGCGGGGAGAGTGCTCGGGTTTTGTGTGGGACTTATTGGTACCGAAATCGTGGGGCTGGCAGCAACAGGATCAACCTCGACACTGGTCGTCTTGACGGGTGTTACGTTTGGAAGCCCCGGCATAGTCGCTTCTGACGAAGATCTTGAACCCGAAGTAGTAAGTGTCGTAGTGGCAAAGAGATACGCCTGAGTTTGAGCTGCACCAGCACCAGCGACACTCCCACGCGTCAGATCACAATAGTCAAATTTACAGCCAGTGTAAGATATTCCAATAGATTGTCCTGTCCATAAAGAAGAAATGTCCTTTGAGTCCAACTCCACGTTGGGGTCCCCATATTCGTACCCATTGAGCGTATATAGCCAGCCCGAAGGATCTGCACTGTCTGTCAGGCCTGTGGGAGACACGAAGGGCTCGTGAGTTGGCGTGACCGAGTACATGCTCTGTCTCCAGCAACAGGATGTGTCATTGACGGCTGTGGGCAGAATAGCATCCCAGGTGAAGTCTGAAGTCAGGATAAAGACTGGCGTGGGATATGCACTGTAGCAAATGCTCATTGTCAGGAGAAGCTTCCCAGAGACTGAATAGTGTAGTACATACGCTGTCATCGCGGACCCAAGGAAGTCGTCCACGACTCCAGTGACTGTACCTCTTGCATTCGTATCCGTACGTGTTAATATAGCAAGCGTTCCATTGGTGGAGAACTCGATATTTGTTTTGGTCGTCGTCTTTGTTTGGTTGGTGTCGGTGTCGATGATTATTTCTACAGTTCCAATTGTCGTAGGGACAATGTATTGGCTCCAGGTGTAGCTATATGCTGCAATGTGTGGACCAAATATCTCGGAAAAGCTCGTCGTAATCGTCTTGTTTGCATCTGCTTGGGTGATCAGTCACGGAACGTGGCTAGGTAAAGTTGCATTTGGCGACGCACAAGTTGCTCCTCTAGCCAATTCACACCAAAGACCAAGCGCACATGTAGCAAGCGACAAGTGAATCATCCTCGTGATCACAAGCTGTACAGAACTGATAGATGGTATGACCACAGTAGAAAAGGCTGTCAGACAGGCTCAATCCGAGGTGGCCCTGTTCATATATCCTTATTACCTATGATTCAAAGATGGCCAGTAGAGGGGACCTTGAGGTTGCACAGCATCAATAGTTCCGGCGATCATACTTGCATCAGCCGTGGGGGCGACGCTAGAGCTACATACTGACTTGCCAGACCTGAGCTTGCGAGCGTTTGGTACATCTTGACTGGTGCGGCTCATGGAACGCCTGACTACTCACATATGCAGCAAACGAAAAGCGCTCAGTCCACTCAAATTGCCATTCCAAGAATAGATGTGGCTGACTGGTGCTGGTGGAGAGATATCTCCACAATCCAAAGATTTGTCCCATTACTTCTTCACGATCGAATGACACCTTTCAGGCATAAAGAATGATTTTTAATATTGTAATGTTCATTGTCGGAGCATTTGGTGATGTCGCATATACCAAGACAACGGAAAACTCGGTGATACCTCTAAACATCCCTCCAAGCACATACTGGTATAATCCTTCTCAAATCCTCCAAACTGGGACCAGTTCTTGACGAATTTTCTCAACAGGGATGGGGACGACGGCTGGTGGTCAACATTTCACATACAAGTGGGAACACCTGGACAAACTGTTCGACTTTTGCCAGGTACATCAGCTAGCGCTGGGGACACTTTTTGGGTTGTCATCGATGAAGGCTGCACCGTGGCTAATCCGACCCTGCCCAACTGCGCAAACGAACGCGGCTACCTCTTTCATCGCAATCTTTCGACTTCTTGGTCGACTCGGCGGCTTGACAGCGGTGGCCTGTACTCACTGACCACGTTTGAGGAAAGCTATCTTGGCCTCAATGGGAATGCCTACTATGGCTTCGACACAGTGAATCTGGGCTTGCCAGGATCAGGTCTGCCAACACTACACGACCAAGTTGTGGCTGGCTATGGAACGAACGACTTTTGGCTTGGTAGTCTCGGTCTAAGTCCCATACCATTCAACTTCACCAATCTTGACGATCCACAGCCAAGCATGTTGAGTACGCTGTATAATCAGAGCCTTATCCCCAGCTTATCTTGGAGCTATACGGCTGGAGCTCACTATCAGGACCCTCCGGCGTTAGGTAGCCTTACGCTTGGAGGATTTGATTCGACACGTTTCATACCGAACAATGTCACGACTGCATTCGGTGCAGACTTCTCTCGTGATTTGCTCATCGAGCTTCAGGCAATCACCTACGACACCATCGGAAGCTCTCCTTTGCTGACTAGGTCAGTTGACGTCTTCATCGATTCGATGGTGACGCACATGTATCTCCCCTTGGACGTTTGCCATGCTTTTGAACGGGCCTTCAACTTAACATGGAACAATACGATAGAGCTTTATACTTTAGATGAAGCCACCCACGATGCCCTGGTAGCCCAGAGCCCGACCTTTAGATTCACATTAGGTAATGGAAGTAGCGATGTAGAGATTGTCTTTCCGTATGCGGCGTTCGATCTCAATATCAGTCGACCTCTCACCAACGAAGAGACGCGGTACTTTCCGCTGAAACAGGCTCTAAATTCTAGCCAGTACACACTCGGACGGGTGTTCCTGCAAGAAGCGTATATGATTGCAGATTATGATAGACAAACATTCTCCATATCACAAGCTTTGTTCCCTGATGCAGGCGTCGAGCAGGATCTTGTACCGATTCTGACCCCTGGGTACAAGTCTGGAGACCAGGAAGGCCCGAAACTCAACTCTGGAAGCATCGCCGGCATAGCGGTCGCAGCAGTAGCAACCATCGTTTTGATTGTGGCAGCTATTTTATGGCGGAGAAGTCGGGTGAAGCGCCGGCGGGCAGCGAAACAGGTTCCGCAACTTCAGCCGCAACTTGGAAAGATGAAGAAGAATAGGCCTGGCATCCAAGAGTTGGATGATGGAGAGACTATGGTACGGGAGCTGGATGGATGGGACTCGTCGAGACCAGAGCTAGAGGTAAAGAATGGTACCTTGGGAAGGTATGAGCTTACAGCGCCTCCCGGGACGCATGAACTGACAGGGCACGATATCGTGATATCAGAGCTTGAGGCCTCCAATTGAGTTACATACTGAAGATCACTCTTTAATCTCCTAGGAAAACAATATGGCTTTTTTTTTGGTTACCTTAAGGTGCTCCTAGCTTCTACCTAGTTTCGACCCCATTGGAGGTGGAGAATCTCCGATGACGTCAGATCACTCTATGCATAGGTATCTTACCTGACGATGCTCGATGATTCAGTTCTAGCATACAACCTGTTTCCAAAATATTTAGCTTGCATAGACAACAGTATTATTTCTTTGCATATAGCCACCAGTCTCGATACATCAGACATTATGGTATCTCTTGACACCATCGAGCTTTCTAACGAACGCATCAAATCCGTTCTCAAGCCTGGTCTCGTTGCCGTCTTTGTCGGAGCGACAAATGGAGTTGGTGAGACCACAGTAAGACAATTTGCAAAACATGCAGCTCAGCCACGGGTGTACATCATAGGGCGCTCAGAAGAGGCCGGCAATTGCATAGCAGCCGAATGCAAGGCGCTCAATCCAAGAGGCACCTTCACTTTTCTGAAACGGGAGACGAGTCTTATGCGTGCTGTAGATGAAACATGCAATGAGATTACTAGCAAGGAGCATACCGTCAACCTGTTGTTTCTGTCGGTTGGTACTCTGCAACGCGGTACAGGTATGTTTCGGAGCATGCTATCCTGTAGGCGGGTTGCGCTGAAATTATCCAGAGACTGAGGAAGGCCTACATTACCCAGCTGCATTGACCATATATGGACGTAATCGCTTCATCTCGAATCTGCTACCTTTGATTCGTCGTGCCGAATGCTTGCGTCGTGTTGTTAGTGTCTATGGAGCTACCTTTGAAGGACAGATCAACATGGCAGACTTTCAAGGTTGGAATCTTGGCCGCATAGAAGATCAAGGTCACACATCCGCAATAACAACCCTGGCAATGGAGACACACCATAAGCTGGCGCCGGAGGTCTCTTTTATCCACAACTTCCCAGGCGCTGTCGAATCAGGTATTGCGCGAGGCTCGATTGGGTGGCTAATGCGCCTACTGAAGACTATATGGTCTATACTTGGTCCGTTGGTGCACATACCCCTACCAGAAGCGGGTGATCGCCATGTGTTTCTATGTACCAGTGCACGCTTTCCAGCAGGCTCCGCCGACCCAACTTCAGGAGTTCCGTTGCCCGAAGAGTCCGGAGCTGCAAGAGGCACCGACGGTCGGGCTGGTAGTGGTGTCTATTCGATAGACGCTGACGGGGAGAGTGCATCTCCTAAGATTGAGAATATGCTTGCTAAGTTCAGAGGACAGGGCTTAGTGGACAGGGTATGGGAGAACCTTCAACTCGATATCAGCGGTGCTCTCGCGAACGGCCGTTCACCATGAAGACCGACGAGACAGCTTTTCCAGATAGCTAGATATGACAGTATCAGCTTGAATCTCTCATAACACCTAGCAGTGTGATAAGAACAACAAGAAAAGAAGCTCAGTAAGAGTCATACAGTAAGTGTTGCATGGTTGTATCGGGGGCAGACACATTATAGAAGGCGCACATACTCTCGACCACACATTTGTTGTCAGGATCATCAACGATCCTTTCTATGAAAATGCCTGCAGTCTAGATCATAGCACTGTATTCCTGTAGGAATGACTTGGCGTGTGGAGAACAAGCAGAGCACGAGTTTGCGGCTGGGGACTCCGCGGCTGAGCGATAGTGTTACGTAAAATGACAGGGCACCCCGGACCGCAAAGGTTTGGAGACCGCCAATAGTCAACGTTATCATGAGCCAAGGAGCTAATAAGGTGCAGAAAGCAGGAGCACCTCCACGGTATCTCACGTGCGTGATTTGACGCGCACACTCTATTATTTAGTGCAAGATTACTATGTGCGCTTCGCTTGGGCTTTACAGATGTCTGCTCATTCTTACATCTTGCGCAATACAACGATATGGCTAGTATACTTGTGTTTGGTGTTCACCATCACCGTCCCTATGCAAAAGCGATTCGGCCACACCGAGCAGCTTTCGCTCCCCTGGTCATTTAAGTGGTCCGGACCGATCTCAACCATTGTAGAGTTTCTGAGCGTTTGTCTGGAATTGCGTCCGAGCTGAGTCCTACCGTGGCCTTGTCACGCTAACTCACATGGCATTCTTGGCGAAAGTATCGCCGCCGCAGTCGAAGTTCTAGAAGCGATTGATCCCAAGCACACTCATATATACTGTGAAGCCCTCATCAGCTCGAATTCACAACATCGACCTTTCCTCGATTTCGATCGACTTTTCCGTCTGTCTTTTTTCACCATGTCGTTCGTTGACAATACAAAGAAGCCCGAAGATTACATCTCTACCATTGGTGTACCGCCTTATGAAGAAGCTTCTGAGGAAGGCCAGATTGTTGAGAATGCCGACCACCTCCACCGACGTCTGGGTAACAGACAAATCCAGCTCATGGCCATTGGCGGCACCATTGGCACAGCTCTTTTCGTTAGCATTGGCGGCGGCCTTCACAAAGGCGGCCCCGGCAGTTTGTTCCTTGCATATTCAATCTACGCTTGTTTTCTCGGCCTTGTCAATAATGGTCTTGCCGAAATGACTACTTTATTTCCAGTCTCTGGTGGTTTTATCCGTCTTGCGGGCAAATATGTCGACGAAGCCTTTGGTTTCATGGCCGGCTGGAACTTCTTCATATATGAAGCACTCTTGATTCCTTTTGAGATTACCGCTCTGACTACTGTTCTTGGCTATTGGAGCGACGATATTCCTCCCTGGAGCGTCCCAGTCGCTTGTCTCGTGAGTTTTTTCACCTCTTGCCTAACTATGATTACCGTGCTGATATGATTCTAGATTCTCTACGGGTAAGATCTTCCATTGCAACGACTCCCAGTGCGACAATCTATGACTCAGTCTCTTCGGAGTGTTCTTGCCCAAAGCGATTCTGCCCAAAGCGATTCTTCCCAAAGCGCCGTTGTTGTTGGTGTGCCTCCTTATACCATTATCTCTTGTCAATCTTTTCATCCTTATGCGCCTTCACGTGCGACGACTATTTCCTATTTTTCCACGAAAGATCTCATATATGACTCTCACGACTTGCTGGTGTGACTTGAAATGTCTTGTCTTGGAAATATTTCACTTACTCTCCTCACTTATTACGAACGGGTGGTGAAGTAGTATTGAGTTAACATTTCTTTCTAGTATCCTTAACATTCTCGCCGTCAAGGCATATGGCGAAGCAGAGTTTTGGCTTTCTGGTGGAAAGGTCATCTTGATCTTCTTGTTGTTTTCCTTCACTTTCATCACCATGGTTGGTGGTAACCCTCAACACGACGCATACGGCTTCCGCAACTGGAACCACAACGCTTTCAAGGAATATCGAAGCACGGGAAGTCTCGGCCGATTTGAAGGCTTTTGTGCCGCTCTTTGGTCAGCCTCTTTCTGTGTCACTGGTCCTGAGTACATCTCCATGGTCGCCGCTGAAGCCAAGCGCCCCCGTGTGTACATCAAGAACGCCTTCAAGACTGTCTACTGGCGTTTTGGACTCTTCTTCATGGGTGGCGCTCTCGCTGTTGGTATTGTCCTTAGCTCTACAGATTCTACCCTCACTGCTATCCTTAGCGGTAAGAAGGATGGTTCTGGAACTGCTGCTGCTTCTCCCTACGTCATTGCCATGGCGAACATGGGTATCAAGGGTCTACCGCATCTGGTCAGCGCCCTTCTTGTCACATCGATCTTCAGTGCTGGCAACACCTACACTTATTGTGCTACTCGCAGCTTGTACGGACTTGCACTTGAAGGTCGTGCCCCGAAAGCTCTTCGCTATTGCACCAAGAGCGGTGTGCCGATTTTGTGCTTTGCGATAGTCATGATCTTCCCTTGCTTGGCCTTCTTGCAAGTCAGCAATGGTTCCAGCGTGGTTCTGGGCTGGCTCATCAATTTGGTCACAGCAGGAGGTGTCATCAACTACATTGTGATGTGCGTCACTTACATTTTCTTCTACCGAGCTTGCAAAGCTCAGGGTCTCGACCGCAAGACTCTACCATACTGCGGTTGGTTCCAGCCATACTCTGTAAGTTGTATATCCTCTTTGTCTTCCGTATTGAAACAAGACTAACCCACTTTTTGGTAGGCCTATCTTGGTCTTGCTTGGATGGTCATGATCGTCTTCTGCTACGGATACTCCAGCTTCGCTCCTTGGTCGGTTGATAACTTTTTCATCTACTACACCATGTTGCTTCTCGGTAAGTTTGCCATGATCCTGAAAATGGTTTTATACTGATAATTTGCAGCCCCCCTTACCTTTGGCGTATGGAAGGTTGTTAAGCGAACAAGCTTTGTCAAGCCACTCGAGGCCGATCTCATCTGGGAACGTCCTACGATTGATGCGTACGAGGAGACTTTTATCGATGAACCCATGAGCTTCTGGGGAGAGATGCTTGGTCCTCTGAGGTTCAACAAGAACAGGAGTAGCGACAGACAGGCTAGTGTTGTTGCTTAGACGGCTGCAAGGAAATCATTTCAATCCTCGAATGCTTAAGAAGCACTCTTTGGTTTGTATATACTCGCCACTTTGCCGCTAAGACTACATATAAAATTGGAAGGGGAATTGGTGATTGCTCCACCTCAGTACGACGAAGTTATCGAAAGGTGGTCCATGACTCTTGCACGTAGAAATCTATGTTCCATTCTTAGTGGCGACGTCTTCTCACGGCCCGCTTTGAGGTCCGGCCGCTCGGACTTCCGCATGACTCTTCCGCATGACAACCTTATCAGTTTGGCACAACAACAGCGAGAAACACGTAACCGCCATCTGGCCGCACTTCATCTCTTGCCAATAAGAAATACTTCTCTATCTTCCACTTTCCTCTCGTTGTCTAAATCGGATCAGGGTGATGTCGGTCCTTTCAATCTCCACTTTGCTTGCGTGCGTTGGGGCTGCGGCTGCTGCACAGATTCCTCTCAACCAAGCTACAAGTAATCAACTTGTCGCTGATGCAATTGCAAAGAATGGCTTGATCAGTTCTTCTGCTCTACAGCATGACATCCATGCGGAAAAGCTGCTCTATCGCGCAAAGGAGCTCTCCAAGATCGCGGACATGGGCATCGATGAGTACAACCACCCCACCAGAGTAATTGGTAGCAAAGGTAAAGCATGTCGATTTTGTGAGGCGATTGATACTACGCTCACACTCTGAAAGGCCATCTTGGTACGATTGATTACATCTATTCTACGCTTGCTGGGTTGGGCGACTACTATACCATCACCAATCAATCTTTCGACGCCGTAACGGGTAATGTGTTTGAGTCGCGTTTGGTCATTGGTCACGATGTTCCAAAGTCTGCGACTCCTATGGGCTTGACACCGCCAACTTTGCACAAGGGACCTGTTTATGGACCTCTCGTGTTGGTCTCCAATGATGGTTGCTCGGCTAGTGATTACCCGTCCAACATGACAGGCGCTATTGCTTTTATCCGACGTGGAAGCTGCCCGTTTGGAGACAAGTCCGCCGGAGCTGGCAAAGCTGGTGCATCAGCTGCTGTTATCTACAACAACGAGAAGGGCAGCCTGCAAGGAACATTGGGACAACCATCTCCGGATCATGTGGCAACTTTTGGCATCTCCTCTGAAGAGGCCGCACCTTATATCGAGGCTATCAAGAACGGAACCAAAGTAGACTCTATTGCTTACATTGACGCTGTGGTGGAGGAAATCAAGACTGTGAACATCATCGCCCAGACCGCTGGCGGCGATGCTGACAACTGCGTTATGCTCGGCGGGCACAGTGATAGTGTTGCTGAAGGTCCCGGCATCAACGACGATGGCTCGGGCTCGTTGTCGTTGCTAGAAGTGGCTACGCAGCTGAGCAAGTACGAGGTGAACAACTGCGTTCGTTTTGCATGGTGGGCTGGCGAGGAGGAAGGCCTGCTCGGATCCAACTACTATGCCAACACACTCTCACCCGAGGAGAATCTCAAGATCCGTCTCTTCATGGACTATGACATGATGGCCTCTCCAAATTACGCGTATCAAATTTACAATGCCACCAACGCCGAGAACCCTGTCGGCTCGGAGGAGCTGCGTATATTGTATGAGGAGTTTTACGAGTCTCACGGCCTGAACTACACTTACATCCCCTTTGACGGTCGCAGCGACTACGTTGGGTTTATCGAGAATGACATTCCTGGCGGCGGTATTGCTACAGGTGCAGAAGGCATCAAGACCAAGGAAGAGGCAAGGATGTTTGGTGGCGAAGCTGGCCAATGGTTTGATCCGTGCTATCACCAGCTTTGCGATACTGTTGACAATTTAAACCTCACGGCTTGGGAGGTCAATACCAAGGTATGTTTTGCATGTTGTCGAAGTGACTGGCCATCTTATTAATCCTACATAGCTCATCGCCCACTCCGTCGCATCGTATGCAAAGTCGTTCAAGGGCTTTCCAAAGCGCAGTCTTAGCAGTATTGAGAGCTTGACTTTGAAGAAGAGCGTCCCTCGGAAGTATCACGGTCGCCATCTCGCAATGTAAGATGTGGTGCTTGATGTAATGGAGCGGGAGGCAAGACACGATAGGACCATGGACTTATCTCAACTTCCGTCGTTTCTAGTATGAATGAAGTACTGGACCTGGCAATTGCGTAGCCTGCCAGATGTCAACGTTGCTTCCAACCTTCCATAATAACTTCAGCCCCGACATTTGCGCCAGCAAGCATAATTCTGAGGGTCTATCATTGCTTGATAATCGCTGGGCGGCAGAGTAATCTTCACATGTACAGCCTAGGCTAACCCTTGTACTCCAAGCCTCTACTGACCTTCATTGTTGATCAATACGGAAACGAGGTGTCGTTGTCCCACACAATCGACCTGCCCAGAGAAAATCTTGATGAGATGCATTGTCCAACAACAGCGAAAGACAACCACGCCAGAGCTATGAAAGGAAACGGAGCAAGACAGGTGATTATCGTATGTCCTATCTGCAAGTCGACGCTAGAAACTTCTAAGGGTGATAAATGTTGGCAAACAAGCTCATGCGCGGCTGGATTGATCACACATCTTCGTGATAGTGCCGAGTGTCGAAAGAGACGAGTCAAATGCGATGATGCCAAACCAAGGTATCAAGTTTGTGTCAAAGCTGACAAAGTGTGCGAACAATTGCTGATCGTTCGACACTCGCCCCGATCAGGAAGCCGAACCTCTGAGATTCTCCTCTCAGCCATAGGAAGGTGTATCGATGTGATTTTCTTCCATATGAAACAACCGGTATTGTTCCACAGCGCATGATGGCTCGAGAAGTCTAAGAGATCATACTCCACTACAACTGAACCCTAACGTACCAACATCCTCCTCGATATGCGCTTCTTACAACCGGACCAATGCCTTGAATCGGACTTCAGCACTGCCAAGCGTAACTTAAGCAGCTCGTCAATCAGGACCATTTGCTCCGCAACGTTTTCGTACCTACGGAGAGCCCTCAAATGTTGGTGGACATATTCAGGAATCGCGTGGGGGCATTGATAAAACTCTTTGATCACTCTGCATGCTTTGAGAGACTGATTGCCAGTCTCACACGTGCTTCACCTCTCCTACTCTACGTTATATGCGCAGTGACATGCCCGCAACTCGCAAATCTGAGAAGGGACGAGAAGAAATTGAACCTCCCGGCCAACTCCTATCATGGTCTGAGTCTACAGCTGTTGTTTCAGATATTGAATAAGACTAACGCGGATTATGAGTTGCAGCTGGCTGCGACAATAGTTCCAAGCAGCTATGAGCTAGTGACTTCCCAGGCTACGGACTATCGTCGACATTCCCAGGCGCATGATGCATAATCGAGACTATATCGTCAGATAGCACTGGATCCAGCGAAATCCTATGGTCTTCCTTTTGGATCTATGTAAGGCATAAGGTCTGCTTATCGCTGGAAGATGAAGCTCCATCGCAGCTTGATCCGGACAGTTGGCCACGACTCGACATGAGTGGTGGACGCTGATTTTGATGAAGACGCGCTTGGTAATGAGATCTTGCGCCGTACGGCCAAAGCTCCCGCGTTATCATTTGAGTGTCACGAGAAAGAACACGACCCTGTTCTAGTAAAGAGATAGCTGGATTCGTCCAGGGAAATTGAAATCTGGCATTCATTTGCAAGCTACCCAACATGACTGCTAATCATGAACACGAAAACACAGCATTTCCTTGGTACCCCATACCAGCTGCAGGTTCGATGTGTCTTGACTCTTCCCAATAGTTTCTTGCTTACAATTTGTAGCAGCTGCGACGCAAATCTATCAGTCGACTGCACATATCATCTCCATCATTCAAATCATAAGAGCCGGCTCGAAATACAGACGTCTCTTCTTCGACTGCTTCTGCTTGATTGACCTCTGTTTGAGCAAATCTTCGCGCAGGAATGTGATTTTCAAACAATATATCCAGCTCTCCAAAAGTGCGGCCCTTAGTTCCCGGGAGTCGGAAAAAGCACCAAACCCAGAAGATCGTGCAGCTGCCAGCTCGGAAAACTCCAGCCTTGCCACTCCAGTTCCATGCAGTTGCATTGATCTGGTAAGTGGTAAGAAGGTTGTTGATGATGGTGAAAATGTTGTAAGCGTTGCGTGCAAGTCCTGCTGTCTTGGTACGAAGCTGCGACGCAGGGGTTTCCGAGATGATGGCATAACAAGAAGACCCTATCGTAAGATCATATACGATTGTGAAGACATAAGTCATACCGCCAGTGGCCCACGCCACGCCTGAGCTCCTCGGTGGGATTCCAAGAATGCCGATGGCCAACTGGGTGAAAAAAAGAAGGCCCACACCCCAGACGTAAAGCTGGCGACGACCGAGTTGACCGATGAACCACCAAGCGACGATTCCACATAGAAAGGCTAGAGAAATACCACCAAGACTAAGGTCGAAGGAGTACACAGCCGAAAGTCCCGGTTGTTCGAAGAAGTACGTTGCTGATCCTCCCAGGGAGTACCCAACCATGGGTTGCGTCATCCAGGCCATGCAAGCGATCTCTGTGCGACGCAGGTTCTTTGAAACAATCGAGGTACGACGTTCCTGTATTGACTCGTCTCTCATGCTCGATACTTGCAACAATGAGAGAGAGATTCTCATCGAGGTTGGCGTCATTTCATTGTCGATGCTCTTAAGTCGTCGGAGCACCTTCTTTGCTTCGGGAAGGCGGTTAACGCGTACGAGCCACCAGGGCGACTCTGGAGCGAGTACAATACCGATGAAGAGAATTGGAATCCAACCCCACTGAACGGCAAATGGGATTCTATAAGCCCATTCGGACTCGTTGGTGACTTGAGATCGAAGGACACCCGTGCTGACGAATTTACCAATGTTCCAACAAAGATCGACGTAAGTCGTCAAATACGACCGGAGAACCACAGGGCATACTTCTGATGCATAGACCGTGGTCAATGCCAGGAAAATCCCTAGTGGAAAGCCGATGAGAATCTCTGAGGCGAGAAGGACCTGGACATTCATAGCAAAAATTTGCATGAAGACAAGGCCAGCAATCGCAATGTACCCGCCCAGCATGGTCTTCTTGTATCCAAAGCATTCACTAGCCCAGCCGGATGAGAAGAGGCCACAAGAATTGGCCAACGTGCTGTCCTTGTCCCAAAGCACTTTGCCATGGCGCGGATATGTTGTATTTCCCGTTAGGTAGGCGATTGCCGAATTTCTTCTGGAAGGCGGGTAAAGCATAGAATGATCCTAAGAGGCCTCCATCGTATGCCTCCATAACAACACCCAAAGAGATGAGGACTGACCAGGCAATGGCCCAGGGGTACATTTTGAGAGACTCACGCAGGGTCATCCGATGTTCTCGCGCAGTCGCTCTCCGTGCTTCCTCAAGTATCGTCGGATCGACCTGGCTTTGTGTGCTGATTGTCATTGGCGAATCACACACGCTTTTCTCAGCCAGGTCGAAAACCTTCTGTGGAGTTTTGTCTTCCATGGTGATGAGTTGAGATGAGGCGAGGTTGATGATGTTGCCCCATAGGAACCATGTTCTCTCATATATGGTTTTTATTGGGTATTTGTGAGCACATATTGTAATCGCAGAATGCAGGTGATTGTTTTGGTACAGATGGTGCTATCAGCATTGAGAAGCGTAAATCATCTGTTGGGCATAAGACATTGCGCGTGGCGGAACGACGGTGCCAGTCCCGCTCAGTGGCAATAGGGAGCAAAGGTTGTTTTTTGCGCTTAGGATGACTTGCGCGTGAAACGACTTGCGCGTGGGATGATTTGCGAGTGGGACGACTTGCCCGTGGCTCGTTGCGCGTGGCGGAAAGGGCGATAATGCAGCGGTTTTGCCAATCGGCCCGCAAACAGCTGCTGTATCACTGTGCCGCGAAAGTCAATTTCTCCCTGTTGGTCAACTTTGCCGCGCGATAACATCTGTAAGGCTTACTCGCCGTTATACAAAGAGTGGCAGGAAAGTAATGTTTGTTTGAGTATATTGTAATACACGAAACACATCGTGTGTGCATTTGTGTATAAAGATGAGATGTTTCCTCACCCCTACCGTGTCTATCGAAACTCATGACTCTCGGATTACGCAACAATCTCAGCCCCATCCTGGTTGAGACGGTAAATCTAGCTCTTCCTGAGAGCTTGTACACCGCACAGTCCACTGACTTCTGATAGTCGTTGTTATGGTTAATTCACTCGCGACTTCTTCGCCTGGCCGCCGGTGGTGGAAGGATGCGACAGTCTACCAGGTATATCCGGCCAGCTTCAAGGACTCCAACGGCGATGGTATTGACGATCTCAGAGGCATCATTGAATCTCTCGACTATCTTAAAGGCATTGGTGTTGACTGCGTTTGGGTTTCGCCTTTCTTTGAAAGTCCACAATATGACCTGGGCTACGATATATCAGACTACGAAGCAGTCTACAAGCCGTACGGTACCGTTGCAGATGCTGAGGAGCTAATTGAGGCCTGTCATCAACGCGGATTGCGTGTCTTGTTTGATCTAGTTGTCAACCACTCATCTCATCTTCATGCCTGGTCCATTGAGTCTCGCTCGTCCAGGACCAGCCCTAAGCGAGAGTGGTACCATTGGCATCCAGGTCATTTCGTCGATGGTAAGCGGAAGCCATCGAACAACTGGCGAGCAAAGTTTGGTGGCAGCGCCTGGAATTGGGACGAGCACACACAGGAATACTATCTCAGCTTGTTCTGTGCCGAGCAACCGGACCTCAACTGGGAGTCGGAGGACTGTCGGAACGCCATCTATAGCAGCGCCATGGAGTTCTGGCTCGAAGAAGGCATAGATGCGTCCAGAATCGACACCATGACAATTTAAACCAAACAACCAGGGTACCCTGATGCTCCTATAACCGATCCTTCATCACTATATCAACTTGGGTCGTCTCTCTATAGAAACTAACCGAGACAATTCGACCATCTGAGAGAGATGAACGAGATGGTCCTGTCAAGGTACGGCGACATCATGACCGTTGGAGAATACGGCAATACCAGCGACACGAACATTGCCCTGCGCTATAGCAGCGAGAAAGAAAGACGCGCTGGGTTGGGCTTCCAATTCGAGAACGTCTGTATTGGATATGCGATGGCCGAGTTCGACCTCCAACCTTTCACCCTCTGCGACTTCAAGAGACCTTGGGCCAAGTGGCAGCAATTCATAGAGGGCACCGATGGCTGGACATCAGCTTTCCTTGAAAACCACGACGTGCCACGCTCTCTAGGTCGATTCGGTTCAGACGAACCCCAATATCACGATGCGACGGCGAAAATGCTAGCCATGTGCCTGGCGACGTCAACGGGCACTCTCTTCATCTATCAAGGCCAAGAGATAGGTATGACCAACATCCCAAAGAGTTGGCCTATCGAAGAGTACAAGGATCTGAACACGCAGAACCACTGGGAAGAGCTCCTGGCCTCGAATCCGTGGGTCGACAAGCTTCAGTCGGCCATGAATTGTATTCAGAAGATTGCCAGAGACTATGGACGAACGCCTTTTCAATGGGACGATTCTCCACATGCTGGCTTCACTACTGGAAAGCCTTGGATGAGAGTCAACGACAACTACACCACCGTCAACATGATGTGTCAGGCCATGAAAGATGCCAGTATTCTGTCCTTCTGGAAAGAACTGATTGCTCTACGGAAGAAGCACATCGATCTCTTCGCCCACGGGAGCTTCAAGTACGTTGACGAGGGCAACCAGTCAGTTATGGCATATATCAAGCGGTTCGACGACCAAGCATGCTTTGTCATTCTAAACTACACGAGCTCACCTCAGCCGCGAACATTGCACGAGGAGTTCTCTGGTGCGATGGTTGCGATGACCAACTCTTCCGCACCTGACGCGACATTCTTGGGACCTTATGAGGGGGCTGTTTACATGAAATAAGTACAACATCGATTGTGTTTCTGTCTCAACTTGATTTGCGTCACATTTTGACTGGGTCTATTATACATCCTTCAGTCTTATCCTAAAAAGGGGGGGTAATGAACGTGTTACTGTAGCAGTTAATCAACCACTGCATTCTCCGATTCACGACGCTTGCAACGTCGTGGCAGTAGCCTTTGGTGATGCTATAGCGAATCATGAGACCTATGGAGATTGCGACCGGGGAATAAGCTTTTCACCTGCATTTGTGTCGGGTAAGGGCGCGCTCAGCATGAATGTTTAGGTACACCTAGGGTTTGCTGCAGCTGATGTACGTCATTCTGAACGCAAATGATGCTGTGGGGGGACAGAAGTATTTAGACAGTCGCTTCTTGGCGCTTTTCCACCAGCCCAACCACCTGAGAACATCATTTGATTGTGGAACAACCACCACCTATTTTTGTATATAAAGCAGATAGTATTTGAAATCAGAAGCTCAGAATTCTACAATAATGTGGGCATGTCCAAAAAAGTTCAGTATCTGGTGTACCACCCTTGTGCATCCAGCACAGCTTGAATCCTCTCTGGCATTGACTCTGTGATATTTTTTACAACCTTCTCTTTGATATGGTCCCAGGCATGAATCAAGCAATCCTCCATACATTCTGCTATATAATCTTCTCCTCCTGACCATAGTTCTATATCTGGATAGAGCTGGTATAGAAGATCCTTGAGCAAAGGCCAAATGTGCTCAATTGGGTTGAGATCACAGCTATATGGAGGCCACCAATCCAGTTATTTCACACGATTCCTCTTGAACCAAGCTGTGATCTTTTTGGCAGTATAAATAGGGGCATTGTCCTGTTGGAAGATTAAATTTAGTTTATAAAGTGGCAACAATTTATCTTTAAGAATAATAATATAGAAATTGGCTAAGTATCTATGCCTCTTTGCTGCCATGTTACGCCTTAGAATAAGTAACTCGCTTACTTCTGATCCAAATATTACTATCCATATCATAACTCTGATATTTTTGTTCTTTTGATAAATTATCATCTTATTGCGATCGTATTGCTGGCCAGCAGACCTGAAATATTACTTTCGACGGTGGGAAGCGTCTCGCTTTATAGAATACTCGTCTAAAAAGATGACTTTTATCTAATTAGCTTTGCTTTAATTAGCGTATTTTTTAGTCCAAATTAGACGTTTTTGAGCAGTTGCTGGTGTCAAGAGAGGGCGCTTCTTTACAAGTTATTTCTGGATATTAAATGGCTTTAGTATTTATCGGATAGTATGTAGACTATATAGCAATTTGAGATTTTTTTGGATACGCGTATAAGACACAAAAGGTATCAGTTGAACATGTCGTTTTATATGGCGCTAATCACGATTTATTCAGAGTGGTGGTTGGCTAGAGCGGCCATTTAATTAATTATTAATACGATAAGGCTCATTTTTAATAATATAGGCCACCGTAAAGTAATAAAGGCCATACGCGTCTGCAATCTGACGATAACTTTGACTAGCTTAATGAGCACCTATCAACTTTTCGCGTATATTAAGTAATAATTCAGGGCCTCGACGCGAATTATGCGAAATTTAAGATAGAATAGCGCGTTGTGGCATGGTCAAGTAATAGTTATTATAATAAGAAGGTGGATTGGTTGACGCGTTGACGCGTAAAGTGTCTAAATACTTCTGTTCCCCCATAGTAACTTGCTAAGCGTTCGTGTCCGAATTGAACCAAACGTTAGTATCTCGCTATGTAGACCGCCGCCTAGGTCAGATAGTAATCGGACCGCAGGCAGATCTCTTATCGCGAAGCCAGCGATTTTGGCGCTCCCCGTGTCTTCATAACGCCACTGACTAAGTGCCCATTGGCTGCCGGCCACCCGATTTGGCTCCGCCGTAGTCACCTCAAAATTGAGCAAACATGACAGACCGACAGCCTAGGGCACGACCATTTCGGTCTCGGAGACAGAGACCGTAAAGTTCAATTCCTTCTGCCTAACCCTTGTCTGAGGTCGCTAATTGTAGCAGATGCGATCTATGTCGAAGCAGACGCGTATACTGCACTAGGAGTAGAGACGACCTCCCGTGCGCCCTGTGTTAGGCGCGAAGTATTGCGTGCACATATAGAAGTGGACCTGTTCGACGCAGAGCGAGGGCGCAATCAGACATCCGTCCGACCCATCGTGTCGCAGGCTCACCTTGTGTAGACCATACAAATAACTCCGCAAGCGTTGAGCCGGTTGTACGTGGACAAGTAGAGCAGGTGACTATGCAATTCGTTGGATGGAGCGGCGACCAAGATCCCGATCTTCTGAGTCATGGCCACTGGAAGGCTTATTGCATCGATGGTATCGAGTGGGAATGCCGTCGTGTTGACACTGATGATAGTTTACCTGCTCACTTTTCAGTAAGAGCGTAGGTATCAAATCAATGCTCACGATCGCTGAGGATAACAGATAATACCTGATGAGCATCTTGATGCCTATCCCAGCACTTATCCCTCTACTCGCGCAATGGAGCGGGATATAGCAGGCCTCGATAGCTACTTACTCAGAGCATTTTTTGACTTTAAAAATACTTCATATCACCTACTGGACGAGGCATCATTCATACCAGAAGATGCTCCGGCGACTTTGCTAGCCTCTCTGTACGCACTAGCACTGCCATTCTGCCCTGAAGCCAAAGACTTGAATCGAAGGGTTTTCTTGGACTTCAACGACCAAGCCCTCCATCTAGGGAGGAGGAACGCCAAGCTCCATACTATCGAAGCTGCTCTGCTTTACGTACAGCGTCATGTTTATGGTTTTCGGTAAGTGAAGACAAGCCTGGAAGTTATGTCACGAAGGGTAACATATTGCAGTGTCTCATATTAACTTCCATATTAACTTCAGTATTGTCGGCGCTTCTTTATACCACATGCTTCTGTCATCAGTTGAAGACGAGGATGTTGCACTTTGGATGGCACGTATTCAAGAGTACCACGTACTCCTTCAAGCGCAAAGTGTGAGCTTTGATGTTACAAAAGTAGCTGCGATTCGACTCGGTTTACTTAGAAAACGGGCACTAGAGCTGGAGATATGGATACTAATACTCTTGAGAATTGATATATCATTATCTTTCTTTATGATATAAAAATATATATTGCTAGGTGCAGAAATCTTAGAACTTTGACCGGACAGACAGATTCAGCTTCTAGTCCAGTGTATGGTATAATGTGTATCGCTGACTCGACCCACACGACTGCCACTGCTTGCTTCTCCGAAGAAGTAGTCATTGTTTCCGGAAGCACTCATTCTGTGCCCCGAAAAAGAGTCATCACGCTCCATGTTTGTGATCAATTACAAGCTATGAACATCAAACAGGGTTGGGAAGGAGCTGGAGAACGCCACTGAGAAAAGACTTGCAGAGTGACCATTGGAGTCTACAATCACAAGCAGCAAGTGCGGGCAGAGGGTATCGGAAGGATGTTATCAATTCATGTCTCGGATTCAAACCATCCCTAGTACCACACGGCTGAATAGTGCGAACATAGTCAGTTCGCTCAAGATGTATATCGAAAACCGCAGCATGATCTTGTTAATCAAAGCCTGTACGAGTGTGTGCAGGGTTCGAAGCCCCACGTAAATCCACGCGAGTGTCACCTCGGTGGTGCCAATAATGCTGGCATCCTTATGCATGGAAGCAGAGATGGAAGATTGGTGCAGCAGGCCCAACGCGAGGACAATAGTGTAGAAGCGCAGAGGTGCCTCGTGCAGATGGTTGTAATTGTCCGCTAGACGGGGACGCAGTGTAAGCAGATGTACATGTATACAGTGATGAAAGGGACGAGAAGGTCAAAGCGAGAATGGTTATCCATCGTTGCGATCTCTTACCTTTCCAGCGTACTTTTCCAGGAATCCGTTTGTTCAAGTCCTTCATGCTCGACTCTGGTGTTGGTTTGATCTTCTGTCCATTCAAATATGCAATGCGCTCTTTGTACATTCACACTTCCTGCAAGAACGTCCAACCCACAAGTGTCAGGCCAGGGCGCAGGATGGCGAACACGGGCGCCGAAACTTGGGATTGTGCTGTCAGACTTGACATTCTTGTGTCGTTCTTTGGCCTGTCTTGTATGCAATGACCGAGTTATGCGGTGAAAAGAAGAACACCAAGATCGGTGTGGTACTTGAACTTTGAAGCAGTAGATGATCCTTTATGGAAACGAAAGAAAACTGTAGCAGGCATAGCAGTGTCAATGTTAAGCATATATAGTTGCTGAGTGCATTGTGCATATCGAAGAGCTGACGTGAATATTGCTGCCTAGAGCTTAGAACTCAGCCTTGCGTCTGCAGTCGTGCCACAACGTGCTCAAAGAGTCTCATATCGACCGCTGTGTCAGATTCTGCATCGGAAGTCCGAAATAAACCGAGAGGGACTTTTAGACGACAGGAGACTATGATCAAACGATATGCCTCCTCAAAGTAAGCTAGAAGGGACTGCTTCGTCACCAGACGGCCTTGTCAAGCGGATGAGTACGGTCACGCAAATCTATCATCCTTCTCCGCATTTGCTTCACATTGTTGATCATTGAGCCGCGAACTGGACCATCAGTGACGCTCGACTGCATCTTCTTTGGTAATGCTTCGTCTGACACTGCGGTGAAAACTGCTTCATCTTCCGATGTATATATTGCGCTGAGTGTGCTTCTGCAAATCACTCTTGTTGCAGTCTGTGTCGCTGCTGCCTCTAATCATACGACGAGTTTCCGTATGATCACCATTGTTATAAATAGTCTCATCTCGACATTGCAAATGTATTAACTTTCGTTGATTATGTTCGGACAATTCAATCATGCTTGACTCAGAGTTGCCGAACTGAATACAGCTCTTGCATGCTCCCCGTGAAAGCAATCTAATCATCGAATGTACGTCACAACTCCGACGGACGATGTCTAATGACCGGAACTGAAAGTTCTCAAGGCCCGAATATTATCGAATGTACAAGAGAAGTGCTATACAAAGCTCTTATATTCTAAGTAGAACCTATAAACGATTTCTTCGACATGGTATCATTTCTACTACGCTTCCTTTTGCAGCAGGTCGGTGATCAATACTGTCTTCTGCTCGACGTAGCTGCCCTCGACTTTGGGAACGTAATAGGGCCAGCCACTTTCAATCTGCTTTAGAACACCCCAGCTTTGCTCTCCATCGACATTGTACATTGGAGAATTTTCGAAGGTGGAGATGTTGACAGAAGCATACAAGATGGGTTGCTGATCATAAGGAGCGGAGGCCAGTATTTCTGTTTCAACAATGCCCTCGCTGTTGAGGACAGCGGAGTAGCCGACGGAAGCCATCAGCAGGACTGCGCCACTGTTCACTGCATACAGACGTGCTGCTGCGCCATTGACTTCGAGGCTTTCCCAATACAGTGCACTGGAGTCGTTCAGATCTGGCGTATATGGCCAGGACGCGATGTGAATGTCCTCTAGCTGAGCCTGCATGGGGAAAGTCATAGATGGATGGAAATGCTCCCAGCACTCAAGTAAGCCTACGCGGCCGTACGCAGTGCCAATGACCTTGAGTTCGTCGTCGGTGCCGTCGGACCAGAACGAGCGTTCTATCCCTGAGGGTCGCAGTTTGTGACGAAGATGCAACAGCTCGCCATATGGTGAGATGAGAGCCTGGGCCATATATATTGATGCGTTTGTTTTTTCCGAAAAGGCTAGAGCAACATAGACACTATTGTTCTTAGCTGCTCCGAGCAGGGTGTTCCATTGATCGCTTCCGACTGTGATCGAATTCGCAATATAGTCTTCGGCATGCTCGGAGATCCAGGCGTCATCAATCCCCTTTGGATATCTATCTCGAAGATTCAGTCTTCTGGAACAGTGAAGATTCGTACACATTAGGGATCGGAACGTACCCTGGAAACCATAGCTCTGGGAACACGATCAAGTTCGCGCCGTGCGCCGCCGCCTCGCTAATGTAATTGACGCCCTTGATGACTGTGCCACTGAGATCAAATTCAACGCCGGTCCAGTTCTTGTTCCAGAATGGTTCTGGCCAGTTGGACGGCGGAGCGCGGACGAGAGCAACATTGAGGTTATTGTAGTTGGTGGTCTGGTTTTGGAGGCAAGTAGGAGTAGCCGCAACAACACCCGTCAGAGTTGTCAGAACATTGTATGTGGCGACCTTCATAGCGGATTATGCTGTTCGAAAAATAATGCTCGCAGTGTGTGCTATTCATCGTCTTGACTTGAACATTTGCAAGGCTTTATAGATGTGCGACTTGGCCGATGCTGGACTGTGCTCTGTACTACCCCGATATGGAGTTTTGACACCCGATAAGTTATCCATGATAGGCGGCTGGGAGTAGCTCACGAGAAGGCGAGATGGCCGGTACGGCTTAGCACTGCAAGTGTAGTCATCTTTGTTGCTGCCGGTGATAGAATTGGCCGGCGACTGTGCGGATGTTGTGCATCCGCAATTCCTCGTCATCGATAGGCGAGATAAAAACGATTGTAGGATAGTCGGTCAACGGGGGGCGTTTTTTTGCGCTCTGACCTGTTCAGACTCGCTAAGCAATTAACCAGATCTGGTAGATATCGCGCGATATACCATAGATATACGGAGGGTCCACAACTATACTAAGCATAGAAAAATATACTATGAAAACTCATATCCTTTTCCAACTATCTCTAATTAGTTAAAATTTACGAGATATCGTATAAAAGTACTTTTGTATTCTTTTTATTTTAATTCTTATATTTATTATAATTATAATAATGATTAAAGTTAAATTAATAATATATAAAATTATTAAAATTATTTTAGACTTAGTACTTAATACTTAATACTTTATATTTTTATTTAAATTTAAATTTCTTGAATTTTCTTAAAAGTTTTAAATATAATACTTTAAATAAAATTATATTATTACTAGTTATTTAATTATTATATAATAATATTTAAGTTTTTTTTTTAAAAATTTTTTTTTTTTTTTAAATAAAAAGTAATTTTAAGTTAAAAAAAAGTATAATATAAAAGATTTTACGACTTAATCTTTATTATTATAAGTAATTAAATTAGTATTAATAGAGTCTAGAATAGAAGTCGAAGATACTAGAAATATGTTAGTAAAACCGGTTTGTAAAAGTAGGAGACCATATTGATACTAAAATATAATACGAGATACGTGTCCAATCGACACACAGAGCGATAGAGACGAAGCCGATCACGCTAGAGAGCCAAGTATGGGCCAGTCAGTCATTTGCATAAAGATATGAATAGATGGATATAATAGCAATTACCATACATTCGCCATCTCATCACCATCTTGTCAGTAGTGTATTAGCTAACAAGAATGTATTACAGAGGCCGACAGGAACCCACCGTCCGAGCGTGACACGCCTCTGCAAAACAATGTCATCGATACCTTGCGAGAAAAGATTGTGGACAACGGTGATGGCAGCGGGTCTACTCCACACCACGAAACACCGGAAACCAGACCAGCAGAAGATGTCAACTCGTCACATGAGATACGCCTCCGTCATTGGTCTCATTCTCAAGCCTGAAAACAGCACTTATCTCTGCGCTGCTGACGCCTCGAGCAAGAACTTGGAGACTTCTCGACTGCTATCGCTCATTGCACGCCAGCATCCGCGAATCACCGTCCTGATAGACGTTGGTGCGCAGGTACTAGATATGACTAATCAGGAGGTCGCGTCCGCGTGGCTTGAGGAAGACTCAAATGCCAAATGTGTGCTGTTTTTCAACGACGAGGACGAGGCTACTGTGCTGGACAGGCGTAGCATCGTTGTGCCGCTCCGCATATCGCCATACCGTAACAAACTGGATGAGTGCTTAATCTACCTCGATGAAGTACATACGCGAGGCATAGATCTCCAGATGCCTTCTGGGATCAAGGCCGCTGTGACTCTGGGGCCTCGTCTAGTGAAGGATCGGCTTGTTCAGGGTAAGCCTCTCTCGAAGGTGCAAAAGTACTTCCGAAAGGGTTCTGACATATTGTGTAGCATGCTTGAGAATGCGAAAGCTGGGCTGCGGTCATTCATTGACCTTCTTCGCGCCGCCAGAGGTCCATCGAAATATCCTACAACTCACCAACAAACGAACAGAAGAGTTGAGCTCACAAGACGTCATTTTATGGACGATCGAGCAGACTTGCAATGCTATGGAGACGTCCGAGTCGCTGAAACTGACACAAGGTCAAGTTTCTCCGCAGACGAGCGGTATGCAAAAACTTCCTAGGTCTCTACTTTACGTCCGATGACATCAGCCGCATGGAGTTGATCGACAATTTCTGGCACGATTTGCAAGAGGACGAATCGCAAACCTTAGAGCAGATGTACGGCGTTCAGAGCGATGATGAGAAACGCAATATTCTTGCCGAGAAGGTTGATCGGATATCGACAGACCCAATGATGTAGCAGCTCGTGCAAGATCTGGACAGGATAGGCAGCCTGGCAGTGGCTGACAGCGCCGTGGACGAAGAGCAAGAACGAGAGGTCTCGCATGGGATTGAGCGCGAACGCCAGATCCAGAGACCTCCAACGCTACTGCCGCGAAAAGAGGCTATCTCAAGAGGCTTGACAACGTTCATAGCTACCGGCGAAGTCTTCGTTCATGCCAATGAGAAGATCTCGTACGCGTTCGAGCTTTTCGAGCAGACTTCCGCGACATCGTGTGTCGGAGCCGACGCCATCAAACCCCCGTGGTTCAAGTTGATGATGATGGATAACTACAAACATAGTGTGCAACTTCCAACACAGTTTCGATTGGATCAATACCTCCGCCCTGCCAATTGGGTCATTAGCGGCATCGACCCGGGAGACATGATTGTCATCAGTCCATTCGAAGCAAATGCACTGCTACCATCCATCAGGGCATCGGCCAAGGTCTCACTACACACATATGCGGCTCGCGTCACACGCACGATGGTGCCCTTCGACAAGCTTGACTTTTACACCATGACCGCAGCTCCCGGCCCGCGAGACATACCTATCAGTATGATCCAGAGCCTAAATGTCTTTGCGGGAACGCTCTACTTGGCTTCTACAGACGCCGCCGACGGACTGTGCGGATTCCTCGGAGTTTTCAACCGTCGCTCCTTGTTTGATTCGGCGCTTGATTTCCGAGCCGAAGTCGACGGCTTCATAAGCGAAGAGTCAAGACGGGACCCAGACTGGCCATGGTTCAGTCCGTTCAAGAGGAGCCCGCTACCGTACTTCAAGACTGTGCTGACTCTACGGATGCGAGGACAGGATTATGGCCATACTCATATGGGATACATCGTCAGCGGGAGGGTGATTCGAAAGGAGATTATCCGGTGAAGAGATAATGTGCGTACGTGCTAATATCATGCTGGGTGCTTTTAGCAGGCAGTATGCCAATTGAACTCGGAACACGAGTGTCATGTCATATGTGCATCACTCACGCCGATGCGCATTTCAATAGCTTCGCACAGAGTGTCGTTGGCATATTCAGTCGGATTGCATAGTGTGTATTACTTGACGTCATGTTTGCGGGAGAATGTTGCGTACTACGTATAATCAATGAATATTTAAGCTTTTGACACTTGGGAGTGTTATGTGCTTGATAACAGATCTCTGTCATAGGCTGAATGTCTTAATTACCATCAGGTGGTACCGTCGCTAGATCTCGCCTTGGTGGCATTCATAATGCGCACAATCTCTACTGCCAGGTCGAGGCAGAGTTTCCTATATATGGAGAATCAGGGGAGCTATCGAAGCTCCAGAATTTCGTCACTGTTAGACTTGAAGCGACGTGTAAGTACGTGACGATATGCATGCAGGCGCTAAACAAGTGGCCATGATTGGGTGGCTAAGAGGTCGTGCTCAGCCAGGGCTAAGCGCTGCATCTTCGTGTGCAGCAATACAAGAGAAACGTCCACGCTTACAAAGTCAGTCTTGATTATCGCTCCATGTTTCGATGCATCATCAGCCAGCTTCTCGCAAATGCCATCGTCCTTTCTTATACACACGCTACGATCCACTACTGAGCTACCACCATGAATTCCAACGGTCGACAGTAAGTACGGCCATATGAAAGGTTGCATTCGCTAGCTGAGATCCCTTCAGAGTTTTCAAGGATGGAGTTTTTCATTTCTATATTGGCTCCGCAAAACAGCCCTTTACGCTCCACAAAGCGTTGGTGTCTCCGCTTTCGGCGTCCTTGTCAGCATTGATGTCTAATGGCATGCACGAGAGCGTGGTCGGGGCTGCACAAATCCAAGATGTAGATGAAAGTACTTTTGAGCGATTTGCACAATACGTCTACACAAGATCTTATTCAGCAGCAAATCCAACGTGTAGCGATAGGGGAGAGCAAAAGCGGGAGTCGGTAAACGCGAGCGCGGTAGTATGTCCCTCGCAAGAGAACAACCTAGGACAAGTGGACTCAGGAGAAACGCTGGTGTTGCTCTCTGACGGCGAATTGCCCACACATCCACCGAAGATGCGCAAAAAGATGAAAAAGATGGCGCAAAAGAAGAGCTTGGAAGTGGCAGCATTGCAGACCTTATCGATAGATGCTGTCGCTGATCCCGTGGAGCTGGAGCTGGATCAAATGACGTGCATTGGCGGCATTTACTCCAGAAGAGAGCAAGACCTAGACCAAGGCCCAGGTTTTTCATACTTGGAACACTTCCTCAGTCATGCTCGGCTCTATGTATTCGCGGACCAAAGACAAATCGACGGATTAGCAACGCTTACTGCCTCAAGATTGGAAGAATCTTTGCAACAATTCCACTACTACGACGAACGAGCAGAAGACATAGTCTGCCTTGTGGACTATATCTATGAGAACACTCCAAGCTTACAGCATGGAGATGAAAAGCTTCGTGCCATCGCTGTAACACATGTTGCGAATCATGTGGAGGATCTGAAATCATCTCCCGTATTTGGTGATCTTCTGGAAAGAGGCGGTCAGTTTTCTAAGGATCTGTTCTCAGGTCTTGCGGCCAGGGTGGTCAGATTGCAACACAACACTTCGATAGCGCCACGGTACCGATGGCCTTAGATCATAAGAATTGGGGACTCGACGAATGTGATATCAGCTTTGGGCAAAGAATGAGGAATTTTCGGCATCCTTTAGGAGCGTGGATTCGAAGGGGGTTCTGAGCATTGAGTACTGGCCCTTCTGCAAGGGACTGCTGGGAGCCATATGTCTTTCTTGTATATAGCTACAGGAGGATATATGTTTCCATCTGTTCTTACCAAACTTGATCTGAGGATTTTGAGAGACAGTGATGCTAAGACGGATTTTTATGTCATCTTATGAAATGATTGATAGTAACATACCCAAGCACACCTGCGAGATGTCGCGCTGTTTTCCGTAATAGTCTTTCCGCGATAGGCTCAAGGCTTGCTTCCGCCTCAATCACCTGCGTAGATACACTCCAGAAGGCTCGTAATATGATCCTAGCTTCGAGCTTCGGCACTCTTTGCATGCGATTCACCAGTTTTACTGTCCCCCATCGGCCTTGACTGAACCATGAGGACGCTGTATAGTCAGTGATAGGCGCCACTACGGACCGATATAGCTGCCTTATCGTTTTCGAAGGATTCCCTCCAGCCTAGCAAGGTTAAGGCATTCGGCTGTTGCCGCTGTCGTCACTCTCTCAACGTGGGCATCCATATTGAGTTTCTGGTTCAGTATGACTCCCAGAATCTTGACTCTGTCCTCTGCCTCGATGGCTGTACCTTTGAAGCTGAGTGATGGTTGTTTCGCTACCTTCTCCTTTTGCCATGAGAAGTGGACAAACCCTGTCTTGTCTGCCTCTAAGATAGCCCCGCTTCTTCGCGCCCAGGATTCAGCTTTACGGATGATGGTTTCCCTGTATCGTCTGAGTGGTGATCTCCGCTGTGGCGCCGGTCACCCACGCGGTAAAATCGTCAATAAAGCCAAGGGAGTCTCCTCTGATATCAATCTTCTGCTCGACCAGATTGGCGTTATAGAAGACATAAGGGATCGGGGACAAGGGAAACCCTTGTGGGTCTCCAGCATGGCCTTGCTGAGCAGAAGTTATGGATCTAGTTGACTAGCTTCGTAGGGACTTGTCTTTCACGTAGCCTCACACATAACACCTTCGTGTTCACCCCATTGAAGTGTCCTTGGACGTCGAAAGTGACAAGAGAGAGCACCCGATGGGCTCTCCATGCTTCGTATATTCATTCGATTAGTACGTCTACCGCTTGTTCGCTGGATCTCCTAGGCCGGCCTCCAAAGTGATTTGTTGGAAGCAGGTCATATTGCCCTGCCAGGTAGGAGAGCCTCCGAGCAACCACTTTCTCAAGAATCTTACTGATTGTTGCTGGAAGCGAAATCGGCCGGTATGCTTTTGGCACAGAGTCCGGGCGCAACAAAGGCTGCTTTTACAACGCAATGGAAGTCGATGGTTTGTCACCGCAGTGGTTACACCTCATCTTTATTCGAGAACTACGAGCTACACTACCACGACGTCGGTCTATTGAAGACAACCAGCGAAAGGCGAAAGACGTGCTGATCCCCATCATGTTCGGGATGTAGACTGTAGGTAATTCGTTCGCTCCCTTGTATCTTGTTGACGATACGGCTAACACCTATCGAGCCTTCAAAAACCCGTTCCCGAATGACATCAACAAGATTGTTGCCTTTCGCTGAAGCTCTCGTCGACATGGACGGTCGTAGTATGAGGAGGTTGTATGCTCGTAATCACGCTTGTGTTAGCCGTCTAGTCACTTGTCCTTCCACCAATCCACCTTTACAGAGAGTATGGGACTCTCTCCTGAGCTAAACACATTAATTTTGAGACCATCGAGGCCGGTATGTACTGTATTGGTTGATGATCACCGGTGCCGTGTGTACAACTTATGGATGACTAGAAATCTCTAGGATGTGGCACGTAGGGGGCTCGACCTTCTTGCTCATCTCCGCTAGTCGACTGAGAAGTATACAAAGAAGAGTATTGATTGTAGAATTCAAAAGTGGGGGAAAAACGACCTAGGCTTAGCGGTAAGGTGAGTAGATTGCGATTGACAACCTGAGTCGAGAAGGAGAACATGCAGGGAAGTGCAACGGCGAATTTTGATTCCCCGTCCCTCAGTCACGGCATCGTCAACAATTGGTGCCCTGTTAAGCATAGACACGCCAGACGAATCTGATGTGCTAGAATGTAAGAGCGTATCTAGTAAGGATAGCCTCGAGCCACATACGCCACTTCTACCTTGATGACATGGACTACCCTCACCACCTGCGGATGTCGAAACGATATACAGGCTGACCAGTGATATACGGATCTTTCGATCAGACCGCCAGACTCAGACATGACACCATTACTGAACCAAGACTGACGTAGCATACAACTACGTAAAGTCAACGTGCGAATTAGGAATCAGTACTTCGAGGCGCGTTAATTCTCTGTTCAGCTTTATTAACGAGAATCTTGAGGTGTTGGAAACCCTCCCAATGCAGATGAAACGTACGATTGCTAGGAAATCAACATGCGCACGCTTCGGTGACGCCATGCGTGCAGATGCACTCCCGAATGGACTAGCCGTCCTTAACATGCGATGAGGAGGACATGGGCGAGGAAAGGCCTGATCTGTCACGGATGAGATTGTTCTTGTCTCGACTTTCAATGGCATTCCACAGACTAATTAGCGCTGCATTGACTGGAGGCTACCACGACGCAGACTCTCGCTTTTTCCCAGCCATCGACGATGATGAAGTTTGTTGTACAAGACTGAGGGCCTTGATACACCAGCTGAATATTGATTTCGCGAGAGATATGCGAGTCAATGGCATGAAGAGAAAGATTGTCACGAATCCTTCGGACGTCTCAACTCCGGAATCTGAGTCTGCTGACATGCCGTCGTGGTTGCAGCCAGATGGAAAGTGCTGTGACGGCCCATCGTTACACGCCAACAAATGCTTGACTGGATCAAGAAGGTGGGGCAGTGTCGGATTCGAGGATCCATTCTTGTGTACTGACCAAGTGCAGACTTACCGAAAGAATCGCGGCAAAGAATTACCGGATAACACAAATCATGTGCTCCTCTCCGAGCTGTTCCACGTACAAGTAAGTAGATGGCGTATGATCGCGGAGAGTCATGTGACAATGGTGCAACACAACGTCGTGTCATTCATGCGATCTGCACTACAGCATGTGGTAAAGGAAGACTTGGTGCCATCAGAGATCTTCGAGATCGTGTTAGCCAGGCTGGCTGATCATGTAGGAAGCGCGAAAGATGAGCTTGTGCGTCTTTGCGAAGACCAAGGGCAGCAACCAATCATTTACAACCACTATCACACTAACAATGTTAAGCGATCTAGACAGGACGCTTTGAAGAAAAGTATAGAGAAGGCTATGAGAGAGAGACTACCCAGCATGAATGGAATAGTAAGCTGCATGTTAGCAACAACACAGTCGACGGACAAAAGCTCTTAGCTTCGCTGTAGTAACGCATACCTAGCGGTTCCGCCGTGTCCAGGGGTTGGGGCTAACCCCCCTTCCCCCGAGGGAAGGATTTCAAAATTTCAAAAAGGCGGGGTCCGGACGCTCGCTCGCTCGCTCGCTTACCTACTTCTTCTAAGAAAAAATTTTTAAAAAATAGAGTCCGAATACTTACTTACTTACTTATTTACTTTTACTTAATAAGTATATTTAATTTATCTTATTATAAATATCGTTAAAGTTATTTAATTTATTATAAATACTATTAAATATTATTATTAAAAAAATATTTATTAATTAAATAATTAATTATTAATAAATATTACTAAATTATTAAATTATTTTTTTTTAAAAAAAATATTTAATAAATTACTAATATATAAAAATCATTTTACTAATTACATATATTATAAAAGATTTTTTTTTTAAAAAAAATATTTAATAAATAAATATATTAATAATAATAAAGTTTTTTTAATAAATAATATATAAAAAGTAATTTATTATAAATATTATTAAATTATTTTTTTTTAAAAAAAATATTTAATAAATAATATATAAAAAGT